>JAEIGF010000584.1:0-81721 GCA_018903485.1 Drosophila littoralis | reverse complement strand
ACTGTTTGTCCCGACTGGCTGACTTATTGATGACTGACTTATTGATTTTCACAGCCCAAACCGTAAGAGTTGGGAACATAAAATTTTCTCCGTTGTTACCTTATGTGAAAATTCGATCCGCAAGTATAGAAACATCGCGAAAAACGTTTGTATTAAACTTTTTTATTTACCATCCGATTGGCCTTAAACTCGTTTTTAAAGATCTTTGTTCAAATTCATTTGATGGGGTTTTCACACTTTTCCAAAAATGTATTCCTTCTTGGTGGAAATGGTGGTCACATAATTGGTGTATGACATTTCGCGCTCAAATTCATTTTCAAGGATGTATATAAAAAACCATTTGAGACGTGTTTCAAATTTCGCAGAATCAAAGCATTCTCGGGGAAAAGTTTGATTTCTACAATTTTTTTGGTGAAGTTTTAAGTTTGGTCCGATTTGCCTCAAACTCATTTTCCAAAATCATTGTTCAAATTCATTTTGGGTGTGTTTCCCACTTTTTGAAAAATCCATCCCTCCTTGGTGGAAATGGGAATCAGAGATTTGGTGACGTTTCGCCCTCAAATTCATTTCCAAGGACATGACAAGTCATTTGAGATGTGTTTCAAATTTTCGCAAAATCTAATCATAGGTGGAAAGTGCATTTCAAACATTTTGTTGGTGAATTTTAAGTTTTGTCCGATTTGCATCAAACATATTTCCAAAGCTCTACATGACAATATTATGAATACGTCTCTCAGCGATTTTGGAGATTCCATTCGCAACAGTGGTAAATTGTCGGAAAACGTTTGTATGAAAGTTGTTTGTTGAACAGTTTCAAAATCATTTTCAAACCTTTTTTGAACATTGATATAATAACATACGAGCCACGGGCAAGGACGGGTTATAACCGCTAGTTCATACATATAAATCCAGTCATATACAACTTAACTTGTAACACTTTGTTGCAAGTATAACTAAACCTAATAAACCTACCATGGCCGTATATATTAAGTACGTACGTACTCAAGTACATACATACCATACAGTCAGCGCACATAAGTAAAATTAAGCAAATTGAGCAGACCAGCTACCTTAGGACCATTGACCAATGGGAAATTCTGCGCTAGCACTTTAGCCACTCTCTGAGTGAGCTCCCAAATATATGAGTATATCTTTGTAGCTGTTAACTGATAACAGCATAAGTTTATATAAGTTATCTATACGCTAAGAACATGCCCGAATAATTCTGAATATAAACCTAACCAGCACATACGTGCTGGTATAAGCATACATTATTTTTCCTCAAAGAAGTGGAATACAAAAAAAGGATCGACAAGCAATCAAAAGTTCTTTGGGAAGATCAGCCATTATATGCTCTACTAATCGAGGCTTGGTACGAAAGCATCTAACACATTTTCCAACAACCATCGACACGGTCTTCCTTCCACCTATATACTGTAACCAATACTGTAACCAAATATGAGTAAGATGTGCCCGTGGACCACCGTGTAAGTTCCGATTGTGAAACCGCGTGATGAGTGGATCTGTGATGGGATGGTGCCGCGGCAGAATTATTGGAGCTTCGAAATCAAGCGAAGAGGTTTTCAAGCGCCCATCCACTCTAAGAATGCCGAAATCATCCAAAAAGGGTTAAGTGATGCGATACAACTGGACGGTTTAACAGCTCTTCTCGATCGGAAATATTTGATCTCTTCCCACAAGTGTGCTCTCTGGACGAGCATCAATAAGAGTTGGGTCCCATGTTGTATATCACACACTGTTAGTCCAGGATGCCTGCGTCTGTGTATGAATTTATAAATATATCCGAATATGCGCTGCATTGTATAAAATGAGTTGACGTATTTACAAAGTGGCAGTTATATCAACGAAGGGAGATAACGCAATTAGGACCCTTTTTCTAAGCTCGAGCTCTGTCTTTTCTGTCAAGCAAGAACCAGGCCAGTCCAATTTGTTTCCAGCTAGAAATTCGGGGCCGTTGAACCACAGTGACGATTGATCTGATATATCTGCCGGGTTGAGTGATGTAGGAACGTAGCGCCATTCCATGCCATTAGTTAGCTCTTGAACTGCTGTGACGCGATTAGCTTGCAGGGCTCGGTCTTAATCCAAGAAAGGCATACAGAAGAATCCGACCAACAGTTGAATTTTCCATTGAAGAGATTCATTATAGATATCTCACGCATGACATTAGATAATAGGACGGCGCCACAGAGCTCTAGCTTTGGAACTATGATTGTTTTCAGAGGAGCTACACGCGCTTTGGAGCATAGCAGCTGACAACTGGCTGATAGTCGTCGAGAAAGGACGTAGACACAGGCCCCAAATGCTTCGATGCTAGCATCACATAAACCGTGAACTTCTAACTCTGCTGCAGGTATTGACACGAGACGAGGAAATTTAAGAAACTGTGCCTTCTCAAAACTGCAGCAAAGATCATGCCAAGCTGTTGCAAGTGATGATGGCAGGCTCTCATCCCAATCAATCTTCTCCTTTCAGATCTGCTGCAAGAAGATTTTAGCCTTAGCGATTACCGGTCCTATGAGTCCACGAGGGTCATACAAGCGTGCAATAGTCGATAGGATTGATCTTTTGGATGGTTTGGAATGGACGCAAAGGAAAACAGCAACCGATCCGACGCTGAGTCCCAAGCGAGTTCAAAAGTTTTGTTGATGTCGCTCCCATCATCAAACTTTAGAGAAGATTCTCTGTCCTCTTCGGGTATCCCTTCCAGTAAGGCAGAGAATCCGCGATCCAATTGGAAAATTAGTTTCGGACGGAGAGGAATAAAGCTGGTTTTGTTCCGTATGTAACTGTATCCAGCTAAAAAATCTTTACATTCTGTTCTGACGAGTCTCGCCACAGAAAGCATTGGAGAAAATCGTCCGGTGCTGTAACGATACATTTTTCCAATGTCTCCTGTTAGGGCGACCGCGAAATTACGAAAGCGAAGAAGGATGTGAAACAACGAACTTTGAATAACAGGGCCAGCCATCAATAGTTCTATAGACTCTGGAGCGACAGGCGACATATGACCAAGATCCAAGTATTCCTTTAGAAAGTTTGAATATTAAATCTTCAGGTCTGGACGATTTTGTAGTTTGCGTTCCACGGTCAGGAACCGAAAAGGCTTGTTGGTATGACGTCCCCAGCCATTCCAAACTTCGCTTGAAGTGTAAACGAACTGAGTATTGGGCTCTAGGCAGCCTGATATGAGTCTTAACGAATTGTTCTTCAGACATATTTTCTTCCTTTGAAGTGGTTGGTGTAATTTCCAAGCAGGATTCTATCTCCTAAAATCGGCGCACCAATTCATCAGCACGTTCTTCAGAACTTGACTCGAATTTGCAAAGGCAGTATGCCTTGTCCATAGACAGTTTTTATTGACATAAATGTGCAAAGATCAGAATAATGACAATTTCTTTCAAATAATGAAAATTGCCAAACACAAAGAGTGCAGAACTTAATACGAACTTAAAACAACGAGCTCAAAACTCAGTACGAGCTCAAAAGAAATTAATAGTTAAAAATTTGGTACTAGCACAAAAAGTAGCCCCACCTTAAATCTAGTACGAGACTTAATTAAGCACCAAAGGAAAGTGCTGCCGACGATTTGGCCGCCGAAATAAATACCCCCGACACACCGAATTCGCCTAAAATTATTTGCAAAACGCTAATCATATGTTCCCGATGGAGATCAGTAATGCGCTCCCAGCATTAAAGTGAATTCGACACCTATAATGGAGCTTATGGGAGAGACGATCGTCGCTGCATTGTCGCCTCATCAGTACTACTCCGTGCCTTAGCAGCAAACGTCGACGGTGAATCTACATATTTTTCCGGGAATTGTTTTTTATTGCTAATTTTATTGGCTGAATCACCCACAAATAAGTTCAGCATAATTAGTGGATCCGTGTAACAAAGAAATTTTATATTATTATTTAAATCCATTTTTTTTAATATCGTTTCAAAAATATTGGTGTATAACTGGGATTCTTATACCATGGTCGCCACGGGCATATTTATATCTCTTAGGCGCATCCCGCAAAAAAATTTTAAATTGTTTCTACGTTCTAAATTTTTTTTTAATGAAAACCGCAGGTACATTTTCAATCGGTCAATTCTTTTCCAATTTTTTTCTCTCTTCTCCTATTATCTTTTTCTCTTTCTGTCCGTTGTGATGATTGCCATGTTAATCAAGCGAAAATGAGAGAGTACCTAGAGCGAGAGATAAGATAGTTCAGCCGAATATACATTTTTTTTTTTTTTCTTCTTGCGCCCTTTTGTTAAATTTTTATTACAGTAATTCATCGCCGTACATCAACGAAAGCGCTTTTAGAGATGGATGGTATTTACGTAAGTGATATAATTATTTATCATAAATGAAAGTTCCCGTTTATAAAGACAACGTGAAACTAAAATTCAAACCAAAAAAAAGCATGCTTTTAAATATCTTTATATTTAGCTTTAAGTTTTAACCACCTTAAACCATTGATGTGAATTCTGATAGGAAAAATGAAATTTTGAGTCATAATAATAAGGTTGAGGAAGAATTTTAACATGTGCTAATTTGTTATCTATGAGGAGCCATACGTCGCCGGAGTTTTGAGATAGTGTAACCGTTGTTGTTTTAGGGATCACCGACAAATTGGATAGTCAAGCGGCCCCGGTGATCATGGTAGGCTGGGCAACAGCATTCGCATTAACATTAGCACAGCATAGCAACAACAACATCAGCCACTAACTTTTTTTCTAGTTCCTTGTTCTGTGATTTTCTCAATCTTTGCTATTTCATTCAAATGCAATCGAACGTCTGAACAGCTCGCTCATTTTTATGTAATTTTACATATTACATATAACTTTTTTTTTTTTTTTTTTTTTTTATGACTTTCCAAAAAATGTTATTAAAACATTATTAAAAAGACTACATATCGGAACAGAAAAGCCTACAGAACCTAACAAAATATACAAATCCCTAATATATGTCCCACGACTATCAGAACGCCTCTCGAACTCGGATTGCTACAACAACCAAGAAATAAAAGTAGCACACAAACCTACGAACACGTTACAAAAATTCTTTAATAAGATTAAAGCAAAAATTGTTATGGACGATAAAAGTAATGTAATTTACCAAATACTATGTGCTGGGGAAAATAACAACAAATGCAATAGTGTGTACATAGGCACAACAAAATCAAAACTAAAAACAACGATTACCCAACATAAATCAGACTTCAAGTTAAGACATCAAAATAATATGCAGAAAACAGCACTAATGACCCATTGGGTGAGAAGCAACCACACACCAAATTTTGATGCAACAACAATCTTACAACAAGAACAACACTACAACACACGACACACATTAGAAATGCTACACATAATTAACACACCAACGAACAAACGACTGAACTACAAGACGGACACCGAAAATTGCGCTCACTTGTACAGACACCTATTGAACAGCCAAACAGACTCAGTTTAAGTCTCCACGTTATTAGCGCAGACGTGCAAATAATGTATGTTAAATGTGTCAATTTATTGTTTTATTTAATATATTTTATTGTTAATTGTTTTTTGTAACTTGTGTTAGTGCCCTGAAGACGGTTTTGCTGATGCGCAACCGAAATATATTGGAAGCAAAAATCAATAATAAATAAAATAAAATCGATGAGGCCCATTTTGGCTCAAGGGAATTTATGTGTTAAATTAAGTAATGTCTCCGTTTTGGATGACAATATGTTTTTATATAAATTTATAATTTCATATCTATTTTGTTCGCAGAGCTTTACAGGCTATACTGCTAATCGTGCAGAAATGGTTCCGCTCAATTTCATCATTATACCCTTGCAGAGGGTATTATAATTTTGTCGTGAAATGTGTAACGCATAGAAGGAGACATCTCCGACCCCATAAAGTATATATATTCTTGATCAGCATCAACAGCCGAGTCGATATAGCCATGTCCGTCTGTCCGTCTGTCTGTTTCTATGCGAACTAGTCCCTCAGTTTTAAAGCTATCTTAATGAAACTTTGCAGAAGTCCCTATTTCTGTTGCACGCAGCACATATGTCAAAACCAGCTGGATCGGACCACTATATCATATAGCTGCCATAGGAACGATCGGTCGAAAATTAAGTTTTTGTATGAAAAAACCTTTTGTTTATCAAGATATCTTGACCAAACTCGACATTTATTAGTTTTACTATGCTCCTCATATATATGCAAAATTCTATTAAGATCGGACCAATATATCATATAGCCGCCATAGGAACGATCGGTCGAAAATTAAGTTTTTGTATGAAAAAACATTTTGTTTGTCAAGATATCTTGACCAAACTCGGCATTTATTAGTTTTACTAAGCTCCTCATATATATGCAAAATCCTATTAAGATCGGACCACTATATCATATAGCTGCCATAGGAACGATCGGTCGAAAATTAAGTTTTTGTATGAAAAAACCTTTTGTTTATCAAGATATCTTGACCAAACTCGACATTTATTAGTTTTACTATGCTCCTCATATATAGGCCAAATCCTATTAAGATCGGACCACTATATCATATAGCTGCCATAGGAACGATTTGTCGAAAAGTAGGATCTTGTATGAAAAAAATTTTGTTTTTCAAGATATCTTGACCAAACTCGGCATTTATTAGTTTAACTATGCTCCTCATATATATGCAAAATCCTATTAAGATCGGACCACTATTTCATATAGCTGCCATAGGAACGATCGGTCGAAAATTAATTTAGTATGGAGAATTTTTGTTTTTCATGATTTTTCGATTAAACACGGCATTTAAAGATTTCACTATGCTCCCTTCATTTTTGCAAAATCTTATTTACATCGGTTTTTGATTAATATATTTTTTGTTTATCAATATACCTTGACCAAACTCGGCCTTAACCATTTTCTCGGCATTAAAAGGTTGGGTCTGCAAGGGTATTAGATCTTCGGCATGCCGAAGATAGCCCTTCTTTCTCGTTTTTTTTTAAGATTTACTCTATTATAATTGGAAACAATTTTAACAGGTAGGTTGGACAAATTGTTGTCTTCGTGGATCCTCGTTTAGCATCAGCTGGGCGACGCCGGGAGTGGCACGCTGATAGAATGCCTCTCGCACTTGTCTCATATGCATATGTTGTTGTTTGTCCGCTTTACTGGCTAGCGGGGCCAGTGCTGGTCTTCTTTAGTTGGCAAGTATACTTGCAATGTATGCTGTAGAGTGGTCCCTCGCAGTCTGCTGGGCATGTTTGTTTCGTTCTCGGGATCAGAGACGGTGGCGACGGTTTTATTAAATTTCTTTATTAGAAGGCTAGATTTTAAAAAATCCAATTCTGCCTGTAACTGTTTGGGCTGTTGCCCAAGCAGGTAATGGCTATTTGGTGAATAATAGCCACTTAATGTAGACTACTCTTTTTTTTATTTTTTATTTCTGGCCACCTCTGTAATGTCCCATTGACGCACTCTACTCAGTCAGTGATTTCTAGGTTTCCGGTCCGCGATCCTCGTCATCTGCTTCCAGGCAGGGATTATTTTATCCTCTTGTCTTTTTGTTCTACTGCCTCCAGGCAGGGAATCGTGACCATGTCACGGTCGCCATGTAATATGATTTATGAAGACTCCGATGTGGACTTAATTTATGTCGGCTCGAATCAAATCAATCACGTCGATTCCATAGGTATCATCTTATTTGATTGTCGTTTATATCGTTCTTCAATGTAAGCTAAGGCTAAGGCAACATGTATATACTTATGCTGTTATCGGTTAACAGGTACAAAGGGAGAGAGTGGGTGGCATGTGCATGCACTGGTAAGTACATATATGGTACCCTTTGTATGCGCTACATAAGCGTAGCGTGGGATATGCGCCGTTAGCTAAGCGGTCAGCTAGAGTACTAGCGGTTCGCGGTGCGTAATATGAGCCTAAGTCAATTATATCTGCGCTTTTGGCTTTATGTTTGTTATTGTATGCAACAAAGTGTCGCATACTTATTTATTTATTATATATTAATAGTCGACAAAACGTGTGTCTTCCTAATTATTCAATACAATATACATATATTATGAAAATTTAATTGTAAAAGCCTAGTTAGAGTACACAATTTTCTAATAGCATCACTGACCGGAGGTGTTTTATTTGCCAGTCCGGCCAGGTGTGCCCCTTTTCACAGGTAATTTTGTCAGTGACGCTATTAGAGACTACAGCTAAGAAGAAGGGTGTTAGTAGAGAAAATAGTGTTCCTTAAAATAATTAACTTAACTATATTTATTATGAAAATAAAAATAGGAAAAATAAAGAAAGCAGTTATTAATAAAGTTAAGCAATTTCAACAAGATATAGAATGTTAGTTAGATAGGATAGAGAGATAGTAATGGGAAATCAGCCGGTCCCGCAAGCTATGCCCATGCTCATAGCTGGGAATGGTCAGTGACTTCCCGAAGGTATCCTGAAAGCAACGATTTTATTAGGGGTAGGGACATTTCGGTAGAGAAAACGTATTGCAAACTATTGTAATATTTACATAGCACACGAAAAGGATTGTGCATATCATAGTTTGTTGTGCACGTAGATAGGAATAAGGGGCGATAATTTCTGGTTGGTCTGGATGAAACAGCTAATTGAAGACGCCCTAACAGAAAAGGAGAATGTATATCGCCAACAATCAACTTATGTAGGAAGACAACAATGAGAGTTGTCCTACGGTTGGTTAACAACGGAAGATTAAGAATAAGCAGTCTGCTGGAGTAAGATGGCAACCGAAGATTAGGGTACCAATTTTAACCTCGTAAGGCAAAAAGCAAAAATTGCTTTTGAACAGATTCAATACGATCCTGGCTATTGTTTTACTGCGGAGACCAGATAAAAGAGCAGTATTCAAAGATAGGGCGAACAAGAGAGATGTACAGAAGTTTCATTATAAAAGGATCGTTAAGGTCCTTAGACTATCGTTTAATGAATCCAAGTCCACTTTTTGCCTCATTGCCGACGATATCTGTATGCAGATTGAAGCAGAGATTAGAATCAAAAAGAACGCCTAGATTCTTAACTGTTAGTATACGTTGCAATGGAGTATTCTCGATTGTATAACTGACAAGATAAGGTGTAGTGCGATTAGAGGTCATAAACATACACTTTGAACAATTTAGATGCAATTGATTGGCCGAACACCAAAGCTGCATAGCATTCAAATCGTCTTGTAGACGAGAATGATTGATAGGGGATTAGTGTATGATAGAATAAGTAAGTAAGTAAGTAATAAGATGACTACCTTGAGGAACACCAGAAGTAAAGTGAACCTGTTTGGAGGTAGTCTGTCTCAGCACTACTCATGGTGTCCTACCTTTTAAATTAGAACTAATCCAAAGCAAAAGAGATGGAGGGAAACCTAATCGGTCAAGTTTTAAAAGTGAGATGTCACTGACTAAAGTCAGTGTAAATGACATCAGTTTGCATTTTCGAAAGGAAATCATAATTTACCAAGCAAGTAAACTCTAGTAGATTGGTCGTAGTTTACCGATTCTTTACGAATCCATTTTGAAAAGGGGAGACAACAGATTTGCAGAAATGCTGCAAGTTCGAAGTGATTATTTTTCAAAATAATTTAGGAATAGCGGACAGTTTTGCAATGCCCCTGTAATTTTATATATCAGACTTTCCAGTATGATATAAGATTTATTCCAAAGAGATGGAAAGACAGAAGATTCAAGGGATAGATTAAAACGCTTAAGCAATCGACGAAGAAGGAAAGAACCACACTCCTTTAGTAGACAACTAGGAACATTTTCAGGACCAGGAGAGTAAGAAAATTGTAAAGGATTTATAGCAGAAAGAAGAGAGGATTGGGAAATAAAAGGAGCAGGTATAGAACTGGTTAAAGTAATATTGTAATGGTAAGTTTTATTATAAGGACAGACGGAAGAGTAAGTTGATTGGAAAAAATTAGCAAAGAGGTAAGCAGAATCGTAATCGTTTATCTATCCCGAGAGAAAAAGAAGATGGAAAACTTGAAGATTTACGCTTTAAGTTTACAAAAATATAAAACTGTCTCGGGTTTTGGGAAAATTGCCTTTTGCAACGAGAAAGATAATTCTCATAGCACTGAGAATACAGAAGAAGTTCGACTTGGCCATTTAATATTTGACTCGAACCAGACCTTTTAAACTTTTTAAAATATTAAGACTTTATATTTTGTAGGTTTGATAGTCTGGGAGTGAACCAGGGTGGCTTTTAAGAAGCAATTGAGGGAATTGAATTAGGAATACAATTTTCAATTTTCATATTACTAATAATTTCAATCAATTATAATATAAATAATTACTATTTATAATATTACGTTATTTTTCTAAAAAGGGAGGTGTAGTGTATCCCTATATATAAAACTTATTTATTTTCACAGCCCAAACCGTAAGAGTTAGGAAGATAAAATTTTCTCCGTTGTTACCTTATGTGAAAATTCGACCCGCAAGTATAGAAACATCGCGAAAAACGTTTGTATTAAACTTTTTTATTTACCATCCGATTGGCTTTAAACTCACTTTTAAAGATCTTTGTTCAAATTCATTTGATGGGGTTTTCACACTTTTCCAAAAATGTATTGCTTCTTGGTGGAAATGGTGGTCACATAATTGGTGTATGACATTTCGCGCCCAAATTCATTTTCAAGGATGTATATAAAAAATCATTTGAGACGTGTTTCAAATTTTGCAGAATCAAAGCAATCTCGGGGAAAAGTTTGATTCCTACAATTTTTTTGGTGAAGTTTTAAGTTTGGTCCGATTTGCCTCAAACTCAATTTCAAAAATCTTTGTTCAAATTCATTTTGGGTGTGTTTCGCACTTTTTGAAAAATCCATCCCTCCTTGGTGGAAATGGGAATCAGAGATTTGGTGACGTTTCGCCCTCAAATTCATTTCTAAAGACATGACAAGTCATTTAAGATGTGTTTCACATTTTTCGCAACATCTAAACATAGGTGGAAAGTGCATTTCAAACATTTTGTTGGTGAATTTTAAGTTTTGTCCGATTTGCATCAAACTTATTTCCAAAGCTCTACATAACAATATTATGAATACGTCTCTCAGCGATTTTTGAGATTCCATTCGCAACAGTGGTAAATTGTCGGAAAACGTTTGTATGAAAGTTGTTTGTTGATCAGTTTCAAAATCATTTTCAAAGCTTTTTGTGAACTTTGATTTAATAACATACGAGCCACGGGCAAGGACGGGTTATACCCACTAGTTTATACATATAAATCCAGTCATATACAACTTAACTTGTAACACTTTGTTGCAAGTATAAATAAACCTAATAAACCTACCATGGCCGTATATATTAAGTACGTACGTACTCAAGTACATACATACCATACGGTCAGCGCACATAAGTAAAATTAAGCAAATTGAGCAGACCAGCTACCTTAGGACCATTGACCAATCGGAAATTCTGCGCTAGCACTTAAGCCACTCTCTGAGTTAGCTCCCAAATATATGAGTATCTCTTTGTAACTGTTAACTGATAACAGCATAAGTTTATATACGTTATCTATAGGCTAAGAACATGCCCGAATAATTCTGAATATAAACCTAACCAGCACATACGTGCATGAAATATTATTATAATAACCTGGGATATTACAATATCCTTGCCAGATAGTTCTGAATAGATTAAATTGCGGAATGTTACAAACCACTTTCTAAAGCAGTTTTCATAAACCAGATATATTACCTACATCCATTCCAGCGCTTATATTTCGTAAAAAATGAATTTATACTTTATTATGTTACCAAACCAATGTCACAAATCAGGAAAATATTAATGAATCATCTTGCCTTCAAGCTGCTCTAAAAATGTACAGCCGTCTTCAGAGACAGCTGATAACCATTGTGGTATATGCACAATCTTTGCTTAGAAGATTGGTTAGTAAATCAGCTCACCGGGAGGAAAACAATCTGCTCCGTTTCCGCCTACGAACATAGGGAGAACGGTTACACACAGTTTAGTAAAATCTCTCAATCCAGCGCCAACCCAGAGTGGCGCGAATCTCCCAGAAAGGTTATTAGATATTAGTAATGTACCACTATAAGGGCTCGACGCTAGCAATAGCACGAATCCAACTGAAACCGCTCCTGCACGACCAGGTCTTGGTGTAAGAAGAAGAGGAACCCCCACTCAGTCCCGCCAAAATCAGTGAGTGGACTATAAAAGAATTGTCATTATTGCAAGTAAAATCGCCATGAGGGGAGATCATTTATAACAAGAGTAAAGACCAAGATGACTACCTTGAGGAACGCGCTGTAAATAGCATGTAAGAACAGCAGATGGGAATAGTCAGAACATCGGGTGCTTTAAGTTATTATGCAGTATAAATCGGCTACCAAGCCCTTGAAAGTATTTGTGATTCCGCCTATAAACCAATATTAATACATGATTTTTGGAGAGCCTTTGCGCTTGAGCCAACCATCTTAAATTCAGTAGAGCTAAAACCAATTGGAAAAGAGCAAGAAACACCGTCGAATATATATCCCTTAAATAGTCAGCAATCGCGACAACTGCACGTAGTAAAGCAGTTGTTCCCCAACGCTGCTGATAGATTAGGTCACACAACATTGATCCAGAATCATATAGAGATAAAGACGCACGTCTAGTGAAAGAAAGATTTTACCCTGTAAGTCCGGCAATAGAAAAATTGCTATATGCTGGAATTGATCCATGTTGCAGCTTGGAGTTATTGAGCCGTCGGTAAGCGTCTGGTGCTCGCATATGCGACTCGTCCTTAAGCCCAACAAAGTTCGCCGTTGTCTGAATGATCGAAGACTAAATGACGCCACTAAAAAAGATGCTTATTCTTTTCCGAACTTCGATTGCATTTTTGACAAAGAAAAAGTTTGAGTGGACTCCTGAAGACCACAATGGATAACTTAAAAACAATCCTAACATCCTCGCCTGTTTTGAAGAATGCTGACTTTAAGGAAAAATTTTCTTATATTGTGACGCCAGTCATTTCGTCATTGGCGCTGCTTTAGTAGACTGGGACGATGGGTTTTTAGACTGCAACAATTTAAATTTTCCGTCTCCCATCGGAAAGGCAAAGATTACATTGTTCCCGACGCATTGTCTCGGGTGCCTGAGAATGAAGTCACTCATAAGTCCAATACACTTATGTACGCTAGCTATGTACAAATTAAAAAGAAATTTTCCCAGAATTTGTCTCAGTTTCCGGACATAAAAATAGTTGAGAAGTTTTTGTACATTCGAGAGGAGATTCGACACAAGGAAGTCCTTCGTGGAAACTATGGGTGCCTGATAGACTTAAAGTAGAATAACATCGTCGCACGCCGGCATGCAAAAACTTTTGAGTAAATCAGCAGAAATTTGTTCTGGCCAGAATTAGCTAAAGATGTACGTGAATACATTCGAAATGGCGATATATGTAAAGAACCTAAGGCTCCAAATTATAACATTCGGCCACCTATGGGTGCTCACATCCCAACTTGTAGACCATTTGAACGGCTTTATATTGACCTGCTTGGAGAAGCAAAAGCGGTCATGTGAGACTGTTAATAGTCTTAGATCACTTTAGCAAAGTATCATTGTTTGCAGCCCCTGAAGAAATTCACTTCAGCTGTGATACAAAAATTTCTTCTAGAACAAATATTTCATAGTTTTGGTGTGCCACAAACGTGACAACGGCACCCAGTTCAAACCTCGTGAGTTCAATGCCTTCTTAGCCGAGCTCGGCATTGAGCATTTGTATACAGCTCTACATTCACCGCAGAGGAATGCTGCAGAACGAGTTAACCGCTCAATTCTCGCCGCCATTCGGGCGTACTTAAAACAGGATCAGACCTACTGGGATCAACATATTACAGGGATTTCATGTTCCTTAAGGTGATTAGTGTATGATAGAATAAGTTTCACATCGTCCGCATACATAACTACCCGGGCATGTGATATAACCGAGGGGAGATCTTTTATAAAAAGAGTAAAGACCAAGATGAATACCTTGAGGAACACCAGAAGAAAAGTGAACCTGTTTGGAGGTAGTCTGTCTCAGCACTACTCTTGGTGTCCTACCTTTTAAATTATAACTAATCCAAAGCAAAAGAGATGGAGGGAAACCTAATCGGTCAAGTTTTAAAAGTGACATGTCACTGACTAAAGTCAGTGTAAATGACATCAGTTTGCATTTTCGAAAGGAAATCATAATTTACCAAGCAAGTAAACTCTAGTAGATTGGTCGTAGTTGACCGATTCTTTACGAATCCATTTTGAACAGGGGAGACAACAGATTTGCAGAAATGCTGCAAGTTCGAAGTGATTATTTTTTCAAATAATTTAGGAATAGCGGACAGTTTTGCAATGCCCCTGTAATTTTATATATCAGACTTTCCACCTTTCTTGTGGAGAGGTATGATATAAGATTTTTTCCAAAGAGATGGAAAGACAGAATTTTCAAGGGATAGATTAAAACGCTTTAGCAATCGACGAAGAATGAAAGAACTACACTCCTTTAGTAGACAACTAGGAACATTTTCAGGACCAGGAGAGTAAGAAAGTTGTAAAGGATTTATAGCAGAAAGAAGAGAGGATTGGGAAATAAAAGGAGCAGGTATAGAACTGGTTGAAGTAATATTGTAATGGTAAGTATTATTATTAGGACAGACGGAAGAGTATGTTGATTGGAAAAAATTAGTAAAGAGGTAAGCAGAATCGTAATCGTTTATCTACCCCGAGGGAAAAAGAAGATGGAAAACTTGAAGATTTACGCTTTAAGTTTACAAAAATATAAAACTGTCTCGGGTTTTGGGAAAATTGCCTTTTGCAACGAGAAAGATAATTCTCATAGCACTGAGAATACAGAAGAAGTTCGACTTGGCCATGGAATATTTGACTCGAACCAGACCTTTTAAACTTTTTAAAATATTAAGACTTTATATTTTGTAGGTTTGATAGTCTGGGAGTGAACCAGGGTGGCTTTTAAGAAGCAATTGAGGGAATTGAATTAGGAATACAATCATCTAAAATGGACTTCAGGCTATTTAAAAAAAAATGTATAGCAATATTCAAAAAAGACCAATCGATTGCATGAATACGTTGATTAAGCAAGGAATAGTTTCCTTTACGAAAGCATCGGCGTGGCTAATAGGTAGCTGATGAATGTCAAACGAAAGGATTGCAATTGAACATTGCAACCTCTAAAGTAGGATGATATACATCCTCAGGAAGGGATAAAGGATGGGACCTGGACAAATAAGCAATAAGGTAGTCATTAACAAATACCAGATCAAGAGTTCTATTCAAACGATTGGAAATTGAATTGATTTGAAACAAGAAATGGTTTAACATGCAATCTATAAAGTCATGTTTTGCTGAGGGCACTAGATAATTTTCGGCAGTGAACAACCAAGAGATGTTCGGCAAATTAAAATCACTCAACACCATAAATAGGTTATATCACGCACATGTGAAGAAACTTCTTTAATACAAGTAATATGTTTCACATAAAACAGAATATCAGAAGAAGGAGGAACATAAGAGCATGTAGCATCAGACGAAAGTCGAGACAAAAACTTGTCTGCGAGGGGCAACAACAGCTAAGGTGGAAACTGATTTGGTGAGGCTAAAGAGACACCTTGATTGTTTTTAACAATCTGGGCTAGATTACGCGCAGGTCTACCGTTGCGACCTGGAGCTGACGGGGCAGCAGCTGTTTGGCTGACTGAGGCAGGTTCAAGTACGGAATCTAATGGGACTACAACAGGGGATAAAACATGGGTAATTATTGGGCAATCGCTCAAAGAAGGTGATAAAGACAACATTGGAGTTAAATCTGAGTTGCTAGGCATTGACAAAAATGGCGTAGGTGTATGGACAGAGGCAGAGGGCAAATGCAGAAATTGAGGCTCTAACCGGCGATTGGGTGGAGACACGACTTTGTATTTTCTAAGAAACTCAAAACTCGATTACTCGAGAGCTGCTGAGCCACGTTGGTTAATTTTAAGAATTGATTTCTCACAGAATTATACATTCTAGAGAAATCAATTTGCTTGTCGATGCATTCTGAGCACGACCAACGCAAGCCGCCGCAGCCCTTCTTGGCAATCGCTGCGATCTTGTCGCAATCACGCCCAGTTAGACTTACACATTTATTGCGGCAGTGCAGAATCATCAGCCTGCTTGAACGAGCAAGGTTTCTTACAGCACGACATAATAACTACCAGCGCTAAAGGTAAGCAGCAGTTGCGAAAGCGCAGAGCAAAACAAAAAACGATGCACAAAAGTAGAGCAAGTAAACGCTCATAAAACTACTATTCGTACACAAACAAATTGTTTGGAGCAAAAAGCAACAGCACATATTTGCGAAAGCGCGGTACAACAGCTGAAATATGCAGCAGTGAGCACACGCACAAACAAATGTATGGAGGGGGAGCACCAACGTAAAAGAATCAAAACAGGCAATAAAAACAACACGGAATAAATGCATGCGTTTAATAAATGCATTAATTAACAGACTTACGCTGCAAATCAGATACCACTTTGCACAAGTTATAAAAGCTTTTTAAATAAAGCACCAAAAATGAAAAATTTAGAAATAAAAAGGAGGATTAAAGCGCAAAAATATATAAATAAAAAAATATATAAATATATTGGAACACAGGTAAAACACGTCAATCACTCTCAACTGAGAAATCTCTTTCTGATGCATGTATTTCCACACAGGGCGCTATTAAATGCATATACACACTACAAAAGTGTGTCATCAGGGATCAGCCAACTGAAAAAAATAACAAACATTTTTAGAGAAAAGCAAATTATTATAATGAATTTTGAAATTTTTATATTCTTAAGCTTTATTTTTTTTCTATTAAATTTTTCAATTTTCATATTAGTAATAATTTCAATCAATTATAATATAAATAATTACTATTTATAATATTACGTTATTTTTCTATAAAGGGAGGTGTAGTGTATCCCTATATATAAAACTGTTTGTCCCGACTGGCTGACTTATTGAT
The DNA here is from genome assembly GCA_018903485.1 of Drosophila littoralis. NCBI lineage: Eukaryota > Metazoa > Arthropoda > Insecta > Diptera > Drosophilidae > Drosophila > Drosophila littoralis. Next base: position 64,698 of record JAEIGF010000584.1, on the reverse strand, counting down.
GACTGACTTATTGATTTTCACAGCCCAAACCGTAAGAGTTGGGAACATAAAATTTTCTCCGTTGTTACCTTATGTGAAAATTCGATCCGCAAGTATAGAAACATCGCGAAAAACGTTTGTATTAAACTTTTTTATTTACCATCCGATTGGCTTTAAACTCACTTTTAAAGATCTTTGTTCAAATTCATTTGATGGGGTTTTCACACTTTTCCAAAAATGTATTCCTTCTTGGTGGAAATGGTGGTCACATAATTGGTGTATGACATTTCGCGCTCAAATTCATTTTCAAGGATGTATATAAAAAATCATTTGAGACGTGTTTCAAATTTTGCAGAATCAAAGCATTCTCGGGGAAAAGTTTGATTCCTACAGTTTTTTTGGTGAAGTTTTAAGTTTGGTCCGATTTGCCTCAAACTCAATTTCAAAAATCTTTGTTCAAATTCATTTTGGGTGTGTTTCGCACTTTTTGAAAAATCCATCCCTCCTTGGTGGAAATGGGAATCAGAGATTTGGTGACGTTTCGCCCTCAAATTCATTTCCAAGGACATGACAAGTCATTTGAGATGTGTTTCACATTTTTCGCAAAATCTAAACATAGGTGGAAAGTGCATTTCAAACATTTTGTTGGTGAATTTTAAGTTTTGTCCGATTTGCATCAAACATATTTCCAAAGCTCTACATGACAGTATTATGGATACGTCTCTCAGCGATTTTGGAGATTCCATTCGCAACAGTGGTAAATTGTCGGAAAACGTTTGTATGAAAGTTGTTTGTTGAACAGTTTCAAAATCATTTTCAAACCTTTTTTGAACATTGATATAATAACATACGAGCCACGGGCAAGGACGGGTTATAACCGCAACTTAACTTGTAACACTTTTTTGCAAGTATAAATAAACCTAATAAACCTACCATGGCCGTATATATTAAGTACGTACGTACTCAAGTACATACATACCATACAGTCAGCGCACATAAGTAAAATTAAGCAAATTGAGCAGACCAGCTACCTTAGGACCATTGACCAATGGGAAATTCTGCGCTAGCACTTTAGCCACTCTCTGAGTGAGCTCCCAAATATATGAGTATATCTTTGTAGCTGTTAACTGATAACAGCATAAGTTTATATACGTTATCTATACGCTAAGATCATGCCCGAATAATTCTAAATATAAACCTAACCAGCACATACGTGCATGAAATATTATTATAATAACCTGGGATATTACAATATCCTTGCCACATAGTTCTGAATAGATTAAATTGCGGAATGTTACAAGCCACTTTCTTAAGCAGTTTTCATAAACCAGATATATTACCTACATCCATTCCAGCGCTTATATTTCGTAAAAAATGAATTTCTACTTTATTATGTTACCAAACCAATGTCACAAATCAGGAAAATATTAATGAATCATCTTGCCTTCAAGCTGCTCTAAAAATGTACAGCCGTCTTCAGAGACAGCTGATAACCATTGTGGTATATGCACAAACTTTGCTTAGAAGATTGGTTAGTAAATCAGCTCGCCGGGAGGAAAACAATCTGCTCCGTTTCCGCCTACGAACATAGGGAGAACGGTTACACACAGTTTAGTAAAATCTCTCAATCCAGCGCCGACCCAGAGTGGCGTGAATCTCCCAGAAAGGTTATTAGATATTAGTAATGTACCACTATAAGGGCTCGACGCTAGCAATAGCACGAATCCAACTGAAACCGCTCCTGCACGACCAGGTCTTGGTGTAAGAAGAAGAGGAACCCCCACTCAGTCCTGCCAAAATCAGTGAGTGGACTATAAAAGAATTCAGGAGATGATCGAATAATTGATTACTCGCGTTATGTCATTATTGCAAGTAAAATCGCCACGAGGGCAAATCATTTATAACAAGAGTAAAGACCAAGATGACTACCTTGAGGAACGCGCTGTAAATAGCATGTAAGAACAGCAGATGGGAATAGTCAGAACATCGGGTGCTTTAAGTTATTATGCAGTATAAATCGGCTACCAAGCCCTTGAAAGTATTTGTGATTCCGCCTATAAACCAATATTAATACATGATTTTTGGAGAGCCTTTGCGCTTGAGCCAACCATCATAAATTCAGTAGAGCTAAAACCAATTGGAAAAGAGCAAGAAACACCGTCGAATATATATCCCTTAAATAGTCAGCAATCGCGACAACTGCACGTAGTAAAGCAGTTGTTCCCCAACGCTGCTGATAGATTAGGTCACACAACATTGATCCAGAATCATATAGAGATAAAGACGCACGTCTAGTGAAAGAAAGATTTTACCCTGTAAGTCCGGCAATAGAAAAATTGCTATATGCTGGAATTGATCCATGTTGCAGCTTGGAGTTATTGAGCCGTCGGTAAGCGCCTGGTGCTCGCATATGCGACTCGTCCTTAAGCCCAACAAAGTTCACCGCTGTCTGAATGATCGAAGACTAAATGACGCCACTAAAAAAGATGCTTATTCTTTTCCGAACTTCGATTGCATTTTTAAAAATGAAAAAGTTTGAGTGGACTCCTGAAGACCACAATGGATAACTTAAAAACAATCCTAACATCCTCGCCTGTTTTGAAGAATGCTGACTTTAAGGAAAAATTTTCTTATATTGTGACGCCAGTCATTTCGTCATTGGCACTGCTTTAGTAGACTGGGACGATGGGTTTTTAGACTGCAACAATTTATTTATTTTTTTGTTTATTATTTGTTTTTATTTGTTCCCGACGCATTGTCTCGGTTGCCTGAGAATGAAGTCACTCATAAGTCCAATACACTTATGTACGCTAGCTATGTACAAATTAAAAAGAAATTTTCCCAGAATTTGTCTCAGTTTCCGGACATAAAAATAGTTGAGAAGTTTTTGTACATTCGAGAGGAGATTCGACACAAGGAAGTCCTTCGTGGAAACTATGGGTGCCTGATAGACTTAAAGTAGAATAACATCGTCGCACGCCGGCATGCAAAAACTTTTGAGTAAATAGCAGAAATTTGTTCTGGCCAGAATTAGCTAAAGATGTACGTGAATACATTCGAAATGGCGATATATGTAAAGAACCTAAGGCTCCAAATTATAACATTCGGCCACCTATGGGTGCTCACATCCCAACTTGTAGACCATTTGAACGGCTTTATATTGACCTGCTTGGAGAAGCAAAAGCGGTCATGTGAGACTGTTAATAGTCTTAGATCACTTTAGCAAAGTATCATTGTTTGCAGCCCCTGAAGAAATTCACTTCAGCTGTGATACAAAAATTTCTTCTAGAACAAATATTTCATAGTTTTGGTGTGCCACAAACGTGACAACGGCACCCAGTTCAAACCTCGTGAGTTCAATGCCTTCTTAGCCGAGCTCGGCATTGAGCATTTGTATACAGCTCTACATTCACCGCAGAGGAATGCTGCAGAACGAGTTAACCGCTCAATTCTCGCCGCCATTCGGGCGTACTTAAAACAGGATCAGACCTACTGGGATCAACATATTACAGGGATTTCATGTTCCTTAAGGTCTGCTCTGCACCAATCGATCGGGTGTTCTTCATATCGTGCCCTATTCAGGATGGATTCATATCCATGGTACCGATTACAAACTACCACTGGTCCCCCTGTTGCGGTCTGACAATTTGAATTGATAAGAACAGATATTCAGACAAGCCAATGAGCGCAATACGGCTCAATAATATATGCAGCAAGTCTGTTTCATTTCGTGAAGGTCAGGGGGTGAACATTCGAAATTTTGCGCTTACTAAACTCTCACACAATTTGAATGCCAAACTTACTCCTCAGTTTATCTGATGCCGTATCAAAAAGAGACTAGGCAATTGTTTTAATGGCCTTGAAAATCACCAAGGAAAAGAAATTGGAACTTTTCATGCCAAGGACATTAGATTCCCGCTAATAATCCCGTCGATCGGTGCCATCAGATTTAAATTTAAATCTAGAGCCATTTTGTTACGGAACTGCTTGTTTCTCTTTGGGCCGCGACCGTTGGCTCATCGCTTCCCTGGGTGTAGTTCCATCCCTGGCCCGCAGTCCGCACAATCGATATCGACAGAGCTACAACTTCTGTAGCAAAACAGACCTACACAAAACTATCCAAAACGACCCACAAAATCGATAACATTAAACATCCGGAACCACTTACAAATGAACAACACTAACAGCTGAGACAACATGTTATGTAAACAACAAAGGTAAGACGTTCAATATTTAATATATATAATAAACAAGAGAAAGCACTATTGATCCACTTTACTTCTCCAGATCGGGTCCCGGTTCCGGTTCCGGACCCAGTATACCCGCCCTACCATGAAACGATCACCTACACTCGTCTCCCTCTTTTTGGCCATTTGGTGGCCTTCAGCAGCCCATGTCGGCAGTCATGCTCTCTCTCCCCATCAATGAAAACTTAGCCGGACATTTTCTCTCTTCTTCAGAAGGTGCGGATAATTAAATGCATTTTCTTATAATTCGTTACAATTTCAATCTTTCTATTCCTCCTCCTTCTATTTATGTTTTCATGCAAGTGGACATTTCTTTTCAAATTCACAGGTGCGTGTGCTACTTTGCATCATATTATAATTATTGACAATGTGTATTTATTTCTAATAGCAATTTTTCCTTGCATCATATTTTCAGTCGGTTAATTATTATTTCGTGTAAGCTGACATTTCCTGCACTTTAACAGATGTATATAATTATTTGTATATTCTTATTGTTATTGACAATTATGCCATATATTTTCTTCTTTGATGGATACCTCCACTCGGTTATTTATAAATAAAAAAAGATTTAAATGTAAAGCGACAGCGACATGCGTACCACATTTTATTCTAACCAACCATTAAGAGTCACCAAACTTGATTATTTCAAACGAGCGTGTAGCGCATGTTGCATTTGGTATTGGAATACGGGGGTTCAGGGTATTCCCTAGTCGGGAGCTTCCGACTAAAATCTCTTACTTGTTTGTAATGAATTATTGCTGAATTATAAATTTTGTATGCCACTTGTACTAAGATTACCTTAATTTAACGTTAAAACGCCATTGAATACTGCTTTTGTTGATAAAAAATATTAATTGTTGATTATGTTTTGAATATGAATTCCTAAATTTTTTTATTTCCTGGTGACATGGGGGAAACGTAGGATCTTCAAAACCATTAACGCTGAAGATCATGGCTGGGAGGGTATTTACCGAGAGTCAGCTAACAGCCTAGACCACGCCTGTGCGGAGTATACATGCCTTCGATAAAAGCTTCCAATATTGTTTTGGCACTTTTAGTGCGCGTTTATTTGTGCCTGTTTGAGATTTTCTTCTTCTCCCAGCTCCTTAATTTACATTCTGAAGGGATCCAAAAATAAAATCGTGTCTGCAGGTCGAGACATGGCAAAAAAAAACCCCCTACCCGAAAGAGCTAGGGAACAAGAGTCTCCAAACGAGTCTCGTTTAATACTTCCCAAATTATTTTATGAAGATTAGCTCAAAACCGCCGTCGCCGTTGCTCCGAAACTGTATTGCGAGACTAGCATCACCACAGTGGTATGTTTGCGAATCCACTTTGCCACACTTCTCACTTTTGCACATCCTGCCTTCAAAGGCGTAGGGGTTGATCTGCAGTTTTCCATGCCTTGTCAACGCAGCAAATTGCGTATGTGTTGCGTTTTACATAAGGGGATTTCACCCAATTCTCCTTCCCGTTGGAACTCCATGCCTAGAAACAGCTGCTAAGGTCCTTTGTCCACGCATTCAAATGATTCGGATATGTTTGCTTTTATGCTTTACAGATCAACTTTATTTTGACATGCTATAATAAGTTGTAGATGAACCAGCCAGTATCATAGCAACACTGTCCTTCTTATTCTGGTACAAGCAAGGTTCATGTTCATAGGGAACATATCCAACTTGTCGCAGAGCTCCATCGTGCATGCTGCTTCATTCCCTTCCTGCTTGAGTCAGCCCAAAGATTGCCGTCTTCAGCAATAGGACCTTGTTCGGCTGATCATCATAAGTGAAGCCCAATGATTGTTTTATTTAAATGGTGTCTGCCAGTTGACTATTTAGGTATGCTGTCCATAAGCTCATCAGCTAGAGCTAGAAAGAAACGTACACTCTCAGTCTGCTTACAGGCGAAAACGTTTCAGTAAAGTTCACACCATATTTCTGTGCACATCCTATCGCTACAAGCCGTGCCTCTTATCACTCTAGTTGACCATCCGCTCCTCGATTGATGTTGAAACCCCATTTAAAGCCAATTGCGCGTTGATCTTTTGACATTTCCTCTATTTGCCAGGTTTGCTTCAAAGGCAGAGTTTTGTTTTATGCCGACGTTATCTAAGGTCGTCTGATCCACAGCCATTATTAAAGCCGACGTTGGCTACGTCGTCTGAACCATCCCTGTCGATCCTTGCCCTCAATTTTCTTTGCAAACGTTGGCAACTCACATGTAACGCATTGCTCATCTAACAGCACATCCCTCTTCTCGACCACTTGTCTAGTGCTAGGATTATACAGACGATATCCTTTTGAATCTGTCGCATATCTGACCATACGGTATTCGTGTCCCTTGGCACTGAATTTCCTAAGCCGCTTACCCTTTCCAAAGCTACTGCAATGGAACCAAAAACTTTAAAGTGACAAATAGAAGAATATTTGTAAAGGCCCTCGTGTGTGGTCGGTTGCGCAAATACACCGCTGTAGATAAAGACCCTTTTGCCCATAATGACCCTTTAAGCCAGAATGTACTAGCAAGCACCGTGACATTTCAACCAAGGTACGGTTCGCCTACTCAGGAACGCCGTTCTGCTTTGGCGTATATGGCATCGTCAGTTGCCGTGCTATACCATAAGCTTTGAGATACTCGTCGAATGTGGTATTCACGTATTCGCGCCCATTGTCGCTGCGAATTCACTTTATTCGGCTACTAGTTTGTTATTCCACAAAATGCTTTAATTCAACAAACTTTAAAAATACTTCATCATTTCCTTTCAAAAAATATATAAAGATGCGCCGAGACTTGTCATCGATAAATGTTAGATAACATCGATTGCCGTCGAATGCTTTGGTTTCAAATGGTCCGCACACATCAGAATGAACAAGTTCTAAAAGTTCGCTCGCTCTGTAAGTTCGCTCGCTAAGCATACATATCTTACATGTCACCTTAAATTAAAAATCTGCTCCGTCCATCCCACGCACCTTTTTCTTATTGGCCAAACCAGTCAGGCTTCGAATATTTAAGTGGACACCGCGTTTATGCCAAAGTGCTCCGTCCATACAAGCCGCAGCAAAACAGTTGCTGGTTTTACCTTCAAAATGTCTTACCTTCTTGACCACCAAAATGTACTAGCCATCTTGAATTAATTTTTAATGTTTGTTGCTGAAGTGCGCAACATAGCCTCTTGCCACAATTTGACCAACAGACAATCAATCAATAACAATTGTATAGCGATCTGTCAGTAACTTGACCTGTCCTTTTTCCTCTGCATGTATAAAGCTGCCTACTGCTATGCCGATGATTTCAGTATGTTTTCCATCTTGGTAAACAATGCCAGATTACAACACATGTAGCTTGTAGCGCAACTATCTAATCACCACTTTAAGCGATAAAGTCTATTTGCGTCCAAAGAACCTAACAAAATGATTTCCTGTGTTTTTTCTTTGCTCGTATTCTTCTTCTTTTCCTATTGTGCATTTTTGTTTCGACATTCTGCTTTTATGTGACCTCACTTGTCACAATTAAAGCGAACGTTATTTTTTATACCCTTGCAGAGGGTATTATAATTTTGTCGTGAAATGTGTAACGCATAGAAGGAGACATCTCCGACCCCATAAAGTATATATCTTCTTGATCAGCATCAACAGCCGAGTCGATATAGCCATGTCCGTCTGTCCGTCTGTCTGTTTCTATGCGAACTAGTCTCTCACTTTTAAAGCTATCTTAATGAAACTTTGTAGAAGTCCCTTTTTCTGTTGCACGCAGCACATATGTCAAAACCAGCTGGATCGGACCACTATAGCATATAGCTGCCATAGGAACGATCGGTCGAAAATTAAGTTTTTGTATAAAAAAACATTTTGTTTTTCAAGATATCTTAACCAAACTCGGCATTTATTAGTTTTACTAAGCTCCTCATATATATGCAAAATCCTATTAAGATCGGACCACTATATCATATAGCTGCCATAGGAACGATCGGTCGAAAATTTAGTTCTTGTATGAAAAAAATTTTGTTTATCAAGATATCTTTACCAAACTCGGCATTTATTAGTTTTACTAAGCTCCTCATATATATCCAAAATCCTATTAAGATCAGACCACTATATCATATAGCTGCCATAGGAACGATCGGTCGAAAATTAAGTTTTTGTATGAAAAAACATTTTTTTTTTCAAGATATCTTGACCAAACTCGGTATTTGTTAGTATTACTATACTCCTCATATATAGGCGAAATCCTATTAAGATCGGAAAACTATATCATATAGCTGCCATAGGAACGATCTGTCGAAAAGTAGGATCATGTATGAAAAACATTTTGTTTTTCAAGATATCTTGACCAAACTCGGCATTTATTAGTTTTACTATGCTCCTCATATATATGCATATAGCTGCCACAGGAACGATCGGTCGAAAATCAAGTTGTTATATGAAAAATAATTATATTTTTCAAGATATCCTAACCAAACTCGCCAATAATTAGTTTTACTATAATCCTCATATATACGAAAAATCCTATTATGATCGGACTACTATATCATATAGCTGCCGTAGGAACGATTGGTCGAAAATGTAGTTCTTGTATGAAAAAAATGTTGTTTATCAAGATATCTTTACCAAACTCGGCATTTATTAGTTTTACTAAGCTCCTCATATATATATAAAATCCTATTAAGATCAGACCACTATATCATATAGCTGCCATAGGAACGATCGGTCGAAAATTAAGTTTTTGTATGAAAAAACATTTTTTTTTTCAAGATATCTTGACCAAACTCGGTATTTGTTAGTATTACTATACTCCTCATATATAGGCGAAATCCTATTAAGATCGGAAAACTATATCATATAGCTGCCATAGGAACGATCTGTCGAAAAGTAGGATAATGTATGAAAAACATTTTGTTTTTCAAGATATCTTGACCAAACTTGGCATTTATTAGTTTTACTATGCTCCTCATATATATGCAAAATCCTATTAAGATCGGACCACTATATCATATAGCTGCCACAGGAACGATCGGTCGAAAATTAATTTTGTATGGAGCATTTTTTGTTTTTCATGATTTTTCGATTAAACACGGCATTTAAAGATTTCACTAGGCTCCCTTCATTTTTGCAAAATCTTATTTACATCGGTTTTTGATTAAAAGCCTTTTTTTTGTTTATCAATATACCTTGACCAAACTCGGCCTTAACCATTTTCTCGGCATTAAAAGGTTGGGTCTGCAAGGGTATTAGATCTTCGCCATGCCGAAGATAGCCCTTCTTTCTTGTTATTATTATAATTTTGTCGTGAAATGTGTAACGCAAAGAAGGAGACATCTCCGACCCCATAAAGTATATATATTCTTGATCAGTATCAACAGCTGAGTCGATATAGCCATATCCATTTCTATGCTAACTAGTCTCTCAGTTTTAAAGCTATCTTAATGAAACTTTGCAGAAGTCCCTTTATCTGCTGCTCGCAGCACATATATGAAATCCAGCGGGATCGGACCTCTATATCATATAGCTGCCATAGGAACAATCGGTCGAAAATTAGGATCTTGTATGAAAAACATTTTGGTTTTCAAGATATCTTGACCAAACTCGGCATTAACTATTTTCCCTGTGCTTCTTAGGTGCGGGAAAAGCACTATGAGCATTGTGAAAAGGTTGGGTCTGCAAGGGTATTAAATCTTCGGCGTGCCGAAGATAGCCTTTCTTTCTTGTTTCCATAGTTATTTAGTTTAACTGTGAAAGCATGCGTTTCTCTATTTTGTCTGTCAGCAATTAATCTTCTCTCTCCCTCTTCCTTTACTTTACCTTTATACAGAATTTCAAAATTTGACAACAATTCGCGCGTCTCAATGGTGACAACAAAGATTTCGTAATCTCTTGGTAGAATAGAAAGAAGGATGATTACTTTCAGCTTGTTAGGCATTTTTAACTTCACTGACACCAGCTCATCCAAGATCTCACAAAATGCGTTCAAATGAATACACACATATTGACCATCTGACTTTTACAAACTTCACAGTATTTTGTATAAAGATATTATAAGCACAGGTCCCGTTGGCAAATGTACCGCCTCCGGCTTTGTCTGGAATGGTGTGTCACAATTTTTTATATAGCCCAATTGAGATGGCTTGACATGTTGACAAATGAATTATGCGACAGCTGCGGCGACTTCGGGGCAGCGACGGCGTCTCTGCAGGCATTGCTTATATTAATAAAAATTGTATTCTTCAGTCTAAGTTTGGAAACAATAAATGCGCGACGTATCTTCCCTCAAGTCTCCCATTAGTTAACTCATTTTCTATATGCATCTTTAAATGCAATTGGCAAGTTAAAAGTTGCAGATGCAAATGCAGTGGAATTCATTCATCATCAATATACTTATAACTACAATAGAATTATGTAAGTGATTTGTGAAGTGAGAATACGAAATTTTAAAAAATACGCACAAAATGAATTATGTTGAAGTAAGAAAAGTGTCTATTCTTGATTATGAAAAAATTTATGAAATTTCTTTTAAAAAATGAAAAAGAATAATAACAGTTAAAAATAAAATAGTATTGAAAATAAAAAATTCTATTAGCTTGACCTTTTATGTGTTGTTCGGTTTCATACAGAGGTTTAAATTTGAATAAGAGACTGTGACTTCGAGGTAGACGTGCACGAACACTTCGTTAGTGACGACAGTACTCTAGCGAGTTTAATAGGGGGAATCGGTACAATGCAGTTATCAAGTTGTATCGTCCCGACGGAACCTGATACAGAATCAGACTCGATTATGGATCCAGAGCAGTTGCGCGCGATAATTGATGCCGCGGAGCGCACTCACAGCGCAGACACAAGAATTCGTGAATAGGGAAGCTACGCTAAGGCAGGAGCTTCAACAACAGATTGCGCAAGTATCGAACAAGTTAAAAAACACACAACTTAAATGCCAGAAGTGGAGGAAGTTGAAATCATAGACGGGGTGGAATGTAACGAGCCGCTCGACGTGGTAAAATGTCTGACTAAGTTCCATGGGACTCAAGACAGTTAGGCAGGCCGCGCACGCCGACTATAAAATGTTCAAAAAATACAAAGAAAGTTCACGTAACTACCTAGCCACCGTAATCATTAGGAGTAAAGTGGGATGCCCGGCAGACGCGGTTATCGCCTCTTTTAACACGCCTCTTAACTTTGAGGACACCATAGCGAGGATGGACTTTACTTATAGTGACAAGCGGCCTTTTCATGTGATTGAACAAGAAATGGGTACGCTTAGGCAGGGCGGCATGACCATTCTACAGTACTACGATGAGGTTGAAAAAAAGCTCACGCTAATCACGAACAATGCCCACATGACTTATGACAGCAATTTGGCTGCGGGTATGTGTGAAAAATTCAGGGTTGACGCACTTTGCGTATTTATCTCTGGACTAAAACGTAATCTAACCGACGTGTTGTTTTCGGCTCACCCTTCGGATCTGCCGACGGCACTAGCGTTAGCCCAGGAGTCCGAGGCTAATCACGAGAGATATGCCTTCGCGACAAGTTTTGCTAGGGGCACGAAGAGCGGGTTCGCCCAGAGCAGCGCCCAAAAGGGCGCCAGCAACAACAGCAGCAGGAAAAAAAAACAATTCTCTCAGGGTAGCCAGTGCAAGAATCCTCATTTCAAGAAGCAGAACGGCCAATCCTCAGACAGAGCCCAGACTAGAGCTGGGGTCGATAATGCCCCAGTTCCCATATAAGTCGACCATTCTTCTTCCATATAAGCCCAGATTACGATATAGATGCCGCTCACGGGTGCGGCAAAAAATTACATCAGACGGCACAAACGACTTAAAGTCATCGTCCTTGTCGAGTCCCCTTTCGTTGTCCATTCCATCCATGGGTCCAACAACATCGCTGAAAAATGCAAGTTATCCATGCTTGGGTGCGACACATATTTTTCCTACTAGAATCCTTATGAACTTTCGATTGGATTATAGGACTGGACCTGCTAAAGCAGGTTGGAGCGGTTTAATGCTAAAATTTGGTGCGACTTCAGATGCCTTGCTGTACCGCAAGTGTGCGAACGTAAATCAGACAAGGAACAAAGAACTCGAGGCACCACATGCGTTAAAGGCAGATTTCCTGCGAGTACTTCACCGAAACAATAAGGCTTTTGTGAACTCTAACGAGGCGCTGCCTTATAACACGGTCGATGTGGCCACGATCCGTACAACCGACGAAAGTTCGGTGTACTCAAAGCTATACCACTACCCTAGTGGTGTAGAGGATTTTGTTGTTTCAGAGGTCAACAAACTACTAAAGCATGGTGTAATCAGAAAGTCGAAATCGCCATAGAAAGGCAATCGATAAGAAAGGCACAGATGAGTTAGGTAATAAAAATAAACGTCTGATGATAGACTTTAGGAAGCTTAACCTCAGGACTGTTGCCGACAAATACCCAATGCCAAGCATAGCAATGATACTGGCTAATCTGGGTAAAGCCAAATACTTCACGACGCTCGACCTGAAATCAGGTTATCACCAGATTACTCTGGCGAAGCAAGACCGTGAGAAGACGGCATTTTCGATCAATGGTGGAAAGTAAGAGTTTTGTCGACTTCCCTTTAGTTTGCGGTAGCAAATTTGAAAATCTTGCTAAGTTAATGTAGACGACGCCATCGTGTTTTCAGAAAACGAGTCAGACCATGTCAGGCATGTCGACTGGGTATTAGGGAGCCTTTTAAACGCAAACATGCGTGTGGCGCATGAGAAGTCACAGTTTTTTAAAGAGAGCGTCGAGTATCTCGGCTTTATAGTGACAAAAGATGGTGCAAAATCAGTTCCAGAAAAGGTAACAGCCATTCTGGAGTACGCTGAACTGACCACGGTGTTTGAAGTAAGATCCTTTTTGGGATTGGCAAGCTATTACCGCTGCTTTATCAAAGATTATGCAGAAATAGCGAAACCAATCTCTGACATCCTAAAAGGGGAAAACGGATCTATTAGCAAGTACAGGTCTAGAAAGGTCCATATACAATTCAACGATGCTCAGCGCAACGGGTTCTAGAGGCTTAGGAACATATTAGCGTCGGAAGATGTCATACTGATGTACGCATCAGCCTACGGCATTGGTGCAGCTCTGTCACAGAATGGCCACCCCATAACGATGATATCCCGGTCTTTAAAAGATAGTGAAGCAAACTACGCTACTAACGAGCGAGAGTTGTTTTCCATTGTTTGGGCATTAGGCAAACTACGACACTTTCTTTACGCGGTTAAAGATATAAACATTTTCACTGACCATTAGCCTCTTACGTTCTCGGTATCCGAGAGCAATCCCAATGCAAATATAACGCGCTGGAAAGCGCGCATTGATGAAACAGGGGTCAAGCTTTTCTATAAGACTGGTAAAGAGAATCATGTAACTGACGCACCGTCGCGCCAGAAGGTGAACACCCTGCAGGGCAACGGCGATGAGCCAGAATCTAACGCGACTACAATTCACAGTGAAATGTCCCTGTCTTACACAACCGATTCGACGGAGAAGCCTCTAAACTGCTTCCGGAACCAGATGGTATTAGAAGAGGCACGCTTTCCTTTAAAGAGGAATTTCATACTTTTCGGCGAAAAAACTCGACACATAATAAATTTCACCAATAGGGACGCCCTTATCTAAACAATAAAGACCGTCATTAACCCGAACGTGGTTAATGCGATTCACTGTACTCTTTCAATCTTGGCCAGTTTCGAGCATGAGTTGGTAAGAGCCTTTCCGACTACGAAGTTTTGGTATTGCAAAAACTTCGTGGCCGACGTGTTCGACGTCAGTGATAGAAGAGAAATAATCACTAAGGAACACAATCGAGCCCAGGAGAATGTAACCGGACGGAATACTATTTGTCTAAAATTACCAAATTGGCTAATGAGGTGGTCCTTAACTGTAATATTTGCACAAAAGCTAAATACGACAGTCACCCAAAGAAGCAGGAATTCGGCCAGACGCCACTTACCTCAAAAACAGGAGAAATATTACATATCGATATTTTCTCCACAGACAAAAATTTTTGTTGACCTTCGTAGACAAATTCTCAAAGTTTGCGGTGGTCCAGCCTATAGCATCTCGAACAATATAAGACACGAGACCGCCCCTGCTAGTTTTAATGAATATTTTCCCTTCGGCTAAGCATGTATATTGCGACAATGAGCTCGCATTCAAGTCAGAGACTAACAGGTCTCTGCTATTGAATAATTGCGGAGTAACCGTGGTGAATGCGCCTCCCCTTCATAGCACGTCTAATGGTCAGGTAGAACGCTTTCACACCACTCTTGTGGAAATAGCTAGGTGCTTGAAACTACAAAGGGGTATAGTTGACACGGTCGACCTCATCCTGCAGGCCACTATCGAATATAACAATTCCATTCACTCAGTGGTTGAGAAAAAGTCTAAGGACATACTGCAGCCCGTAAAGTTGTAGCGGGCACCCCGGACGCAAACGACTTCAGGAAAAAAGAACTGACTTTGATGCTGCTGGTCACTGCAAGCAATCGACAAATTTCTATAACTTCTAGGATGCAGGAAAAGATTAATTAACTGACAGACACTGTCAACGGAATCATTAAGTCCTCAAAAGATAAGCAGGCCGATACCGGCCACCTCTTCGAAACCTTAAGCACACGTAATAGAATAATAATAACAGAAATACGGAACCTTATGCTTACTTTAACATTAGAAAAAATAAATGTAATAAGCCCAACAATAACAGATCATTCTCATCTTATGAATATTCTCACTGACCAAACCACAGGGATCCCTATTAATGACATTTTGGAAGTATCTAATATTAAGGTAGAATGTAAGGATAATGTAATAAGTTTCATAATCGATTCCCACATAATAAGAAAGCAATGCAGGAAGACAACAACCTCCCCAGTCGCCCACAATGGGTCTGTACTTCAATTCCACGACAATCTGGTCGATTGCGACGGTCAGATGCTGGCCATAGCCAATCGTTCACAACCTGCAACTGCCTCCTTCTGCAAGCGGTCCAAGAGCAGCAGTTACGCACAAGGCCTACATGCAGGGGGTACAACCCATTGCCATACGCAGCCGAGTCATCTTAACCCTGCCACCATAGTGGACGACGGCATCGTCATCATTAATGATCGAAGAGCAATACTCACCTATGACAACTGCGGCGCGATGAAGATAGATGGGACAAACCTTGTCACCTTCTCGTCCCATGCCTGTTGGCCTGCGCTGTGGGAGCTGGAATCCACTGGCTCCATTGGCTGACGATCAAACGTAGAAACTCCCGGAAAATGTCGAAGATATTGGAAAACTTAAAGGAGACCGAGGACGGTCGGTCTTCGAGAGGGGGAGTAGTTAACCACTGACTATTGGTATTTGCTGACCTTGCAATGTTTTGGGGAAGCCAATGCCCGGAGTCATGATCGCGACGGATATATCGCAATTATGTTGCCGGCCGCGGCGGCGGCGTGTCCGACACCGCACACGAGGCGCTTACGCTGCACTTTTGCGAGAGCGACGGCGTCGGCACTGCGTCAGCGGCGGCGACTTCGGGGCATCGACGGCGTTATAAAATTGTATTCCTCAGTCTAAGTTTGGAAACAATAAAAGCGCGACGTATCGTCCCTAAAGTCTCCCATTAGTTAACTCATTTTCTATATGCATTTTTTAATGCAATTGACAAAATTGCAAAGTTGCAGATGCAAAGGCACCAATTTACACAAATATTTATTTATTTATTTATTTATTTATTTATTAATGGTCGACAAAAAGAGTGTCTTCCTCATTATTCAGTAGATTATATACTAAAAGCCTAGTTAGATAACACAGTTCTCTAAATAGCATCACCGACCGATGGAGGTGTTTTAGTTGCCAGTCCGGCCAGCTGTGCCCCTTTTCACAGCTAAATTTGTCAGTGACGCTATTAGAACCTACCTCTTAGCAGAAGGGTGTAAGTAGGAAAAAAGTGTTCTTAAGTAAAATTAATAATATTGTTCTTTTGCTATATTAATTAATAAAATACACTAAATAAGAAAAATGAAAGTAAGAAGATTGTTAATAAAGTATGGAAATGTAAGCTAGATATATAGAGTGTTAAGTAGATAGAACAGAAAGAAAAGTAATGGGAAAAGTAATGGGAAATCACTGACCCGGTGGGGGAAAATTTACAGCCTTTCCGGCAAGCTATGCCCCTGCTCATAGCTGGGAATGGTCAGTGACTTCCCGAAGGTGTCCTAAAAGCAACGATTTTATTAGGGGTAGAGAAATTTCGATAGAGAAAACGTGATGCAAACTATTATAATTTTTACATAGCACGCGAAAGGGATTGTGCAAGGCGTAGTCTGTTGTGCACGTAGACAGGAATAAGGGGCGGTAATTTCTGGTTGGTCTAGACGGAACAGAGAATTGAAGACGCCCTAGCAGAAAAGGAGAATCTATATCGCCAATAATCAACTTATGTAGCAGGACAACACCAAGAATTGCCCTACGGTTGATTAACGACGGAATGTTAAGAAGAAGAAGCCTGCTGGCAACCGAAGATTAGGGTCTTAATTTAAACCTCGTAAGGCAAAAAGCAGAAATTGCTTCTGAACAGATTCAATACGATCCTGGCTATTGTTATACTGCGGAGACCAGATGCAAGAGCAGTATTCAAGGATAGGGCGAACAAGAGAGATGTACAGAAGTTTCGTTATAAAAGGATCATTAAACTCTTTAGACCATCGTTTAATAAATCAAATACACCTTTTGCCTCATTAACGATGGTATCTATGTGAAGATTGAAACAGAGTTTAGAATCAAAAAGAACGCCTAGATCCTTAACTGTTAGTATACGTTGAAAAGGGGTATTGTCGATTGTATAACTGACAAGATTAGGTGTAATACGATGAAATGTCATAAACATACACTTTGAACAATTCAGATGCAATTGATTGGCCGAACACCAAAGTTGCATAGCGTTCAAATCGTCTTGTAGACGAGAATGATGTAGGGGATTAGTGTATGATAGAATAAGTTTCACATCATGTAACAGAGGGGAGATCATTTATAAAAAGAGTAATGAGTAAAGGTCCAAGATGACTACCTTGAGGAACACCAGAAGTAACGTGAACCTGTTTAGAGGTAGTCCGCCTCAGCATTACTCTTTGGGTCCTACCTTTTAAATAAGAATTAATCCAAAGCAAAAGAGACGGAGGGAAACCTATTCGGTCAAGTTTAAAAAGTAAAATGTCATGGTGCACAGAGTCAAACGCCTTACTGAAGTTAGTATAAATGACATCAGTTTGCATTTTCGAAAGAAAAGCATCATTTACCAAGGAAGTAAACTCAAGCAGATTGGTCGTAGTTGACCGATTCTTTACGAATCCATGTTGAAAAGGGGAAACAACTGATTTGCAGAAATGCTGCAAATTCGAAGTGATTATTTTTTCAAATAATTTAGGAATAGCGGACAGTTTTGCAATGCCCCTGTAATTTTGTATATCAGACTTTCCACCTTTCTTGTGGAGAGGAATGATATAAGATTCTTTCCAAATAGATGGAAAGACAGAAGATTCAAGAGATAGATTAACAAGCTTTTGCAATGGATAAGGAAGGGAAGAACTACACTCCTTGAGTAGACAACTAGGGAATGCAGTGTTTAATCAAATTATCTTGAATGATAAAAAAGATTTCCATACAACAACTTAAGTTTCGACCGATCGTTCCTATGGCAGCTATATGATATAGTGGTCGGATCATAAAAGGATTTTGCATATATATGAGGAGTATAGTAAAACTAATAAATGCCGTGTTTGGTCGAGATATCTTGATAACCAACATTTTTTTTCATACAACCACTTAATTTTCGACCAATCGTTCATATGGCAGATATATGATATTGTAGTCCGATCTTAATAGGATTTTGTATATATATGAGGAGTATAGTAAAACAAATTATTGGCGAGTTTGGTTAAGATATCTTGAAAAATAAAATTATTTTTCATACAACAACTTAGTTTTCGACCGATCGTTCCTATGGCAGCTATATGATATAGTGGTCCGATCTTAATAGGATTTTGCATATATATGAGGAGCATAGTAATACTAATTTTTGGCGAGTTTGGTTAAGATATCTTAAAAAAAAAATTATTTTTCATACAACAACTTAGTTTTCGACCGATCGTTCCTATGGCAGCTATATGATATAGTGGTGTCGCAACTATGTTGCCGGCCGCGGCGGTAATCCGACACCGCACACGAGACGCTAACGCTGCACTTTTGCGAGAGCGACGGCGACTTCGGTGCAGCGACGGCGTCTCTCCAGGCATTGCTTATATTAATAAAAATTGTATTCTTCAGTCTCTGTTTGGAATCAATAAAAGCGCGACGTATCGTCCCTCAAGTCTCCCATTAGTTAACACATTTTCTATACGCATTTTTCAATGCAATTGGCAAGTTCAAAGTTTCAGACGCAAATGCACTAATTTACACAAATATTCTATGGTACAATAAGATATACTGTAGAAAATTCATTAAGATCGGTTTTTGTTTTGCTGCGCCCGTGTTTGCGATGCAAATTCCAGGAATTCCATGTACACACACACATTCATGCGCTTTTACTTCGAATTCTGTCATCAGCATAACAATTGCAATTTTTTATTTTGGTTTCGGGGCGCAGGTTCAATTCCAATGGGAAGAAAGTGTTTTTTTGACTACTTAATTTTTACCCTGAACCCATTGAAAATGGTTAACGAGAAAGAAAGGCTATCTTTGGCACGCCGAAGATCTAATACCTTGCAGACCCAACCTTTTCATAATGTTCATAAAGCTTTGCTCTTATCTAAAAAGCACACGGACAATAATTAATGCCGAGTTTGGTAAAGATATCTTGATAAACAAAGGTTTTTAATCAAAAACCTAGTTTTCGACGGATCGTTCGTCTGGCAGATTTATGAAATAGTAAGTCCGATGTTAAAAGGATTTAGCAAAAATGAAGGGAGCATAGTGAAATTTTAAAATTTATTTATTTATTTATTATTGGTCGACAAAACGAGTGTCTTCATCATTATTCAGTGGATTATACATACAATACATAATGGAATTATATGCTAAAAGCCTAGTTAAAGAACACAGTTCTCTAAATAGCATCACCGACCGATGGAGGTGATTTAGTTGCCAGTCCGGCCAGCTGTGCCCCTTTTCACAGCTAAATATGTCAGTGACGCTATTAGAGCCAACCTCTAAGCAGAAGAAGCAGAAAAAGTGTTCTTAAGTAAAATTAATAATATTGTTCTTTTGCTATATTAATTAATAAAATACACTAAATAAGAAAAATGAAAGTAAGAAGATTGTTAATAATGTATAGAAATGTAAGCTAGATATATAGAGTGTTAAGTAGATAGGACAGAGAGAAAAGTAATGGGAAATCACCGACCCTGTGGGGGAAAATTTACAGCCTGTCCGGCAAGCTATGCCCCTGCTCATAGCTGGGAATGGTCAGTGACTTCCCGAAGGTGTCCTAAAAGCAACGGTTTTATTAAGGGTAGAGAAAGTTCGGTAGAGAAAACGTGATGCAAACTATTATAATTTTTACATAGCACGCGAAAAGGATTGTGCATAGCGTAGTCTGTTTTGCACATAGACAGGTATAAGGGGCGGTAATTTCTGGTTGGTCTAGAAGGAACAGAGAATTGAAGACGCCCTAGCAGAAAAGGAGAATCTATATCGACAATAATCAACTTATGTAGAAGGACAACACCGAGAATTGTCCTACGGTTGGTTAACGACGGAAGGTTAAGAAGAAGCAGCCTGCTGGAGTAGGATGGCAACCGAAGATTAGGGTCCCAATTTAAACCTCGTAAGGCAAAAAGCAGAAATTGCTTCCGAACAGATTCAATACGATCCTGGCTATTGTTATACTGCGGAGACCAGATGCAAGAGCAGTATTCAAGGATAGGGCGAACAAGAGAGATGTACAGAAGTTTCGTTATAAAAGGATCGTTAAACTCTTTAGACCATCGTTTAATGAAACCAAGTAGCACCAATTTACACAAATATTTATTTATTTATTTATTTATTTATTTATTAATGGTCGACAAAAAGAGTGTCTTCCTCATTATTCAGTAGATTATATACTAAAAGCCTAGTTAGATAACACAGTTCTCTAAATAGCATCACCGACCGATGGAGGTGTTTTAGTTGCCAGTCCGGCCAGCTGTGCCCCTTTTCACAGCTAAATTTGTCAGTGACGCTATTAGAACCTACCTCTTAGCAGAAGGGTGTAAGTAGGAAAAAAGTGTTCTTAAGTAAAATTAATAATAGTGTTAGTTTGCTATATTAATTAATAAAATACACTAAATAAGAAAAATGAAAGTAAGAAGATTGTTAATAAAGTATGGAAATGTAAGCTAGATATATAGAGTGTTAAGTAGATAGAACAGAAAGAAAAGTAATGGGAAAAGTAATGGGAAATCACTGACCCGGTGGGGGAAAATTTACAGCCTTTCCGGCAAGCTATGCCCCTGCTCATAGCTGGGAATGGTCAGTGACTTCCCGAAGGTGTCCTAAAAGCAACGATTTTATTAGGGGTAGAGAAATTTCGATAGAGAAAACGTGATGCAAACTATTATAATTTTTACATAGCACGCGAAAGGGATTGTGCAAGGCGTAGTCTGTTGTGCACGTAGACAGGAATAAGGGGCGGTAATTTCTGGTTGGTCTAGACGGAACAGAGAATTGAAGACGCCCTAGCAGAAAAGGAGAATCTATATCGCCAATAATCAACTTATGTAGCAGGACAACACCAAGAATTGTCCTACGGTTGATTAACGATGGAATGTTAAGAAGAAGAAGCCTGCTGGCAACCGAAGATTAGGGTCTTAATTTAAACCTCGTAAGGCAAAAAGCAGAAATTGCTTCTGAACAGATTCAATACGATCCTGGCTATTGTTATACTGCGGAGACCAGATGCAAGAGCAGTATTCAAGGATAGGGCGAACAAGAGAGATGTACAGAAGTTTCGTTATAAAAGGATCATTAAACTCTTTAGACCATCGTTTAATAAATCAAATACACCTTTTGCCTCATTAACGATGGTATCTATGTGAAGATTGAAACAGAGTTTAGAATCAAAAAGAACGCCTAGATCCTTAACTGTTAGTATACGTTGCAAAGGGGTATTGTCGATTGTACAACTGACAAGATTAGGTGTAATACGATGAAATGTCATAAACATACACTTTGAACAATTCAGATGCAATTGATTGGCCGAACACCAAAGTTGTATAGCGTTCAAATCGTCTTGTAGACGAGAATGATGTAGGGGATTAGTGTATGATAGAATAAGTTTCACATCATCCGCATACATGAGCACATGTGTATGTGATGTAACAGAGGGGAGATCATTTATAAAAAGAGTAATGAGTAAAGGTCCAAGATGACTACCTTGAGGAACACCAGAAGTAACGTGAACCTGTTTAGAGGTAGTCTGCCTCAGCATTACTCTTTGGGTCCTACCTTTTAAATAAGAATTAATCCAAAGCAAAAGAGACGTAGGGAAACCTATTCGGTCAAGTTTAAAAAGTAAAATGTCATGGTGCACAGAGTCAAACGCCTTACTGAAGTTAGTATAAATGACATCAGTTTGCATTTTCGAAAGAAAAGCATCATTTACCAAGGAAGTAAACTCAAGCAGATTGGTCGTAGTTGACCGATTTTTTACGAATCCATGTTGAAAAGGGGAAACAACTGATTTGCAGAAATGCTGCAAATTCGAAGTGATTATTTTTTCAAATAGTTTAGGAATAGCGGACAGTTTTGCAATGCCCCTGTAATTTTGTATATCATACTTTCCACCTTTCTTGTGGAGAGGAATGATATAAGATTCTTTCCAAATAGATGGAAAGACAGAAGATTCAAGAGATAGATTAACAAGCTTTTGCAATGGATAAGGAAGGGAAGAACTACACTCCTTGAGTAGACAACTAGGGAATGCAGTGTTTAATCAAATTATCTTGAATGATAAAAAAAGATTTCCATACAACAACTTAAGTTTCGACCGATCGTTCCTATGGCAGCTATATGATATAGTGGTCCGATCTTAAAAGGATTTTGCATATATATGAGGAGTATAGTAAAACTAATAAATGCCGTGTTTGGTCGAGATATCTTGATAACCAACATTTTTTTTCATACAACCACTTAATTTTCGACCAATCGTTCATATGGCAGATATATGATATTGTAGTCCGATCTTAATAGGATTTTGTATATATATGAGGAGTATAGTAAAACAAATTATTGGCGAGTTTGGTTAAGATATCTTGAAAAATAAAATTATTTTTCATACAACAACTTAGTTTTCGACCGATCGTTCCTATGGCAGCTATATGATATAGTGGTCCGATCTTAATAGGATTTTGCATATATATAAGGAGCATAGTAAAACTAATTTTTGGCGAGTTTGGTTAAGATATCTTAAAAAAAAATTATTTTTCATACAACAACTTAGTTTTCGACCGATCGTTCCTATGGCAGCTATATGATATAGTGGTGTCGCAACTATGTTACCGGCCGCGGCGGTAATCCGACACCGCACACGAGACGCTAACGCTGCACTTTTGCGAGAGCGACGGCGACTTCGGTGCAGCGACGGCGTCTCTCCAGGCATTGCTTATATTAATAAAAATTGTATTCTTCAGTCTCTGTTTGGAATCAATAAAAGCGCGACGTATCGTCCCTCAAGTCTCCCATTAGTTAACACATTTTCTATACGCATTTTTCAATGCAATTGGCAAGTTCAAAGTTGCAGACGCAAATGCACTAATTTACACAAATATTCTATGGTACAATAAGATATACTGTAGAAAATTCATTAAGATCGGTTTTTGTTTTGCTGCGCCCGTGTTTGCGATGCAAATTCCAGGAATTCCATGTACACACACACATTCATGCGCTTTTACTTCGAATTCTGTCATCAGCATAACAATTGCAATTTTTTATTTTGGTTTCGGGGCGCAGGTTCAATTCCAATGGGAAGAAAGTGTTTTTTTGACTACTTAATTTTTACCCTGAACCCATTGAAAATGGTTAACGAGAAAGAAAGGCTATCTTTGGCACGCCGAAGATCTAATACCTTGCAGACCCAACCTTTTCATAATGTTCATAAAGCTTTGCTCTTATCTAAAAAAGCACACGGACAATAATTAATGCCGAGTTTGGTAAAGATATCTTGATAAACAAAGGTTTTTAATCAAAAACCTAGTTTTCGACGGATCGTTCGTCTGGCAGATTTATGAAATAGTAAGTCCGATGTTAAAAGGATTTAGCAAAAATGAAGGGAGCATAGTGAAATTTTTAAATTTATTTATTTATTTATTATTGGTCGACAAAACGAGTGTCTTCATCATTATTCAGTGGATTATACATACAATACATAATGGAATTATATGCTAAAAGCCTAGTTAAAGAACACAGTTCTCTAAATAGCATCACCGACCGATGGAGGTGATTTAGTTGCCAGTCCGGCCAGCTGTGCCCCTTTTCACAGCTAAATATGTCAGTGACGCTATTAGAGCCAACCTCTAAGCAGAAGAAGCAGAAAAAAGTGTTCTTAAGTAAAATTAATAATATTGTTCTTTTGCTATATTAATTAATAAAATACACTAAATAAGAAAAATGAAAGTAAGAAGATTGTTAATAATGTATAGAAATGTAAGCTAGATATATAGAGTGTTAAGTAGATAGGACAGAGAGAAAAGTAATGGGAAATCACCGACCCTGTGGGGGAAAATTTACAGCCTGTCCGGCAAGCTATGCCCCTGCTCATAGCTGGGAATGGTCAGTGACTTCTCGAAGGTATCCTGAAAGCAACGGTTTTATTAAGGGTAGAGAAAGTTCGGTAGAGAAAACGTGATGCAAACTATTATAATTTTTACATAGCACGCGAAAAGGATTGTGCATAGCGTAGTCTGTTTTGCACATAGACAGGTATAAGGGGCGGTAATTTCTGGTTGGTCTAGAAGGAACAGAGAATTGAAGACGCCCTAGCAGAAAAGGAGAATCTATATCGACAATAATCAACTTATGTAGAAGGACAACACCGAGAATTGTCCTACGGTTGGTTAACGACGGAAGGTTAAGAAGAAGCAGCCTGCTGGAGTAGGATGGCAACCGAAGATTGGGGTCCCAATTTAAACCTCGTAAGGCAAAAAGCAGAAATTGCTTCTGAACAGATTCAATACGATCCTGGCTATTGTTATACTGCGGAGACCAGATGCAAGAGCAGTATTCAAGGATAGGGCGAACAAGAGAGATGTACAGAAGTTTCGTTATAAAAGGATCGTTAAACTCTTTAGACCATTGTTTAATGAAACCAAGTACACCTTTTGCCTCATTAACGATGGTATCTATGTGAAGATTGAAACAGAGTTTAGAATCAAAAAGAACGCCTAGATCCTTTACTGTTAGTATACGTTGCAAAGGGGTATTGTCGACTGTATAACTGACAAGATAAGGTGTAGTACGATAAAATTTCATAAACATACACTTTGAATAATTCAGATGCAATTGATTGGCCGAACACCAAAGTTGCATAGCGTTCAAATCGTCTTGTAGACGAGAATGATGTAGGGGATTAGTGTATGATAGAATAAGTTGCACATCATCCGCATACATGAGTACACGGGCATGTGATATAACAGAGGGGAGATCATTTATAAAAAGAGTAAAGAGTAAAGGTCCAAGATGACTACCTTGAGGAGCACCAGCAGTAACGTGAACTTGTTTAGAGGTAGTCAGCCTCAGCATTACTCTTTGGGTCCTACCTTTTAAATAAGAATTAATCACAGTTTTGCAATGCCCCTATAATTTTGTATATCAGACGTTCCACCTTTCTTGTGGAGAGGAATGATATAAGATTCTTTCCACAGAGATGGAAAGACAGAAGATTCAAGAGATAGATTAAAAAGCTTTTGCAATGGATAAAGAAGGGAAGAACTACACTCCTTGAGTAGACAACTAGGAATATTGTCAGGCCCAGTAGAGTAAGAAGATTTTAAAGAGTTTATAGCTAAAAGGAGAGAGGAGTGTGAAATAATAGGAGGAGGTATAGAACCAGTTAAAGTAATATTGTAATGGTAAAATATATTATTAGGACAGACGGAAGAGTAAGTTGATTGGAAAAAATTAGCAAAGAGGTTAGCAGAATCAGAGTCATTGCTAGCTTTATCTATCCCGAGAGAGAAAGAAGATGGCAAACTTGAAGATTTACGCTTAAAGTTTACAAAATTGTAAAACTGTCTCGGATTTTGGGAAAATTGCCTTTTACAACGAGTTAGATAATTCTCATAGCATTGAGAATTCAGAAGAAATAAGTTCGACTTGGCTATGGAATATTTAGCCAAGTCTGTACACGAACGAGACTTTTTAAACTTTTTAAAATATTTAGATTTTAAGTTTTTAAGATGTGACAATCTGGGAGTAAACCAGGGTGGTTTTGAAGAAGTAGTCGAAGGAATTGACTTGGGAATACTAATATCTAAGAGGGAGTTTAGGGTGCTATAAAAAAAAGTAACAGTATTCATATCAACCGAGTCATATAAGAAAGTCCAATCGGTTGCATAAATAAGCTGATTCAGCAATGAATAATTTCCTTTGCGAAAGCAGCGGCGGGGCTTTTTGGATTGAGCAGGAATTGAGACGATTACAATTGAACATTGTAATCTCTAAAGTAGGATGATATACATCCTCAGGAAGAGATAAAGGAGGGTATCTAGACACATTAGAAATAAGGTAGTCGTTAACAAATACAAGGTCAAGTGTTCTATTCAAATGATTAGAAATTGAATTGATTTGAAACAACGAAATATCAAGCATGCAGTCTATAAAATTATGCTGTGCTGAGGGCAGTAGATAATTTTCGGCAGAGAATTATGACCAATAGATGTTCGGCAAATTAAAATCACCCAACACCATAAATAGGTCATTATCACGCACGTGTGAAGAAACTTCTTTAATACAAGTAATATGTTTCATATAAACTTGAATATCAGAAGAAGGAGGGACATAAGAGCATGTAATATAGATATTCTCAGCGTCAGTAGGCGTACTAAAACAGAAAAGTTCTGACTGGAGAGTGGCTTTAACGGCAATTAACACCCCACCACCTCGAGTCGGTCGATCATTTCTATGCAAAATAAAACTATTCGAAAATACCTCAAATTGGATATGGTTGAATTTAACCATGTTTCTGTATGAACAATCATGTGTGGAGGCCAAATTTGGGATCACAAATGATTGGGAACATATCATGTGAAACATTTATTTTGAATGATGATATTTCACGAGGGGTGGAGAAATTAAATTTGGTTATTGACACGAAGCAGAAGATTTGCTATCAATATAGGCTGCCAATGACTCAGAAGTGGTGTCCGATGAAAGTCGAGACACAAAAACTTGGAGCTGCAGGTAGTACAGGAGATGGAGGAGCTAAAGAGGCACCATGATTGTGTTTAACAATCTGGGCAAGATTACGCGCAGGTCTACCTTTGCGGCCAGGAGCTGACGGGGCTGAGGCAGTTTGGATAACTGGGACAGTATCAGGTACGGGCTCTAATGTAACTACTACAGGGGATGAAAAGGGGATAATTGGGCAGTCGCTTGGAGAAGGCGATAAAGACAACATTGGAGATAAATCCAAGTTGCTAGGTAGGGACAAGAAAGGCGTAGATGTCTGAACAGACGTAGAGGGAAATTGCAAAAGCTGAGGCTGCAACCGGCGATTGGTTGGAGACTCGAATTTATATTTGGCAAGCAACTCAAAACTCGAGTAAAATTTACTCGACAGCTGCTTAGCCACATTATTCAATTTTAAGAATTGATTTCTCACAGAATTATACATCAACAGCTGAGTCGATATAGCCATATCCATTTCTATGCTAACTAGTCTCTCAGTTTTAAAGCTATCTTAATGAAACTTTGCAGAAGTCCCTCTATCTGCTGCACGCAGCACATATATGAAATCCAGCGGGATCGGACCGCTATATCATATAGCTGCCATAGGAACAATCGGTCGAAAAGTAGGATCTTGTTTGAAAAACATTTTGGTTTTCAAGATATCTTGACCAAACTCGGAATTAACTATTTTCCCTGTGCTTCTTAGATGCGGGCAAAGCACTATGAGCATTATGAAAAGGTTGGGTCTGCAAGGGTATTAGATCTTCGGCGTTCCGAAGATAGCCTTTCTTTCTCGTTTCCATAGTCTGCCAGCAATTAAGCTTCTCTCTCCCTCTTCCTTTACTTTGATATACAGAATTTCAAAATTTGACAACAATTAGCGTGTCTCAATGCCGACAACAAAGATTTCGTAATCTCTTGGTAGAATTGAAAGAAGGATGATTACTTTCAGCTTGTCAGGCATTTTTAACTTCACTGACACCAGCTCATCCAAGATCTCACAAAATGTCTCACAGAGTCTGGAGAAAGCCATTAACAGCGTTGCAAAACCGCAATATTATTCCAACAGTAAAATTCAGAAAACTGTCAGTGATGGTGTGGGGGTGTATTTCAAGCAAGGGTGTAGGAGATTTGACCTTCATTGAAAATACTATGGATGCTAGACAATATCTGAGCATTTTGCAGACACACCTAGTCAGCAGTGCACGTAAATTTGGATTTTATGAGGGCAATAAGCCAATTTTTAAATTTTACCAGGACAATGAGCCGAAGCATAAAGCTCATATGGTGAGGGTGTGGTTTTTGTACAACTGTGGAAAGGTATTGGGCACTCCACCACAAGGTCCGGATATGAATCCAATAGAAAATGTGTGGTCATACTTTAAAAAAAAAGTCGCAAAGCGAAGTCCTAAATCAAAAACTGATTTAAAAGCTGCTGTAATGGAAGAATGGCAGAAGATTCCAGAAACCTATATACAAAACCTTATTGTATCAATGGAACGGCGAATGCACGCTGTATGTGATGCTAATGGCCGCCACACAAAATATTAAATAAAAATATTCCGGTATCCTTACATTGTTATTTAGTAATAAAGCTTGGTGTAAAAACACTTTATTGACAGCATAAAATTTGAATGTTTTTAGTTTTTTAATTCTATAAAATGTTTGGATAAAGCTATTTCAATAATTTTCTGGCGTTATCTTCTAGGAAAAACAGCGAATCGAAATAAATTAGATACGACAAAATATTCCCACTTTAAGGTACATTTATGTTCAAATAAACCTAAAAAATGTGTTTTTTTTTCGCTAGTCAAAACACTTTATTGACCACATACAGTATGTGGTCCTATTTTAGTTCAGTTTTTTTTTTAATTAGTACCAACTGCAAGGTAAAAAGACACAGGAGGCAGATGGTCGCGCGGCGCAGGTTCCATTCCAATGGGAAGAAAGTGTTTTTTTGACTATTTAATTTTTACTCTGAACCCATTGAAAAGGGTAATAAGGGTATAATGTTTCCAATTATGTTAGTTTAATTCCTTCACCTATTAAATACGTAAATAAGTCAAGAAAACTGTTTTTTTTTTTTGGTTAAAGCACTAACCAAAAAGCATATAGATGGGACATGCCGTAGAAGCAAAGTGGGAACAAAATAATCGGTGACATCTGGTCAAAAAAAAAAATAAGAGTAACATATGATGTATTTTATTCGCTTAGAGTACATGTAATTGCTTTAGCTTACTCTCTTCCATATGATTGTTGCAATAGAACGGCATCGCTGTTTATTTTTATCTCGCTCGCCCTTACTCACAGTGCTCTCAATGCTCTCTTTAAGTCTAGGTACCATTTAAATGTTTGTGCGTGGGTGTGTCCGCACAAGAAAATTTACGCACCATTTCAATTTTCTCAAATGTCGGAGGCATTTCTTCCCTTTGAAGGGAATTTTTTTCAAGCCTAGTAATATGAAATAATAAAGGGTTTGCCACGTCGGTATCTAAGCGTTTTTCTGCCTGTCTGATGCAAATTTGACAATATTTTTGTATCTGATTTTCGACCTCTACACACGGGCACTAACACACAAATGTGTGTGAATGGGCAGACCATGGGAGCAAAAGGAAATTATTATTATTGGAACGCGTTTGACGCACGCCCATCTTTTTTATAATTTTGGGTTTGAATTGATGAATGAATGTTGACACCTTATTACCTGCAGCAGCCCGCTGGGCCGTAAAGATAAACTTTTGGCAAGCACCTGCACCTGCATATGAAGGTCAAGTGACTGATCACTAAACTAATTTTATGACCAGCTGCACCTTCATAAATTTGTTTAGACATTTTTCCCGTTAAAAGCCATAAAATCTGGGAAAACACTATTTGAATAAACTACTTAAAATAAGACTTCCTGGCAGTTTGCATGACAGGCACTGGTTTAGTTGACAGTGAACTTCGGAATTGAGTGGTGCTATCTGTTATATGCTGTATGACTGTTGCCGATTTGTGATTTTTGCGTTTCTTACTGATTTAACAACGATTTTTAATCAAATAAACTATTTTAATCGTTTTGTGACCATTTTAATAAAAACAGTGCATTATCGATAAATATTGTTTCGGCCGTAACAATTTGGAGTGTATGTGCAAGTGTGCGTGTGCAAGACACTTATTAGGAACCGTATTTGTGCGAAAGTCATTCGCACAGCTGGCGTTGTAAGTGAAGTTTTGGAGAACCATTTTAGCTAAAATCGCAAGTCTTTAATTTTAAAACTCTTGCCAATCTCCGCCTCCACCCTATTGCTATAGATGAATCAAATAAATTAATTAAAACTATCCACTAATTAAAGCCACAATTGTCTTTTTAAGAATACACGAATATTGCACAAGATATCTACTGCTGAATTTGATCAAGATCGGTAAAGATACATAGAAAATATTAAAATTTTCTTACTCTCCTGGGCCTGACAAGGAGTGTAGATCTTTCCTTCTTTGTCCATTGCTAAAGCTTATTAATCTATCCCTTGAATCTTCTGTCTTTCCATCTCTTTGGAAAGAATCTTATATCATTCCTCTCCACAAGAAAGGTGGAAAGTCTGATATACAAAATTACAGGGACATTGCAAAACTGTCCACTATTCCTAAATTATTTGACAAAATAATCACTTCGAATTTGCAGCATTTCTGCAAATCAGTTGTCTCCCCTGTTCAACATGGATTTCACCAACAGACAAACAATTTAGTTCCGGCACGTACAGTAAACTGATCATAACAATTGCGATCTGTTTGTAACTTGACCTGGCCTTTTTCCTCTGCATGTCAAAAGCTGCCTACTGCTAAGCCGATGATCTCAGTATGTTTTCCATCTTGGTAAACAATGCCAGACCATTTTAAGCGATAAAGTCAATTTGCGTCTTGTGTTTCTTCTTTGCTCGTGTTCTTCTTCTTTTCCTATTGTGCATTTTCGCTTCGATATTCTGCTTTTATGTGGCCTCACTTGCCGCAATTAAAGCGTACTTTATTTTTTATTATTATAATTTTGTCGTGAAATGTGTAACGCATAGGAGACATCTCCGACCCCATAAAGTATATATATTCTTGATCAGTATCAACAGCTGAGTCGATATAGCCATATCCATTTCTATGCTAACTAGTCTCTCAGTTTTAAAGCTATCTTAATGAAACTTTGCAGAAGTCCCTCTATCTGCTGCACGCAGCACATATATGAAATCCAGCGGGATCGGACCGCTATATCATATAGCTGCCATAGGAACAATCGGTCGAAAAGTAGGATCTTGTTTGAAAAACATTTTGGTTTTCAAGATATCTTGACCAAACTCGGAATTAACTATTTTCCCTGTGCTTCTTAGATGCGGGCAAAGCACTATGAGCATTATGAAAAGGTTGGGTCTGCAAGGGTATTAGATCTTCGGCGTTCCGAAGATAGCCTTTCTTTCTCGTTTCCATAGTCTGCCAGCAATTAATCTTCTCTCTCCCTCTTCCTTTACTTTGATATACAGAATTACAAAATTTGACAACAATTCGCGTGTCTCAATGCCGACAACAAAGATTTCGTAATCTCTTGGTAGAATTGAAAGAAGGATGATTACTTTCAGCTTGTCAGGCATTTTTAACTTCACTGACACCAGCTCATCCAAGATCTCACAAAATGTCTCACAGAGTCTGGAGAAAGCCATTAACAGCGTTGCAAAACCGCAATATTATTCCAACAGTAAAATTCGGAAAACTGTCAGTGATGGTGTGGGGGTGTATTTCAAGCAAGGGTGTAGGAGATTTGACCTTCATTGAAAATACTATGGATGCTAGACAATATCTGAGCATTTTACAGACACACCTAGTCAGCAGTGCACGTAAATTTGGATTTTATGAGGGCAATAAGCCAATTTTTAAATTTTACCAGGACAATGAGCCGAAGCATAAAGCTCATATGGTGAGGGTGTGGTTGTTGTACAACTGTGGAAAGGTATTGGACACTCCACCACAAGGTCCGGATATGAATCCAATAGAAAATGTGTGGTCATACTTAAAAAAAAAAGTCGCAAAGCGAAGTCCTAAATCAAAAACTGATTTAAAAGCTGCTGTAATGGAAGAATGGCAGAAGATTCCAGAAACCTATATACAAAACCTTATTGTATCAATGGAACGGCGAATGCACGCTGTATGTGATGCTAATGGCCGCCACACAAAATATTAAATAAAAATATTCCGGTATCCTTACATTGTTATTTAGTAATAAAGCTTCGTGTAAAAAACACTTTATTGACAGCATAAAATTTAAATGTTTTTAGTTTTTTAATTCTATAAAATGTTTGGATAAAGCTATTTCAATAATTTTCTGGCGTTATCTTCTAGGAAAAACAGCGAATCGAAATAAATTAGATACGACAAAATATTCCCACTTTAAGGTACATTTATGTTCAAATAAACCTAAAAAATGTGTTTTTTTTTCGCTAGTCAAAACACTTTATTGACCACATACAGTATGTGGTCCTATTTTAGTTCAGTTTTTTTTTTAATTAGTACCAACTGTCTTAAGGCTAAAAGAAAAAGACACAGGAGGCAGATGGTCGCGCGGCGCAGGTTCCATTCCAATGGGAAGAAAGTGTTTTTTTGACTATTTAATTTTTACTCTGAACCCATTGAAAAGGGTAATAAGGGTATAATGTTTCCAATTATGTTAGTTTAATTCCTTCACCTATTAAATACGTAAATAAGTCAAGAAAACTGTTTTTTTTTTTTGGTTAAAGCACTAACCAAAAAGCATATAGATGGGACATGCCGTAGAAGCAAAGTGGGAACAAAATAATCGGTGACATCTGGTCAAAAAAAAAGAATAAGAGTAACATATGATGTATTTTATTCGCTTAGAGTACATGTAATTGCTTTAGCTTACTCTCTTCCATATGATTGTTGCAATAGAACGGCATCGCTGTTTATTTTTATCTCGCTCGCCCTTACTCACAGTGCTCTCAATGCTCTCTTTAAGTCTAGGTACCATTTAAATGTTTGTGCGTGGGTATGTCCGCACAAGAAAATTTACGCACCATTTCAATTTTCTCAAATGTCGGAGGCCTAGTAATATGAAATAATAAAGGGTTTGCCACGTCGGTATCTAAGCGTTTTTCTGCCTGTCTGATGCAAATTTGACAATATTTTTGTATCTGATTTTCGACCTCTACACACGGGCACTAACACACAAATGTGTGTGAATGGGCAGACCATGGGAGCAAAAGGAAATTATTATTATTGGAACGCGTTTGACGCACGCCCATCTTTTTTATAATTTTGGGTTTGAATTGATGAATGAATGTTGACACCTTATTACCTGCAGCAGCCCGCTGGGCCGTAAAGATAAACTTTTGGCAAGCACCTGCACCTGCATATGAAGGTCAAGTGACTGATCACTAAAATAATTTTATGACCAGCTGCACCTTCATAAATTTGTTTAGAAATTTTTCCCGTTAAAAGCCATAAAATCTGGGAAAACACTATTTGAATAAACTACTTAAAATAAGACTTCCTGGCAGTTTCCATGACAGGCACTGGTTTAGTTGACAGTGAACTTCGGAATTGAGTGGTGCTATCTGTTATATGCTGTATGACTATTGCCGATTTGTGATTTTTGCGTTTCTTACTGATTTAACAACGATTTTTAATCAAATAAACTATTATAGTCGTTTTGTGACCATTTTAATAAAAACAGTGCATTATCTATAAATATTGTTTCGGCCGTAACAATTTGGAGTGTACGTGCAAGTGTGCGTGTGCAAGACACTTATTGGGAACCGTATTTGTGCGAAAGTCATTCGCACAGCTGGCGTTGTAAGTGAAGTTTTGGAGAACCATTTTGCCAATCTCCGCCTCCACCCTATTGCTATAGATGAATCAAATAAATTAATTGAAACTATCCACTAATTAAAGCCACAATTGTCTTTTTAAGAATACACGAATATTGCACAAGATATCTACTGCTGAATTTGATCAAGATCGGTAAAGATACATAGAAAATATTAAAATTTTCTTACTCTCCTGGGCCTGACAAGGAGTGTAGATCTTTCCTTCTTTGTCCATTGCTAAAGCTTATTAATCTATCCCTTGAATCTTCTGTCTTTCCATCTCTTTGGAAAGAATCTTATATCATTCCTCTTCACAAGAAAGGTGGAAAGTCTGATATACAAAATTACAGGGACATTGCAAAACTGTCCACTATTCCTAAATTATTTGACAAAATAATCACTTCGAATTTGCAGCATTTCTGCAAATCAGTTGTCTCCCCTGTTCAACATGGATTTCACCAACAGACAAACAATTTAGTTCCGGCACGTACAGTAAACTGATCATAACAATTGCGATCTGTTTGTAACTTGACCTGGCCTTTTTCCTCTGCATGTCAAAAGCTGCCTACTGCTAAGCCGATGATCTCAGTATGTTTTCCATCTTGGTAAACAATGCCAGATTACAACACATGTGGCTTGTACGCCACTATCTAATCACCACTTTAAGCGATAAAGTCAATTTGCGTCTTGTGTTTCTTCCTGTGTTTCTTCTTTGCTCGTGTTCTTCTTCTTTTCCTATTGTGCATTTTCGCTTCGATATTCTGCTTTTATGTGGCCTCACTTGCCGCAATTAAAGCGTACTTTATTTTTTATTATTATAATTTTGTCGTGAAATGTGTAACGCATAGAAGGAGACATCTCCGACCCCATAAAGTATATATATATTCTTGATCAGTATCAACAGCTGAGTCGATATAGCCATATCCATTTCTATGCTAACTAGTCTCTCAGTTTTAAAGCTATCTTAATGAAACTTTGCAGAAGTCCCTCTATCTGCTGCACGCAGCACATATATGAAATCCAGCGGGATCGGACCGCTATATCATATAGCTGCCATAGGAACAATCGGTCGAAAAGTAGGATCTTGTTTGAAAAACATTTTGGTTTTCAAGATATCTTGACCAAACTCGGAATTAACTATTTTCCCTGTGCTTCTTAGATGCGGGCAAAGCACTATGAGCATTATGAAAAGGTTGGGTCTGCAAGGGTATTAGATCTTCGGCGTTCCGAAGATAGCCTTTCTTTCTCGTTTCCATAGTCTGCCAGCAATTAATCTTCTCTCTCCCTCTTCCTTTACTTTGATATACAGAATTTCAAAATTTGACAACAATTCGCGTGTCTCAATGCCGACAACAAAGATTTCGTAATCTCTTGGTAGAATTGAAAAGAAGGATGATTACTTTCAGCTTGTCAGGCATTTTTAACTTCACTGACACCAGCTCATCCAAGATCTCACAAAATGTCTCACAGAGTCTGGAGAAAGCCATTAACAGCGTTGCAAAACCGCAATATTATTCCAACAGTAAAATTCGGAAAACTGTCAGTGATGGTGTGGGGGTGTATTTCAAGCAAGGGTGTAGGAGATTTGACCTTCATTGAAAATACTATGGATGCTAGACAATATCTGAGCATTTTACAGACACACCTAGTCAGCAGTGCACGTAAATTTGGATTTTATGAGGGCAATAAGCCAATTTTTAAATTTTACCAGGACAATGACCCGAAGCATAAAGCTCATATGGTGAGGGTGTGGTTGTTGTACAACTGTGGAAAGGTATTGGACACTCCACCACAAGGTCCGGATATGAATCCAATAGAAAATGTGTGGTCATACTTAAAAAAAAAGTCGCAAAGCGAAGTCCTAAATCAAAAACTGATTTAAAAGCTGCTGTAATGGAAGAATGGCAGAAGATTCCAGAAACCTATATACAAAACCTTATTGTATCAATGGAACGGCGAATGCACGCTGTATGTGATGCTAATGGCCGCCACACAAAATATTAAATAAAAATATTCCGGTATCCTTACATTGTTATTTAGTAATAAAGCTTCGTGTAAAAACACTTTATTGACAGCATAAAATTTGAATGTTTTTAGTTTTTTAATTCTATAAAATGTTTGGATAAAGCTATTTCAATAATTTTCTGGCGTTATCTTCTAGGAAAAACAGCGAATCGAAATAAATTAGATACGACAAAATATTCCCACTTTAAGGTACATTTATGTTCAAATAAACCTAAAAAATGTGTTTTTTTTTCGCTAGTCAAAACACTTTATTGACCACATACAGTATGTGGTCCTATTTTAGTTCAGTTTTTTTTTTTAATTAGTACCAACTGCAAGGTAAAAAGACACAGGAGGCAGATGGTCGCGCGGCGCAGGTTCCATTCCAATGGGAAGAAAGTGTTTTTTTGACTATTTAATTTTTACTCTGAACCCATTGAAAAGGGTAATAAGGGTATAATGTTTCCAATTATGTTAGTTTAATTCCTTCACCTATTAAATACGTAAATAAGTCAAGAAAACTGTTTTTTTTTTTTGGTTAAAGCACTAACCAAAAAGCATATAGATGGGACATGCCGTAGAAGCAAAGTGGGAACAAAATAATCGGTGACATCTGGTCAAAAAAAAAGAATAAGAGTAACATATGATGTATTTTATTCGCTTAGAGTACATGTAATTGCTTTAGCTTACTCTCTTCCATATGATTGTTGCAATAGAACGGCATCGCTGTTTATTTTTATCTCGCTCGCCCTTACTCACAGTGCTCTCAATGCTCTCTTTAAGTCTAGGTACCGTTTAAATGTTTGTGCGTGGGTGTGTCCGCACAAGAAAATTTACGCACCATTTCAATTTTCTCAAATGTCGGAGGCATTTCTTCCCTTTGAAGGGAATTTTTTTCATGCCTAGTAATATGAAATAATAAAGGGTTTGCCACGTCGGTATCTAAGCGTTTTTCTGCCTGTCTGATGCAAATTTGACAATATTTTTGTATCTGATTTTCGACCTCTACACACGGGCACTAACACACAAATGTGTGTGAATGGGCAGACCATGGGAGCAAAAGGAAATTATTATTATTGGAACGCGTTTGACGCACGCCCATCTTTTTTATAATTTTGGGTTTGAATTGATGAATGAATGTTGACACCTTATTACCTGCAGCAGCCCGCTGGGCCGTAAAGATAAACTTTTGGCAAGCACCTGCACCTGCATATGAAGGTCAAGTGACTGATCACTAAACTAATTTTATGACCAGCTGCACCTTCATAAATTTGTTTAGAAATTTTTCCCGTTAAAAGCCATAAAATCTGGGAAAACACTATTTGAATAAACTACTTAAAATAAGACTTCCTGGCAGTTTCCAGGACAGGCACTGGTTTAGTTGACAGTGAACTTCGGAATTGAGTGGTGCTATCTGTTATATGCTGTATGACTATTGCCGATTTGTGATTTTTGCGTTTCTTACTGATTTAACAACGATTTTTAATCAAATAAACTATTTTAGTCGTTTTGTGACCATTTTAATAAAAACAGTGCATTATCGATAAATATTGTTTCGGCCGTAACAATTTGGAGTGTATGTGCAAGTGTGCGTGTGCAAGACACTTATTAGGAACCGTATTTGTGCGAAAGTCATTCGCACAGCTGGCGTTGTAAGTGAAGTTTTGGAGAACCATTTTGCCAATCTCCGCCTCCACCCTATTGCTATAGATGAATCAAATAAATTAATTGAAACTATCCACTAATTAAAGCCACAATTGTCTTTTTAAGAATACACGAATATTGCACAAGATATCTACTGCTGAATTTGATCAAGATCGGTAAAGATACATAGAAAATATTAAAATTTTCTTACTCTCCTGGGCCTGACAAGGAGTGTAGATCTTTCCTTCTTTGTCCATTGCTAAAGCTTATTAATCTATCCCTTGAATCTTCTGTCTTTCCATCTCTTTGGAAAGAATCTTATATCATTCCTCTTCACAAGAAAGGTGGAAAGTCTGATATACAAAATTACAGGGACATTGCAAAACTGTCCACTATTCCTAAATTATTTGACAAAATAATCACTTCGAATTTGCAGCATTTCTGCAAATCAGTTGTCTCCCCTGTTCAACATGGATTTCACCAACAGACAAACAATTTAGTTCCGGCACGTACAGTAAACTGATCATAACAATTGCGATCTGTTTGTAACTTGACCTGGCCTTTTTCCTCTGCATGTCAAAAGCTGCCTACTGCTAAGCCGATGATCTCAGTATGTTTTCCATCTTGGTAAACAATGCCAGATTACAACACATGTGGCTTGTACGCCACTATCTAATCACCACTTTAAGCGATAAAGTCAATTTGCGTCTTGTGTTTCTTCCTGTGTTTCTTCTTTGCTCGTGTTCTTCTTCTTTTCCTATTGTGCATTTTCGCTTCGATATTCTGCTTTTATGTGGCCTCACTTGCCGCAATTAAAGCGTACTTTATTTTTTATTATTATACCCTTGCAGAGGGTATTATAATTTTGTCGTGAAATGTGTAACGCATAGAAGGAGACATCTCCGACCCCATAAAGTATATATATATTCTTGATCAGTATCAACAGCTGAGTCGATATAGCCATATCCATTTCTATGCTAACTAGTCTCTCAGTTTTAAAGCTATCTTAATGAAACTTTGCAGAAGTCCCTCTATCTGCTGCACGCAGCACATATATGAAATCCAGCGGGATCGGACCGCTATATCATATAGCTGCCATAGGAACAATCGGTCGAAAAGTAGGATCTTGTTTGAAAAACATTTTGGTTTTCAAGATATCTTGACCAAACTCGGAATTAACTATTTTCCCTGTGCTTCTTAGATGCGGGCAAAGCACTATGAGCATTATGAAAAGGTTGGGTCTGCAAGGGTATTAGATCTTCGGCGTTCCGAAGATAGCCTTTCTTTCTCGTTTCCATAGTCTGCCAGCAATTAATCTTCTCTCTCCCTCTTCCTTTACTTTGATATACAGAATTTCAAAATTTGACAACAATTCGCGTGTCTCAATGCCGACAACAAAGATTTCGTAATCTCTTGGTAGAATTGAAAGAAGGATGATTACTTTCAGCTTGTCAGGCATTTTTAACTTCACTGACACCAGCTCATCCAAGATCTCACAAAATGTCTCACAGAGTCTGGAGAAAGCCATTAACAGCGTTGCAAAACCGCAATATTATTCCAACAGTAAAATTCGGAAAACTGTCAGTGATGGTGTGGGGGTGTATTTCAAGCAAGGGTGTAGGAGATTTGACCTTCATTGAAAATACTATGGATGCTAGACAATATCTGAGCATTTTACAGACACACCTAGTCAGCAGTGCACGTAAATTTGGATTTTATGAGGGCAATAAGCCAATTTTTAAATTTTACCAGGACAATGACCCGAAGCATAAAGCTCATATGGTGAGGGTGTGGTTGTTGTACAACTGTGGAAAGGTATTGGACACTCCACCACAAGGTCCGGATATGAATCCAATAGAAAATGTGTGGTCATACTTAAAAAAAAAAGTCGCAAAGCGAAGTCCTAAATCAAAAACTGATTTAAAAGCTGCTGTAATGGAAGAATGGCAGAAGATTCCAGAAACCTATATACAAAACCTTATTGTATCAATGGAACGGCGAATGCACGCTGTATGTGATGCTAATGGCCGCCACACAAAATATTAAATAAAAATATTCCGGTATCCTTACATTGTTATTTAGTAATAAAGCTTCGTGTAAAAACACTTTATTGACAGCATAAAATTTGAATGTTTTTAGTTTTTTAATTCTATAAAATGTTTGGATAAAGCTATTTCAATAATTTTCTGGCGTTATCTTCTAGGAAAAACAGCGAATCGAAATAAATTAGATACGACAAAATATTCCCACTTTAAGGTACATTTATGTTCAAATAAACCTAAAAAATGTGTTTTTTTTTCGCTAGTCAAAATACTTTATTGACCACATACAGTATGTGGTCCTATTTTAGTTCAGTTTTTTTTTAATTAGTACCAACTTTCGTTATGGCTGCAAGGTAACAAGACACAGGAGGCAGTTGGTCGCGCGGCGCAGGTTCCATTCCAATGGGAAGAAAGTGTTTTTTTGACTATTTAATTTTTACTCTGAACCCATTGAAAAGGGTAATAAGGGTATAATGTTTCCAATTATGTTAGTTTAATTCCTTCACCTATTAAATACGTAAATAAGTCAAGAAAACTGTTTTTTTTTGGTTAAAGCACTAACCAAAAAGTATATAGATGGGACATGCCGTAGAAGCAAAGTGGGAACAAAAAAAATCGGTGAGGCTTTTAACGGGAAAGCCATTTGAATAAACTACTTAAAATAAGACTTCCTGGCAGTTTCCAGGACAGGCACTGGTTTAGTTGACAGTGAACTTCGGAATTGAGTGGTGCTATCTGTTATATGCTATATGACTATTGCCGATTTGTGATTTTTGCGTTTCTTACTGATTTAACAACGATTTTTAATCAAATAAACTATTATAGTCGTTTTGTGACCATTTTAATAAAAACAGTGCATTATCGATAAATATTGTTTCGGCCGTAACAATTTGGAGTGTATGTGCAAGTGTGCGTGTGCAAGACACTTATTAGGAACCGTATTTGTGCGAAAGTCATTCGCACAGCTGGCGTTGTAAGTGAAGTTTTGGAGAACCATTTTAGCTAAAATCGCAAGTCTTTAATTTTAAAACTCTTGCCAATCTCCGCCTCCACCCTATTGCTATAGATCAATCAAATAAATTAATTGAAACTATCCACTAATTAAAGCCACAATTGTCTTTTTAAGAATACACGAATATTGCACAAGATATCTACTGCTGAATTTGATCAAGATCGGTAAAGATACATAGAAAATATTAAAATTTTCTTACTCTCCTGGGCCTGACAAGGAGTGTAGATCTTTCCTTCTTTGTCCATTGCTAAAGCTTATTAATCTATCCCTTGAATCTTCTGTCTTTCCATCTCTTTGGAAAGAATCTTATATCATTCCTCTTCACAAGAAAGGTGGAAAGTCTGATATACAAAATTACAGGGACATTGCAAAACTGTCCACTATTCCTAAATTATTTGACAAAATAATCACTTCGAATTTGCAGCATTTCTGCAAATCAGTTGTCTCCCCTGTTCAACATGGATTTCACCAACAGACAAACAATTTAGTTCCGGCACGTACAGTAAACTGATCATAACAATTGCGATCTGTTTGTAACTTGACCTGGCCTTTTTCCTCTGCATGTCAAAAGCTGCCTACTGCCAAACCGATGATCTCAGTATGTTTTCCATCTTGGTAAACAATGCCAGATTACAACACATGTGGCTTGTACGCCACTATCTAATCACCACTTTAAGCGATAAAGTCAATTTGCGTCTTGTGTTTCTTCTTTGCTCGTGTTCTTCTTCTTTTCCTATTGTGCATTTTCGCTTCGATATTCTGCTTTTATGTGGCCTCACTTGCCGCAATTAAAGCGTACTTTATTTTTTATTATTATAATTTTGTCGTGAAATGTGTAACGCATAGGAGACATCTCCGACCCCATAAAGTATATATATTCTTGATCAGTATCAACAGCTGAGTCGATATAGCCATATCCATTTCTATGCTAACTAGTCTCTCAGTTTTAAAGCTATCTTAATGAAACTTTGCAGAAGTCCCTCTATCTGCTGCACGCAGCACATATATGAAATCCAGCGAGATCGGACCGCTATATCATATAGCTGCCATAGGAACAATCGGTCGAAAAGTAGGATCTTGTTTGAAAAACATTTTGGTTTTCAAGATATCTTGACCAAACTCGGAATTAACTATTTTCCCTGTGCTTCTTAGATGCGGGCAAAGCACTATGAGCATTATGAAAAGGTTGGGTCTGCAAGGGTATTAGATCTTCGGCGTTCCGAAGATAGCCTTTCTTTCTCGTTTCCATAGTCTGCCAGCAATTAATCTTCTCTCTCCCTCTTCCTTTACTTTGATATACAGAATTTCAAAATTTGACAACAATTCGCGTGTCTCAATGCCGACAACAAAGATTTCGTAATCTCTTGGTAGAATTGAAAGAAGGATGATTACTTTCAGCTTGTCAGGCATTTTTAACTTCACTGACACCAGCTCATCCAAGATCTCACAAAATGTCTCACAGAGTCTGGAGAAAGCCATTAACAGCGTTGCAAAACCGCAATATTATTCCAACAGTAAAATTCGGAAAACTGTCAGTGATGGTGTGGGGGTGTATTTCAAGCAAGGGTGTAGGAGATTTGACCTTCATTGAAAATACTATGGATGCTAGACAATATCTGAGCATTTTACAGACACACCTAGTCAGCAGTGCACGTAAATTTGGATTTTATGAGGGCAATAAGCCAATTTTTAAATTTTACCAGGACAATGACCCGAAGCATAAAGCTCATATGGTGAGGGTGTGGTTGTTGTACAACTGTGGAAAGGTATTGGACACTCCACCACAAGGTCCGGATATGAATCCAATAGAAAATGTGTGGTCATACTTAAAAAAAAAAGTCGCAAAGCGAAGTCCTAAATCAAAAACTGATTTAAAAGCTGCTGTAATGGAAGAATGGCAGAAGATTCCAGAAACCTATATACAAAACCTTATTGTATCAATGGAACGGCGAATGCACGCTGTATGTGATGCTAATGGCCGCCACACAAAATATTAAATAAAAATATTCCGGTATCCTTACATTGTTATTTAGTAATAAAGCTTCGTGTAAAAACACTTTATTGACAGCATAAAATTTGAATGTTTTTAGTTTTTTAATTCTATAAAATGTTTGGATAAAGCTATTTATATAATTTTCTGGCGTTCTCTTCTAGGAAAAATAGCGAATCGAAATAAATTAGATACGACAAAATATTCCTACTTTAAGGTACATTTATGTTCAAATAAACCTAAAAAATTTGTTTTTTTTCGCTAGTCAAAACACTTTATTGACATACTGTATGTGGTCCTATTTTAGTTCAGTTTTTTTTTAATTAGTACCAACTTTCGTTATGGCTGCAAGGTAACAAGACACAGGAGGCAGTTGGTCGCGCGGCGCAGGTTCCATTCCAATGGGAAGAAAGTGTTTTTTTGACTATTTAATTTTTACTCTGAACCCATTGAAAAGGGTAATAAGGGTATAATGTTTCCAATTATGTTAGTTTAATTCCTTCACCTATTAAATACGTAAATAAGTCAAGAAAACTGTTTTTTTTTTGGTTAAAGCACTAACCAAAAAGTATATAGATGGGACATGCCGTAGAAGCAAAGTGGGAACAAAAAAATCGGTGAGGCTTTTTAACGGGAAAGCCATTTGAATAAACTACTTAAAATAAGACTTCCTGGCAGTTTCCAGGACAGGCACTGGTTTAGTTGACAGTGAACTTCGGAATTGAGTGGTGCTATCTGTTATATGCTATATGACTATTGCCGATTTGTGATTTTTGCGTTTCTTACTGATTTAACAACGATTTTTAATCAAATAAACTATTATAGTCGTTTTGTGACCATTTTAATAAAAACAGTGCATTATCGATAAATATTGTTTCGGCCGTAACAATTTGGAGTGTATGTGCAAGTGTGCGTGTGCAAGACACTTATTAGGAACCGTATTTGTGCGAAAGTCATTCGCACAGCTGGCGTTGTAAGTGAAGTTTTGGAGAACCATTTTAGCTAAAATCGCAAGTCTTTAATTTTAAAACTCTTGCCAATCTCCGCCTCCACCCTATTGCTATAGATCAATCAAATAAATTAATTGAAACTATCCACTAATTAAAGCCACAATTGTCTTTTTAAGAATACACGAATATTGCACAAGATATCTACTGCTGAATTTGATCAAGATCGGTAAAGATACATAGAAAATATTAAAATTTTCTTACTCTCCTGGGCCTGACAAGGAGTGTAGTTCTTTCCTTCTTTGTCCATTGCTAAAGCTTATTAATCTATCCCTTGAATCTTCTGTCTTTCCATCTCTTTGGAAAGAATCTTATATCATTCCTCTTCACAAGAAAGGTGGAAAGTCTGATATACAAAATTACAGGGACATTGCAAAACTGTCCACTATTCCTAAATTATTTGACAAAATAATCACTTCGAATTTGCAGCATTTCTGCAAATCAGTTGTCTCCCCTGTTCAACATGGATTTCACCAACAGACAAACAATTTAGTTCCGGCACGTACAGTAAACTGATCATAACAATTGCGATCTGTTTGTAACTTGACCTGGCCTTTTTCCTCTGCATGTCAAAAGCTGCCTACTGCCAAACCGATGATCTCAGTATGTTTTCCATCTTGGTAAACAATGCCAGATTACAACACATGTGGCTTGTACGCCACTATCTAATCACCACTTTAAGCGATAAAGTCAATTTGCGTCTTGTGTTTCTTCCTGTGTTTCTTCTTTGCTCGTGTTCTTCTTCTTTTCCTATTGTGCATTTTCGCTTCGATATTCTGCTTTTATGTGGCCTCACTTGCCGCAATTAAAGCGTACTTTATTTTTTATTATTATAATTTTGTCGTGAAATGTGTAACGCATAGAAGGAGACATCTCCGACCCCATAAAGTATATATATATTCTTGATCAGTATCAACAGCTGAGTCGATATAGCCATATCCATTTCTATGCTAACTAGTCTCTCAGTTTTAAAGCTATCTTAATGAAACTTTGCAGAAGTCCCTCTATCTGCTGCACGCAGCACATATATGAAATCCAGCGGGATCGGACCGCTATATCATATAGCTGCCATAGGAACAATCGGTCGAAAAGTAGGATCTTGTTTGAAAAACATTTTGGTTTTCAAGATATCTTGACCAAACTCGGAATTAACTATTTTCCCTGTGCTTCTTAGATGCGGGCAAAGCACTATGAGCATTATGAAAAGGTTGGGTCTGCAAGGGTATTAGATCTTCGGCGTTCCGAAGATAGCCTTTCTTTCTCGTTTCCATAGTCTGCCAGCAA
Organism: Drosophila littoralis; assembly: GCA_018903485.1. Taxonomy (NCBI): domain Eukaryota; kingdom Metazoa; phylum Arthropoda; class Insecta; order Diptera; family Drosophilidae; genus Drosophila; species Drosophila littoralis. The sequence goes on along the minus strand of JAEIGF010000584.1, from coordinate 20,225 downwards.
TTAATCTTCTCTCTCCCTCTTCCTTTACTTTGATATACAGAATTTCAAAATTTGACAACAATTCGCGTGTCTCAATGCCGACAACAAAGATTTCGTAATCTCTTGGTAGAATTGAAAGAAGGATGATTACTTTCAGCTTGTCAGGCATTTTTAACTTCACTGACACCAGCTCATCCAAGATCTCACAAAATGTCTCACAGAGTCTGGAGAAAGCCATTAACAGCGTTGCAAAACCGCAATATTATTCCAACAGTAAAATTCGGAAAACTGTCAGTGATGGTGTGGGGGTGTATTTCAAGCAAGGGTGTAGGAGATTTGACCTTCATTGAAAATACTATGGATGCTAGACAATATCTGAGCATTTTACAGACACACCTAGTCAGCAGTGCACGTAAATTTGGATTTTATGAGGGCAATAAGCCAATTTTTAAATTTTACCAGGACAATGACCCGAAGCATAAAGCTCATATGGTGAGGGTGTGGTTGTTGTACAACTGTGGAAAGGTATTGGACACTCCACCACAAGGTCCGGATATGAATCCAATAGAAAATGTGTGGTCATACTTAAAAAAAAAGTCGCAAAGCGAAGTCCTAAATCAAAAACTGATTTAAAAGCTGCTGTAATGGAAGAATGGCAGAAGATTCCAGAAACCTATATACAAAACCTTATTGTATCAATGGAACGGCGAATGCACGCTGTATGTGATGCTAATGGCCGCCACACAAAATATTAAATAAAAATATTCCGGTATCCTTACATTGTTATTTAGTAATAAAGCTTCGTGTAAAAACACTTTATTGACAGCATAAAATTTGAATGTTTTTAGTTTTTTAATTCTATAAAATGTTTGGATAAAGCTATTTATATAATTTTCTGGCGTTCTCTTCTAGGAAAAACAGCGAATCGAAATAAATTAGATACGACAAAATATTCCCACTTTAAGGTACATTTATGTTCAAATAAACCTAAAAAATGTGTTTTTTTTCGCTAGTCAAAACACTTTATTGACATACTGTATGTGGTCCTATTTTAGTTCAGTTTTTTTTAATTAGTACCAACTTTCGTTATGGCTGCAAGGTAACAAGACACAGGAGGCAGTTGGTCGCGCGGCGCAGGTTCCATTCCAATGGGAAGAAAGTGTTTTTTTGACTATTTAATTTTTACTCTGAACCCATTGAAAAGGGTAATAAGGGTATAATGTTTCCAATTATGTTAGTTTAATTCCTTCACCTATTAAATACGTAAATAAGTCAAGAAAACTGTTTTTTTTTTGGTTAAAGCACTAACCAAAAAGTATATAGATGGGACATGCCGTAGAAGCAAAGTGGGAACAAAAAAATCTCGGTGAGGCTTTTAACTGGGAAAGCCATTTGAATAAACTACTTAAAATAAGACTTCCTGGCAGTTTCCAGGACAGGCACTGGTTTAGTTGACAGTGAACTTCGGAATTGAGTGGTGCTATCTGTTATATGCTGTATGACTATTGCCGATTTGTGATTTTTGCGTTTCTTACTGATTTAACAACGATTTTTAATCAAATAAACTATTTTAGTCGTTTTGTGACCATTTTAATAAAAACAGTGCATTATCGATAAATATTGTTTCGGCCGTAACAATTTGGAGTGTATGTGCAAGTGTGCGTGTGCAAGACACTTATTAGGAACCGTATTTGTGCGAAAGTCATTCGCACAGCTGGCGTTGTAAGTGAAGTTTTGGAGAACCATTTTGCCAATCTCCGCCTCCACCCTATTGCTATAGATCAATCAAATAAATTAATTGAAACTATCCACTAATTAAAGCCACAATTGTCTTTTTAAGAATACACGAATATTGCACAAGATATCTACTGCTGAATTTGATCAAGATCGGTAAAGATACATAGAAAATATTAAAATTTTCTTACTCTCCTGGGCCTGACAAGGAGTGTAGATCTTTCCTTCTTTGTCCATTGCTAAAGCTTATTAATCTATCCCTTGAATCTTCTGTCTTTCCATCTCTTTGGAAAGAATCTTATATCATTCCTCTTCACAAGAAAGGTGGAAAGTCTGATATACAAAATTACAGGGACATTGCAAAACTGTCCACTATTCCTAAATTATTTGACAAAATAATCACTTCGAATTTGCAGCATTTCTGCAAATCAGTTGTCTCCCCTGTTCAACATGGATTTCACCAACAGACAAACAATTTAGTTCCGGCACGTACAGTAAACTGATCATAACAATTGCGATCTGTTTGTAACTTGACCTGGCCTTTTTCCTCTGCATGTCAAAAGCTGCCTACTGCCAAACCGATGATCTCAGTATGTTTTCCATCTTGGTAAACAATGCCAGATTACAACACATGTGGCTTGTACGCCACTATCTAATCACCACTTTAAGCGATAAAGTCAATTTGCGTCTTGTGTTTCTTCCTGTGTTTCTTCTTTGCTCGTGTTCTTCTTCTTTTCCTATTGTGCATTTTCGCTTCGATATTCTGCTTTTATGTGGCCTCACTTGCCGCAATTAAAGCGTACTTTATTTTTTATTATTATAATTTTGTCGTGAAATGTGTAACGCATAGAAGGAGACATCTCCGACCCCATAAAGTATATATATTCTTGATCAGTATCAACAGCTGAGTCGATATAGCCATATCCATTTCTATGCTAACTAGTCTCTCAGTTTTAAAGCTATCTTAATGAAACTTTGCAGAAGTCCCTCTATCTGCTGCACGCAGCACATATATGAAATCCAGCGGGATCGGACCGCTATATCATATAGCTGCCATAGGAACAATCGGTCGAAAAGTAGGATCTTGTTTGAAAAACATTTTGGTTTTCAAGATATCTTGACCAAACTCGGAATTAACTATTTTCCCTGTGCTTCTTAGATGCGGGCAAAGCACTATGAGCATTATGAAAAGGTTGGGTCTGCAAGGGTATTAGATCTTCGGCGTTCCGAAGATAGCCTTTCTTTCTCGTTTCCATAGTCTGCCAGCAATTAATCTTCTCTCTCCCTCTTCCTTTACTTTGATATACAGAATTTCAAAATTTGACAACAATTCGCGTGTCTCAATGCCGACAACAAAGATTTCGTAATCTCTTGGTAGAATTGAAAGAAGGATGATTACTTTCAGCTTGTCAGGCATTTTTAACTTCACTGACACCAGCTCATCCAAGATCTCACAAAATGTCTCACAGAGTCTGGAGAAAGCCATTAACAGCGTTGCAAAACCGCAATATTATTCCAACAGTAAAATTCGGAAAACTGTCAGTGATGGTGTGGGGGTGTATTTCAAGCAAGGGTGTAGGAGATTTGACCTTCATTGAAAATACTATGGATGCTAGACAATATCTGAGCATTTTACAGACACACCTAGTCAGCAGTGCACGTAAATTTGGATTTTATGAGGGCAATAAGCCAATTTTTAAATTTTACCAGGACAATGACCCGAAGCATAAAGCTCATATGGTGAGGGTGTGGTTGTTGTACAACTGTGGAAAGGTATTGGACACTCCACCACAAGGTCCGGATATGAAAAAAAAGTCGCAAAGCGAAGTCCTAAATCAAAAACTGATTTAAAAGCTGCTGTAATGGAAGAATGGCAGAAGATTCCAGAAACCTATATACAAAACCTTATTGTATCAATGGAACGGCGAATGCACGCTGTATGTGATGCTAATGGCCGCCACACAAAATATTAAATAAAAATATTCCGGTATCCTTACATTGTTATTTAGTAATAAAGCTTGGTGTAAAAACACTTTATTGACAGCATAAAATTTGAATGTTTTTAGTTTTTTAATTCTATAAAATGTTTGGATAAAGCTATTTATATAATTTTCTGGCGTTCTCTTCTAGGAAAAACAGCGAATCGAAATAAATTAGATACGACAAAATATTCCTACTTTAAGGTACATTTATGTTCAAATAAACCTAAAAAATGTGTTTTTTTTTCGCTAGTCAAAACACTTTATTGACCACATACAGTATGTGGTCCTATTTTAGTTCAGTTTTTTTTTAATTAGTACCAACTTTCGTTATGGCTGCAAGGTAAAAAGACACAGGAGGCAGTTGGTCGCGCGGCGCAGGTTCCATTCCAATGGGAAGAAAGTGTTTTTTTGACTATTTAATTTTTACTCTGAACCCATTGAAAAGGGTAATAAGGGTATAATGTTTCCAATTATGTTAGTTTAATTCCTTCACCTATTAAATACGTAAATAAGTCAAGAAAACTGTTTTTTTTTTTGGTTAAAGCACTAACCAAAAAGTATATAGATGGGACATGCCGTAGAAGCAAAGTGGGAACAAAAAAAATCGGTGAGGCTTTTAACGGGAAAGCCATTTGAATAAACTACTTAAAATAAGACTTCCTGGCAGTTTCCAGGACAGGCACTGGTTTAGTTGACAGTGAACTTCGGAATTGAGTGGTGCTATCTGTTATATGCTGTATGACTATTGCCGATTTGTGATTTTTGCGTTTCTTACTGATTTAACAACGATTTTTAATCAAATAAACTATTTTAGTCGTTTTGTGACCATTTTAATAAAAACAGTGCATTATCGATAAATATTGTTTCGGCCGTAACAATTTGGAGTGTATGTGCAAGTGTGCGTGTGCAAGACACTTATTAGGAACCGTATTTGTGCGAAAGTCATTCGCACAGCTGGCGTTGTAAGTGAAGTTTTGGAGAACCATTTTAGCTAAAATCGAAAGTCTTTAATTTTAAAACGCTTGCCAATCTCCGCCTCCACCCTATTGCTATAGATCAATCAAATAAATTAATTGAAACTATCCACTAATTAAAGCCACAATTGTCTTTTTAAGAATACACGAATATTGCACAAGATATCTACTGCTGAATTTGATCAAGATCGGTAAAGATACATAGAAAATATTAAAATTTTCTTACTCTCCTGGGCCTGACAAGGAGTGTAGTTCTTTCCTTCTTTGTCCATTGCTAAAGCTTATTAATCTATCCCTTGAATCTTCTGTCTTTCCATCTCTTTGGAAAGAATCTTATATCATTCCTCTTCACAAGAAAGGTGGAAAGTCTGATATACAAAATTACAGGGACATTGCAAAACTGTCCACTATTCCTAAATTATTTGACAAAATAATCACTTCGAATTTGCAGCATTTCTGCAAATCAGTTGTCTCCCCTGTTCAACATGGATTTCACCAACAGACAAACAATTTAGTTCCGGCACGTACAGTAAACTGATCATAACAATTGCGATCTGTTTGTAACTTGACCTGGCCTTTTTCCTCTGCATGTCAAAAGCTGCCTACTGCCAAACCGATGATCTCAGTATGTTTTCCATCTTGGTAAACAATGCCAGATTACAACACATGTGGCTTGTACGCCACTATCTAATCACCACTTTAAGCGATAAAGTCAATTTGCGTCTTGTGTTTCTTCCTGTGTTTCTTCTTTGCTCGTGTTCTTCTTCTTTTCCTATTGTGCATTTTCGCTTCGATATTCTGCTTTTATGTGGCCTCACTTGCCGCAATTAAAGCGTACTTTATTTTTTATTATTATAATTTTGTCGTGAAATGTGTAACGCATAGAAGGAGACATCTCCGACCCCATAAAGTATATATATATTCTTGATCAGTATCAACAGCTGAGTCGATATAGCCATATCCATTTCTATGCTAACTAGTCTCTCAGTTTTAAAGCTATCTTAATGAAACTTTGCAGAAGTCCCTCTATCTGCTGCACGCAGCACATATATGAAATCCAGCGGGATCGGACCGCTATATCATATAGCTGCCATAGGAACAATCGGTCGAAAAGTAGGATCTTGTTTGAAAAACATTTTGGTTTTCAAGATATCTTGACCAAACTCGGAATTAACTATTTTCCCTGTGCTTCTTAGATGCGGGCAAAGCACTATGAGCATTATGAAAAGGTTGGGTCTGCAAGGGTATTAGATCTTCGGCGTTCCGAAGATAGCCTTTCTTTCTCGTTTCCATAGTCTGCCAGCAATTAATCTTCTCTCTCCCTCTTCCTTTACTTTGATATACAGAATTTCAAAATTTGACAACAATTCGCGTGTCTCAATGCCGACAACAAAGATTTCGTAATCTCTTGGTAGAATTGAAAGAAGGATGATTACTTTCAGCTTGTCAGGCATTTTTAACTTCACTGACACCAGCTCATCCAAGATCTCACAAAATGTCTCACAGAGTCTGGAGAAAGCCATTAACAGCGTTGCAAAACCGCAATATTATTCCAACAGTAAAATTCGGAAAACTGTCAGTGATGGTGTGGGGGTGTATTTCAAGCAAGGGTGTAGGAGATTTGACCTTCATTGAAAATACTATGGATTCTAGACAATATCTGAGCATTTTACAGACACACCTAGTCAGCAGTGCACTTAAATTTGGATTTTATGAGGGCAATAAGCCAATTTTTAAATTTTACCAGGACAATGACCCGAAGCATAAAGCTCATATGGTGAGGGTGTGGTTGTTGTACAACTGTGGAAAGGTATTGGACACTCCACCACAAGGTCCGGATATGAATCCAATAGAAAATGTGTGGTCATACTTAAAAAAAAAAGTCGCAAAGCGAAGTCCTAAATCAAAAACTGATTTAAAAGCTGCTGTAATGGAAGAATGGCAGAAGATTCCAGAAACCTATATACAAAACCTTATTGTATCAATGGAACGGCGAATGCACGCTGTATGTGATGCTAATGGCCGCCACACAAAATATTAAATAAAAATATTCCGGTATCCTTACATTGTTATTTAGTAATAAAGCTTCGTGTAAAAACACTTTATTGACAGCATAAAATTTGAATGTTTTTAGTTTTTTAATTCTATAAAATGTTTGGATAAAGCTATTTCAATAATTTTCTGGCGTTCTCTTCTAGGAAAAACAGCGAATCGAAATAAATTAGATACGACAAAATATTCCTACTTTAAGGTACATTTATGTTCAAATAAACCTAAAAAATGTGTTTTTTTATTTTTATTGACATACTGTATGTGGTCCTATTTTAGTTCAGTTTTTTTTTTAATTAGTACCAACTTTCGTTATGGCTGCAAGGTAACAAGACACAGGAGGCAGTTGGTCGCGCGGCGCAGGTTCCATTCCAATGGGAAGAAAGTGTTTTTTTGACTATTTAATTTTTACTCTGAACCCATTGAAAAGGGTAATAAGGGTATAATGTTTCCAATTATGTTAGTTTAATTCCTTCACCTATTAAATACGTAAATAAGTCAAGAAAACTGTTTTTTTTTTGGTTAAAGCACTAACCAAAAAGTATATAGATGGGACATGCCGTAGAAGCAAAGTGGGAACAAAAAAAATCGGTGAGGCTTTTAACGGGAAAGCCATTTGAATAAACTACTTAAAATAAGACTTCCTGGCAGTTTCCAGGACAGGCACTGGTTTAGTTGACAGTGAACTTCGGAATTGAGTGGTGCTATCTGTTATATGCTATATGACTATTGCCGATTTGTGATTTTTGCGTTTCTTACTGATTTAACAACGATTTTTAATCAAATAAACTATTATAGTCGTTTTGTGACCATTTTAATAAAAACAGTGCATTATCGATAAATATTGTTTCGGCCGTAACAATTTGGAGTGTATGTGCAAGTGTGCGTGTGCAAGACACTTATTAGGAACCGTATTTGTGCGAAAGTCATTCGCACAGCTGGCGTTGTAAGTGAAGTTTTGGAGAACCATTTTAGCTAAAATCGCAAGTCTTTAATTTTAAAACTCTTGCCAATCTCCGCCTCCACCCTATTGCTATAGATCAATCAAATAAATTAATTGAAACTATCCACTAATTAAAGCCACAATTGTCTTTTTAAGAATACACGAATATTGCACAAGATATCTACTGCTGAATTTGATCAAGATCGGTAAAGATACATAGAAAATATTAAAATTTTCTTACTCTCCTGGGCCTGACAAGGAGTGTAGTTCTTTCCTTCTTTGTCCATTGCTAAAGCTTATTAATCTATCCCTTGAATCTTCTGTCTTTCCATCTCTTTGGAAAGAATCTTATATCATTCCTCTTCACAAGAAAGGTGGAAAGTCTGATATACAAAATTACAGGGACATTGCAAAACTGTCCACTATTCCTAAATTATTTGACAAAATAATCACTTCGAATTTGCAGCATTTCTGCAAATCAGTTGTCTCCCCTGTTCAACATGGATTTCACCAACAGACAAACAATTTAGTTCCGGCACGTACAGTAAACTGATCATAACAATTGCGATCTGTTTGTAACTTGACCTGGCCTTTTTCCTCTGCATGTCAAAAGCTGCCTACTGCCAAACCGATGATCTCAGTATGTTTTCCATCTTGGTAAACAATGCCAGATTACAACACATGTGGCTTGTACGCCACTATCTAATCACCACTTTAAGCGATAAAGTCAATTTGCGTCTTGTGTTTCTTCCTGTGTTTCTTCTTTGCTCGTGTTCTTCTTCTTTTCCTATTGTGCATTTTCGCTTCGATATTCTGCTTTTATGTGGCCTCACTTGCCGCAATTAAAGCGTACTTTATTTTTTATTATTATAATTTTGTCGTGAAATGTGTAACGCATAGAAGGAGACATCTCCGACCCCATAAAGTATATATATATTCTTGATCAGTATCAACAGCTGAGTCGATATAGCCATATCCATTTCTATGCTAACTAGTCTCTCAGTTTTAAAGCTATCTTAATGAAACTTTGCAGAAGTCCCTCTATCTGCTGCACGCAGCACATATATGAAATCCAGCGGGATCGGACCGCTATATCATATAGCTGCCATAGGAACAATCGGTCGAAAAGTAGGATCTTGTTTGAAAAACATTTTGGTTTTCAAGATATCTTGACCAAACTCGGAATTAACTATTTTCCCTGTGCTTCTTAGATGCGGGCAAAGCACTATGAGCATTATGAAAAGGTTGGGTCTGCAAGGGTATTAGATCTTCGGCGTTCCGAAGATAGCCTTTCTTTCTCGTTTCCATAGTCTGCCAGCAATTAATCTTCTCTCTCCCTCTTCCTTTACTTTGATATACAGAATTTCAAAATTTGACAACAATTCGCGTGTCTCAATGCCGACAACAAAGATTTCGTAATCTCTTGGTAGAATTGAAAGAAGGATGATTACTTTCAGCTTGTCAGGCATTTTTAACTTCACTGACACCAGCTCATCCAAGATCTCACAAAATGTCTCACAGAGTCTGGAGAAAGCCATTAACAGCGTTGCAAAACCGCAATATTATTCCAACAGTAAAATTCGGAAAACTGTCAGTGATGGTGTGGGGGTGTATTTCAAGCAAGGGTGTAGGAGATTTGACCTTCATTAAAAATACTATGGATGCTAGACAATTTGGATTTTATGAGGGCAATAAGCCAAATTTTACCAGGACAATGAGCCGAAGCATAAAGCTCATATGGTGAGGGTGTGGTTGTTGTACAACTGTGGAAAGGTATTGGACACTCCACCACAAGGTCCGGATATGAAAAAAAAGTCGCAAAGCGAAGTCCTAAATCAAAAACTGATTTAAAAGCTGCTGTAATGGAAGAATGGCAGAAGATTCCAGAAACCTATATACAAAACCTTATTGTATCAATGGAACGGCGAATGCACGCTGTATGTGATGCTAATGGCCGCCACACAAAATATTAAATAAAAATATTCCGGTATCCTTACATTGTTATTTAGTAATAAAGCTTCGTGTAAAAACACTTTATTGACAGCATAAAATTTGAATGTTTTTAGTTTTTTAATTCTATAAAATGTTTGGATAAAGCTATTTCAATAATTTTCTGGCGTTATCTTCTAGGAAAAACAGCGAATCGAAATAAATTAGATACGACAAAATATTCCCACTTTAAGGTACATTTATGTTCAAATAAACCTAAAAAATGTGTTTTTTTTTCGCTAGTCAAAACACTTTATTGACCACATACAGTATGTGGTCCTATTTTAGTTCAGTTTTTTTTTTATTAGTACCAACTTTCGTTAGCGCAAGGTAAAAAGACACAGGAGGCAGATGGTCGCGCGGCGCAGGTTCCATTCCAATGGGAAGAAAGTGTTTTTTTGACTATTTAATTTTTACTCTGAACCCATTGAAAAGGGTAATAAGGGTATAATGTTTCCAATTATGTTAGTTTAATTCCTTCACCTATTAAATACGTAAATAAGTCAAGAAAACTGTTTTTTTTTTTGGTTAAAGCACTAACCAAAAAGCATATAGATGGGACATGCCGTAGAAGCAAAGTGGGAACAAAATAATCGGTGACATCTGGTCAAAAAAAAGAATAAGAGTAACATATGATGTATTTTATTCGCTTAGAGTACATGTAATTGCTTTAGCTTACTCTCTTCCATATGATTGTTGCAATAGAACGGCATCGCTGTTTATTTTTATCTCGCTCGCCCTTACTCACAGTGCTCTCAATGCTCTCTTTAAGCCTAGGTACCGTTTAAATGTTTGTGCGTGGGTTTGTCCGAACAAGAAAATTTACGCACCATTTCAATTTTCTCAAATGTGGGAGGCATTTCTTCCCTTTTGAAGGGAATTTTTTTCAAGCCTAGTAATATGAAATAATAAAGGGTTTGCCACGTCGGTAATCTGTAAGGTTTTTCTGCCTGTCTGATGCAAATTTGACAATATTTTTGTATCTGATTTTCGACCTCTACACACGGGCACTAACACACAAATGTGTGTGAATGGGCAGACCATGGGAGCAAAAGGAAATTATTATTATTGGAACGCGTTTGACGCACGCCCATCTTTTTTATAATTTTGGGTTTGAATTGATGAATGAATGTTGACACCTTATTACCTGCAGCAGCCCGCGGGCTGTAAAGATACTTTTGGCCGCACCCATTGAAGGTCAAGTGACTGACACAAACTAATTTTTAGACCACCTGACATTGATAAAATTTTTCCTGCCCTGCTAAAAAGCCATAATATCTGGGAAAACACTATTTGAATAAACTACTTAAAATAAGACTTCCTGGCAGTTTCCAGGACAGGCACTGGTTTAGTTGACAGTGAACTTCGGAATTGAGTGGTGCTATCTGTTATATGCTATATGACTATTGCCGATTTGTGATTTTTGCGTTTCTTACTGATTTAACAACGATTTTAATCAAATGAACTATTTTAGTCGTTTTGTGACCATTTTAATAAAAACAGTGCATTATCGATAAATATTGTTTCGGCCGTAACAATTTGGAGTGTATGTGCAAGTGTGCGTGTGCAAGACACTTATTAGGAACCGTATTTGTGCGAAAGTCATTCGCACAGCTGGCGTTGTAAGTGAAGTTTTGGAGAACCATTTTAGCTAAAATCGCAAGTCTTTAATTTTAAAACTCTTGCCAATCTCCGCCTCCACCCTATTGCTATAGATCAATCAAATAAATTAATTGAAACTATCCACTAATTAAAGCCACAATTGTCTTTTTAAGAATACACGAATATTGCACAATTCTACTGCTGAATTTGATCAAGATCGGTAAAGATACATAGAAAATATTAAAATTGTGCATTTTCGCATCGACATTCTGCTGTTATGTGGCCTCACTTGCCGCAATTAAAGCGTACGTTATTATACCCTTGCAGAGGGTATTATAATTTTGTCGTGAAATGTGTAACGCATAGAAGGAGACATCTCCGACCCCATAAAGTATATATATTCTTGATTAGCATCAAAAGCCGAGTCGATATAGCCATGTCCGTCTGTCCTTCTGTCTGTTTCTATGCGAACTAGTTTCTCAGTTTTAAAGCTATCTTAATGAAACTTTGCAGAAGTCCCTTTTTCTGTTGCACGCAGCACATATATGAAATCCAGCGGGATCGGACCGCTATATCATATAGCTGCCATAGGAACAATCGGTCGAAAAGTAGGATCTTGTTTGAAAAACATTTTGGTTTTCAAGATATCTTGACCAAACTCGGCATTAACTATTTTCCCTTTGCTTCTTAGATGCGGGCAAAGCACTATGAGCATTATGAAAAGGTTGGGTCTGCAAGGGTATTAGATCTTCGGCGTGCCGAAGATAGTCTTTCTTTCTCGATTCCATAGTTATTTAGTTTAACTGTGAAAGTATGCGTTTCTCCATTTTGTCTGTCAGCAATTAATCTTATCTCTCCCTCTTCCTTTACAATTCGCGTGTCTCAATGCCGACAACAAAGATTTCGTAATCTCTTGGTAGAGTAAAAAGAAGGATGATTACTTTCAGCTTGTCAGGCATTTTTAACTTCACTGACACCAGCTCATCCAAGATCTCACAAAATGCGTTCAAATGACTACACACATATTGATCATCTGACTTTTGCAAACTTAACAGTATTTTGTATAAAGATACTTTAAGCACAGGTCCCGTTGGCATATGTACCGCCATCGGCTTTGTCCAAGCTGCAAATGGCGTGTCACAATTTTTTATATAGCCTAATTGCGATGGCTTGACTTTTAAATACATTATGGACAGGCCGTTGCTGTCTTTGCCGCATCAAATAGACTCCTTTGCCTGCATCTTCCTCCTTAATAGCAACCGATGCCAAGTCCCGCAGCTCTTCATGGACCAGAAAATTGCGCATTTGTACAATCAAGAATCGTAATTTATCTCTTCAAATTTGTCCATTTGATATATAGAACGCATTATATGCACCATGTGACAAGAGTCTGCAAATTAATCTTCTCTCGAGAATTCCTCTCGTTAGCTTAGGTTTTTCGTTGCATTAAATAAATAAAGAATTATCAAAATAAAATTAGCATTCATCATTAATCTTAAAGGCATATAATATTATACCAATTTATTTATTACTATCCTAAGTATTACAGTATAATTTGCTTAGCTGTATCGATACTTAGCTGCATCGGTAAGATAGCGGCCTTAAGTTTTCTTTTCGCTGAAATAAGAGCTAATTTTGAATGAAAATAATTACGTTAAGTGCATCTAACTTAACAGCCTTTTGCACTTAAGCTCCTCATATCGGCAGTCATTTTTTCCCAATTTCTATAAATATCATGTAAGTTAACTGCGCCATCTATAATCAGTTGTTTTGATTTTTTATTTGTTTTTCTTATGTATACAATGAACTGTACTGAAGTTGAATTAAATGTAATTTAAATACATGAAGTTAATAAAAACTCAATATTAATTAATTTAACTTAGAACTGTTAAATAGAATTCAGCGCAACTTAAAAAAAATGGAGGTTACTGTGAAATCGATTCACTTTTAGGAAAAAATAAAATTAAGTTAACTGCCTTTTTAGGATAGCTGCCTCTAATGTCCGTGCAAAGTACTCGAGGCAGCTAAGCAAATTATACTGTATTATTATTTATTATTAATTATAGGCGATCGCTTTTATTTACAGGTATTTATCATATATATTATTTATGATCAAATTAAATTTCTTTATTTGTCATCAGTGTTAGTGTACTCAAGCCGTTGTAAAAGTGTTGTAAAATTGTGAATAATGTTATGTATGATAATCTTTAGCAAAATTTTAGGATTTCTGAAGAGTTTTGAGCAAATTATAAATATAATTTAATAATAATAATTTACTGTCTAGTTTTTGTTTAATACATTATTCCAGCTCTACTAAATTGCAGATTACCTTAATTTATTTGATACTAAATTTTACTTGTTGATAACGTTTTGAATATGAATTGCTAAATTTGGTTGCAGCGTAAGTCTGTTAATTATTGCATTTATTGAACGCGGCGTCAGTTCCGTGTTGTTGTTATTCTCCGTTTTGATTCTTTTGCTTTGGTGCTCCCCTGTGTGTACATTTGTGTGTGCGTGTGTTCGCTGCTCCATATTTCAGCTTGTGCTAAAAAGTGTATAATGTTTTTGTGGAAAATGTAAATGTATGTAACAGGCCGATGGAAGCATCTCCGACCCCATAAATTATATATATTATTGATCAGCATCAATAGCCAAGTTGATCTAGCCATGTCCGTCTGTCTGTCCGTCCTACCGTCCGTCTATCCGTAAGTATGAACGCAAGGATATCAGAACCTATAGGAGCTAGAGACTTGAAATTTTAGCTTTACGTCCTCCTAATGCCTTCGCAGATCGAGTTTGTTTCCGATAATCGATAACTTACTACAATTAAAATGCAATTTGTTTTTGATAATACAAGTTTATCACTGACTATTGGTATTTGCTGACCCAGCGTTTTGGGTAAGCCAATGCCCGGAGTCACGATCGCGACGGATATGTCGCAACTATGTTGCCGGCCGCGGCGGTCATCCGACACCGCACACGAGGCGCTTACGCTGCACTTTTTCGAGAGCGGCTGCGTCGGTTCTGCGACAGCTGCGGCGACTTCGGGGCAGCGACGGCGTCTCTGCAGGCATTGCTTATATTAATAAAAATTGTATTCTTCAGTCTAAGTTTGGAAACAATAAAAGCGCGACGTATCGTCCCTCAAGTCACCCATTAGTTAACTAATTTTCTATATGCATCATTTGTGGCAGATACAAATTCAGTGGAATTCATCAATATACTTATAACAACAATAGAATCATGTAAGTGATTTGTGAAGTGAGAATACGAAATTTTAAAAAATACGCACAAAATGAATTATGTTGAAGTAAAAAAAGGAGTGTCTATCTTTGATTATGAAAAAATGTATGAAAATTCTTTTAAAAAATAAAAAAGAATAATAACAGTTAAAAATAAAATAGTATTGAAAATAAAAAATACTATTAGCTTGATCTTTTATGTGTTGTTCGGTTTCATACAGAGGTTTAAATTCGAATAAGCGACTGTGACTTCGACATAGACGTGCACGAACACTACGATAGCGACGACAGTATTTTAGCGAGTTTAATAGGGGAATCGGGACATTGCAGTTATCAAGTTGTATCGTCCCGACGGAACCTGATACAGAAACAGACTCAGTTATGGATCCAGAGCAGTCGCGCGCGATAATTAATGCCGCAGTGCGGAGCGCACTCACAGCGCAGGCACAAGAATTCGTGAATAGGGAGGCTGCGCTAAGGCAGGAGCTTCAACAACAGATTGCGCAAGTGTCGAACCCGTTAAAAACACACAACTTTCAGTGCCAGAAGTGAAGGTTAACAAGCAAGTTGAAATCATAGACGGGGTGGAATGTAACGAGCCGCTCGACGATGTAAAATGTCTCACTAAGTTCCATGGGACTCCTGGAGGCAGGCCGCGAGCGCCGCCTATAAAATGTTCAAAACATACAAAGAAAGTTCACGTCACTACCAAGCCACCGTAATCACCAGAAGTAAAGTGAGAAGCCAGGCGCCGCTTAACTGTAAGGCCATAATAGCGAGGATGGACTTTATAGTGACAAGCGGCCTTTTCATGTGATTGAACAAGAAATGGGTACGCTTAGGCAGGGCGGCATAACCATTCTACAGTACTACGATGAGGTTGAAAAAAAGCTCACGCTAATCACGAACAAAGCCCACATGACTTATGAGAGCAATTTGGCGGTGGGTCTGCATGAAAAATTCAGGGTTGACGCACTTTGCGTATTTATCTCTGGACTAAAACGTAATCTAACCGACGTGTTGTTTTCGGCTCACCCTTCGGATCTGCCGACGGCACTAGCGTTAGCCCAGGAGTCCGAGGCTAATCACGAGAGATATGCCTTCTCGACAAGTTTTGCTAGGGGCACGAAGAGCGGGTTCGCCCAGAGCAGCGTCCACAAGGTCGCCAGCAACAACAGCAGCAGTAAATACGGCCATTCTTTAGACATAGCCCAGAATAGAGATGGATAAAGCCCCAGTTCCCATGGAAGGCAGATTTCCTGCGAGTGCTTCACCGAAACAATAAGGCTTTTGCGAACTCTAACGAGGCGCTTCTGCTACGACCGACGAAAGTGTGGTCTACCAGCGCTATACCCCTACCATAGGGGTGTAGAGGATTTTGTCATTTCAGAAGTCAACGAACTACTAAAAAATGGTATAATCAGAAAGTCGAAATCGCCATACAACAATCCGCTGTGGGTGGACGATAAGAAAGGCACTGATGAGTTAGGTAATAGAAATAAACGTCTGGTGATAGACTTTAGGTAGCTTAACCTCAGGATTGTTGCCGACAAACACCCAATGCCAAGTATAGCAATTACTGGCTAATCTGAAATTAGATTATCACCAGATTACTCTGGCAGAGCAAGATCGTGAGAAGACGGCTTTTTCTATCTATGGTGGAAAGTACGAGTTTTGTCGACTTCTCTTTAGTTTGAAGAATGCAGCGAGCATTTTTCAGAGGACCATAGAGGACGTTCTGTGGGAGCAAATTGAAAAATCTTGCTACGACGTCATCGTGTTTTCAGAAAACGAGTCAGACCATGTCAGGCATGCCGACTGGGTATAAGGGAGCCTTTTAAACGCAAACATGCGTGTGGCGCACGAGAAGTCACAGTTTGTTAAAGAGAGCGTAGAGTATCTCGGCTTTACAGTGACAAAAGATGGTGCAAAATTAGTTCCAGAAAAGGTAAAAGCCATTCGGGAGTACGCTGAGCCGACCACGGTGTTTGAAGTATGATCCTTTTTGGGATTGGCAAGCTATTACCTCTGCTTTATCAAAGATTTTGCAGCAATAGCGAAACCAATCTCTGACATCCTAATAGGGGAAAACGGATACATTAGCAAGTACAGGTCTAGAAAGGTCCCTATACAATTCAACAATGCTCCATCAGCCTCTTACGTTCTCGGTATCCGAGAGCAATACCAATGCAAAGATAACGCGCGGGAAAGCGCGCATTGATGAAACAGAAAGAACTTGAACACCCTGCAGGGTAACCGCGATGAGCCAGAATCTGACGCGGCTACAATTCACAGTGAATTGTCCCTGTCTTACACAATCGATTCGACGGAGAAGTCTCTAAACTGCTTCCGGAACCAGATGGTATTAGAAGAGGCACGCGTTCCTTTAAAGAGGAATTTCATTCTTTTCGGCGGAAAAACTTGCTACATAATAAATTTCACCCATAGGGATGCACTTATCAAACAATAAAGACCGTCATTAACCCGAACGTGGTTAATGCGTTTCACTGAAATCTCCCAATCTTGGCCTATTTCCAGCATGAGTTGGTAAGAGCCTTTCCGACTACGAAGTTTTGGTATTGCAAAATCTTCGTGACCGACGTGTTCGACGTCAGTGAAAGAAGAGAAATAATCACTAAGGAACACAGTCGAGCCCATAGGGCGGCATAGGAGAATATGAAACAGGTCATGACGGAATACTATTTCGTCTCTGCAGGCATTGCATATATTAATAAAAATTGTATTCTTCAGTCTAGGTTTGGAAACAATAAAAGCGCGACGTATCGTCCCTCAAGTCATTACCATTCTCGTCTACAAGACGATTTGAACGCTATGCATCTTTGGTGTTCGGCCAATCAATTGCATCTGAATTGTTCAAAGTGTATGTTTATGACTTTCAATCGCACTACACCTTATCTTGTCAGCTATACAATTGACAATACTCCATTGCAACGTATATAACAGTTAAGGATCTATGCGTTCTTTATGATTCTAAACACAGCTTCAATCTGCATATATGCATCGTTAATGGATTCATTAAACGATGGTCTAAAGAGTTTAACGATCCTTTTATAACGAAACTTCTGTTCGCCCTATCCTTGCATACTGCTCTTTCATCGGGTCTCCGCAGTATAACAATAGCCAGGATCGTATTGAATCTGTTCATGTACACACACACATTCATTCGCCTTTATTTCGAATTCTGTCATCAGCATAACAATTTTCTGAGCTGTTATTTGAATTGGTTTTTTTCTCACTTTCACCTAATTATTGGTGTGGCTGCTGAAGCGGCGGTGGAACTATATAATAATTAAAAAAGGTATAATGTTTCCAATTATGTTAGTTTAATTCCTTCACCTATTAAATACGTAAATAAGTCAAGAAAACGTTTTTTTTATTTGGTTAAAGCACTAACCAAGAAGCATATGGATGGGACATGCCGTAGAAGCAAAGTGGGCACAAAATAATTAGTGACATCTGGTCCAAAAAAAGAATAAGAGTAACATATGATGTATTTTATTCGCTTAGAGTACAGGAAACTGCTTTGGCTTACTCTCTTCCATATGATTTTTTTGATAGAACGGCATCGCTGTTTATTTTTATCTCGCTCGCACTTACTTACAATGCTCTCAATGCTCTATTTAAGTCTAGGTACCGTTTAAATGTTTGTGCGTGGATGTGTCCGCACAAGGCCACGTCGGCATCTAAGCGTTTTTCTGCCTGTTGGTGTCTGCCTGCCATCTTACTCCAGAAGGTTTCTTCTTCTAATCTTCCGTCGTTAAGTAACGTATGACAATTCTCGGTGTTGTCTTCCTACATAAATTGTTGGCGATATAGATTCTCCTGTTCCGTACAGACCAACTAGAAATTATCCCCCTTCTTCCACAATTCTTTTCGCGCGCCATGTAAAAATTACAATAGTTTGCATCACGTTTTCTTTGCCGAACTCTGTCTACCCCTAATAAAATCGTTGCTTTCAGTATACCTTCGGGAGGTCACTGACCATTCCCAGATATGAACAGGGGCATAGCTTGCCGGGTCGGTGATTTCCCATTACTATCTCTCTTTCCTATCTACATAACATTCTATATATATATTTAATTCCTTTACTTTTTTAATAACTTCTCTCTTTATTTTTCACAATTTATTGTATTTTCTTAATTAATTCAGTAAATTATGATTATTTTCAATTTTAACTCAAGAACACTATTTTCTATACTAACACCCTTCTTCTTAGCTGTAGGCTCTAATAGCGTCACTGACAAAATTAGCTGTGAATAGGGGCACAGCTGGCTGGACTGGCAAATAAAACACCTCCATCGGTTGGTGATGCTATTAGAGAATTTGTGTACTCTAACTAGGCTGTTAGCATTAAATTTTCTTATGTATTGTATTAAATAATTAGGAAGACACTCGTTTTCTCGACCATTAATAAATAAATAAAAAAATAAAAAGTTTCCCATTAGTTACCTTATTTTCTCTATGCATTTATCAATGCAATTCGCAAGTTCAAAGTTGCAGATGCAAATACACTAGTTTACAAAAAATATTTTATGGTACAATAAGATATACTGTAGAAAATTCATTAAGATCGGTTTTTGTTTTGCTGCGCACATGCTAGCGATGCAAATTAGAAGAATTCCATGTACACACACACATTCATGCGCTTTTACTTTGAATTCTGTCATTATCATGTATATTATCTGTGCTGCTATTTGAATTAGGTTTTTTTTTTCTCACTTTTACCTAATTATTGGTGTGGCTGCTGAGTACAGGTGGTAGCACGATGCATGGTGAGAAGCGAGTTCGAGTCCTATCGGTGGAACTATAATTTTTAATTTTTTATCAAAATCCTGTTATTTTGAACAAACTGTTTCTTCTTTTCAGAGCTAGCCACCAAATTTGACATCTGGTTCCTAGAATTGTTTCAAATATATCACGTATCTTTAATTTTAAAACTGTTGCCAATCTCCGCCTCCACCCTATTGCTATAAATCAATTAAATAAATTTATTGAGACTATCCCATAAGTAAAGCCACAATTGTCTTTTTAAGAATACACGAATATTACACAATATATTAAAATGAATTTCTACCGACTTTTATCAAGATCGGTTAAGATATGTACATAGAAATTATTAAAAAATCCACGTGGCTGTATACATATATATTGGCAGGCCACGAAACAGCGGCAGCTAGCACAAAGCACTAGAATTTCTGAATATATGTGCACAAATACACACAAAAATAATTACATTTGCGATTGCATCGTATGCTCACTGTACATATATGGTCCTATTTTAGTTCAGTTTTTTTTTTCTATTAGTACCAGCTTTCGTTATGGCTGCAAGGTAAAAAGACACGGGAGGCAGTTGGTCGTGGGGCGCAGGTCCAATTCCAATGGGAAGAAAGTGTTTTTTGACTATTTAATTGTTATCCCGAACCCATTGAAAATGGCTAATGTTTCCAATTATGTTAGTTTAATTCCGTCACCTATTAAATACGTAACTAAGTCAAGAAAAGGGTTTTTTATGGTTAAAGCACTAACCAAAAGGCAACGTAGAAGCAAAGTGGGCACAAAATAAATGGTGACATTTATCGCACAAGCAAATTTACGCACAATTTCAATTTTCTCAAATGTCGGAATCATTTCTTCCCTTTCGAAGGGAAGAGTAATATGAAATAATAAAAGGGCACAGGCACTTACAAACAAATGTGTGTGAATGGGCAGA
>JAEIGF010000583.1:0-94111 GCA_018903485.1 Drosophila littoralis | reverse complement strand
AAGTTTTGGTAAAGCATGGCTGTATGTTTTAAGACTAAATAGTCGGGTGAGGCTATTTGCCTTTGCCTAGCTCCCCTAGGCTGCAAATGCCAGATTGGCAGGGGTCCTGGTATCTGAGTCAAGTTTTGGCAAAGCAGTTTTGACTTCCAGGTGAGGCTGAATGTTTCCAGACTAAATAGTCGGGTGATTATTTGGTTTGACTAGCTCCCCTAGGCTGAAAAAGCCAGACTGGCAGGGCTCCTGGTATCTGAGACAAGTTTTGGTGAAGCAATTTTGACTTCCAGATGAGGCTGTATGTTTTAAGACTAAAGAGTCGGGTGAGACTATATGGCTTTGACTAGCTCCCCTAGGCTGCAAAAGCCAGATTGGCAGGGCTCCTGCTATCTGAGACAAGTTTTGGTGAAGCAGTTTTTACTTCCTGGTGAGGCTGTATGTTTAAAGACTAAATTGTCGGGTAAGACGATTTGCCTTTGACTAGCACCCCTAGGCTGCAAAAGCCAGATTGGCAGGGCTCCTGCTATCTGGGACAAGATTTGCTAACGCAATTTTGGCGGCCAGATGGGGCTGTATGTTTTAAGATGGAAAAGTCGGGTGACTCCCCTAGGAGCTATTTGGTTTGACTAGCTCCCTAGGCTGAAAAAAGCCAGATTGGCAGGGCTCCTGGTATCTGAGTCAAGTTTTGGCAAACCAGTTTTGACTTCCAGGTGAGGCTGTATGTTTCCAGACAAAATAGTCAGGGTGAGACTATTTGGCTTTAACTAGCTCCCCTAGGCTGCAAATGCCAGATTTGCAGGGCTCATGGTATCTGAGACAAGTTTTGGTAAAGCAGCTTTGACGGCCAGGTAAGGCTGTATGTTTTAAGAGTAAATAGTCGGGTGAGACTATTTGGCTTAAACTAGCTCGCCTAGGCAGGGGTCCTGGCTTCTGAACCAAGTTTTGGTAAAACAGTTTTGGTTTCCAGGTGAGGCTGTCTGTTTTAAGACTAAATAGTCGAGTGAGACTATTTGGCTTTGACTTGCTCCCCTAGTATGCAATTTTAAATTGGCAGGTCTCCTGGTATCTGAGACAAGTTTCGGGTTAGCAATTTTGACTTCCAGGTGGGGCTATATGTTTTAAGACTAAATAGTATGACCTGCTCCCCAAGGCTGCACATGCCCGATTGGCAGGGCTCCTGGCATCTGAGACAAGTTTTGGGTAAGCAGTTTTGACTTCCAGGCGAGGCTATATGTATTAAGACTAAATAGTATGACCTGCTCCCCAAGGCTGCACATGCCCGATTGGCAGGGCTCCTTTCATCTGAGACAAGTTTTGGTAAAGCAATTTTGGCGGCCAGATGGGGCTGTATGTTTTAAGATGTAATTGCCGGGTGAGACTGTTTGGCTTTGATTTCTTCCACTAGGTTGCAAATGTCCAATTGGCAGGGGTGCTGGTATCTGAGACAAGTTTTGGTACAGCAGTTTTGACTTCCAGGTGAGGCTGTATGTTTCAAGACTAAATAGTCGGGTGAGACTATTTGGCTTTAACTAGCTCCCTAGGCTGCACGTGTCCGATTGGCAGGGCTCCTGGCATCTGAGACAAATTTTGGTAAAGCAATTTTGGCGGCCAGATGGGGCTGTATTTATTTATTTATTTATTTATTTATTAATGGTCGACAAAACGAGTGTCTTCCTCATTATTCATTAGATAATACATACAATAGATAATGGAATTACATGTTAAAGCCTAGTTAGATAACACAGTTCTCTAAATAGCATCACCGACCGATGGAGGTGTTTTAGTATCGCCAGTCCGGCCAGCTGTGCCCCTTTTCACAGCTAAATTTGTCAGTGACGCTATTAGAGCCTACTTCTAAGCAGAAGGGTGTAAGTAGGAAAAAAGTGTTCTTAAGTAAAATTAAAAAATAATCTTAGTTTGCTACATTAATTAATAAAATACACTAAATAAGAAAAAAATAAAGTAAGAAGATTGTTAATAAAGTATAGAAATGTAAGCTAGATATATAGAGTGTTAAGTAGATAGGACAGAGAGAAAAGTAATAGGAAAAGTAATGGGAAATCACCGACCCGGTGGGGGAAAATTTACAGCCTGTCCGGCAAGCTATGCCCCTGCTCATAGCTGGGAATGGTCAGTGACTTCGAAGGTATCCTGAAAGCAACGATTTTATTGGGGGTAGAGAAAGTTCGATAGAGAAAACGTGATGCAAACTATTATAATTTTTACATAGCACGCGAAAAGGATTGTGCATAGCGTAGATGGATGAGTCGGGTGAGACTGTTTGCCTTTGTTTTGTTCCACTAGGCTGCAATGCCAAACTGGCGGGGCTCCTGGTATCTGAGACAAGTTTTGGTAAAGCAGTTTTGACTTCCAGGTGAGGCTGTATGTATTAAGACCAAATAGTCGGATGAGACTATTTGGCTTTAACTAGCTCCCCTAGACTGCAGTGCCAAATTGGCAGGTGTCCTGGTATCTGAGTCAAGTTTTGGTAAAGCAGTTTTGACTTCCAGGTGAGGCTGTATGTTTTCAGAATAAATGCTCAGGGTGAGACTATTTGGCTTTAACTAGCTCCTCTAGGCTGCAAATGCCAGATTGGCAGGGCCCCTGGTATCTGAGACAAGTTTTGGTAAAGCAGTTTTACCGGCCAGGTGAGGCTGTTTGTTTTAAGACTAAATAGTCCGGTGGGACTTTTTGGCTTTAACTAGCTTTTGTTTTAAGAGTATATAGTCCGGTGAGACTATTTGGCGTTAACTAGCTCCCCAAGGCTGCACATGCCAGATTGGCAGGGCTCCTGGTATCTGAGACAAGTTTTGGAAAAGCGATTTTGGCGGCCAGATGGGGCTGTATGTTTTAAGATGTAATTGTCGGGTGAAACCGTTTTGGCTTTGACTTATTCCCCTAGGCTGCAAATGTCAGATTGGCGGGGCTCTTGGTATCTGAGTCAAGTTTTGGTAAAGCAGTTTTGACTTCCAGGTGAGGCTGTATGTTTTCAGAATAAATAGTCGGGTCACAATATTTGGCTTTAACTAGCTCCTCTAGGCAGCAAATGCCAGATTGGCAGGGCCCATGGTATCTAAGACAAATTTTGGTAAAGCAGCTTTGACTTCCAGGTGAGGCTGTCTGTTTTAAGACTAAATAGTCGGGTGAGACTATTTGGCTTTGGCTTGCTCCCCTAGTATGCAATTTTAAATTGATAGGGCTCCTGGTATCTGAGACAAGTTTTGGTAAAGCAATTTTGGCGGCCAGATGGGGCTGTATGTTTTAAGATGGATGAGTCGGGTGAGACTGTTTGGCTTTGTTTTGTTCCACTAGGCAGCAATGCCAAATTGGCGGGGCTCTTGGTATCTGAGACAAGTTTTGGTACAGCAGTTTTGACATCCAGGTGAGGCTGTATGTTTTAAGACTAAATAGTCGGGTGAGACTATTTGGCTTTGGCTTGCTCCCCTAGTATGCAATTTTAAATTGGCAGGGCTCCTGGTATCTGAGACAAGTTTCGGGTTAGCAATTTTGACTTCCAGGTGGGGCTATATGTTTTCAGACTAAATATTATGACCTGCTCCCCAAGGCTGCACATGCCCGATTTGCAGGGCTCCTGGCATCTGAGACAAGTATTGGTAAAGCAATTTTGGTGGCCAGATAGGGCTGTGTGTTTTAAGACGGAATTGTCGGGTGAGACTATTTGGCTTTGACTTGCTCCCGTAGGCTGCAAATACCAGATTGGCAGGGCTCCTGGTATCTGAGACAAGTTTCGGGTTAGCAATTTTGACTTCCAGGTCGGGCTTTATGTTTTAAGACTAAATATTATGACCTGCTCCCCAAGGCTGCACATGCCCGATTGGGTGGGCTCCTGGCATCTGAGACAAGTTTTAGTAAAGCAATTTTGGCGGCCAGATGGGGCTGTATGTTTTAAATTGTAATTGTCGGGTGAGACCGTTTTGGCTTTGACTTATTCCCCTAGGCTGCAAATGTCAGATTGGCGGGGCTCTTGGTATCTGAGTCAAGTTTTAGTAAGGCAGTTTTGACTTCCAGGTGAGGCTGTATGTTTCAAGACTAAATAGTCGGGTGAGACTATTTGGCTTTAACTAGCTCCCCTAGGCTGCACGTGTCCGATTGGCAGGGCTCCTGGCATCTGAGACAAATTTTGGTAAAGCAATTTTGGCGGCCAGATGGGGCTGTATTTATTTATTTATTTATTTATTTATTAATGGTCGACAAAACGAGTGTCTTCCTCATTATTCATTAGATAATACATACAATAGATAATGGAATTACATGTTAAAGCCTAGTTAGATAACACAGTTCTCTAAATAGCATCACCGACCGATGGAGGTGTTTTAGTTGCCAGTCCGGCCAGCTGTGCCCCTTTTCACAGCTAAATTTGTCAGTGACGCTATTAGAGCCTACTTCTAAGCAGAAGGGTGTAAGTAGGAAAAAGTGTTCTTAAGTAAAATTAAAAATAATCTTAGTTTGCTACATTAATTAATAAAATACACTAAATAAGAAAAAATAAAGTAAGAAGATTGTTAATAAAGTATAGAAATGTAAGCTAGATATATAGAGTGTTAAGTAGATAGGACAGAGAGAAAAGTAATAGGAAAAGTAATGGGAAATCACCGACCCGGTGGGGGAAAATTTACAGCCTGTCCGGCAAGCTATGCCCCTGCTCATAGCTGGGAATGGTCAGTGACTTCCCGAAGGTATCCTGAAAGCAACGATTTTATTAGGGGTAGAGAAAGTTCGATAGAGAAAACGTGATGCAAACTATTATAATTTTTACATAGCACGCGAAAAGGATTGTGCATAGCGTAGATGGATGAGTCGGGTGAGACTGTTTGGCTTTGTTTTGTTCCACTAGGCTGCAATGCCAAACTGGCGGGGCTCCTGGTATCTGAGACAAGTTTTGGTAAAGCAGTTTTGGCGGCCAGATGGGGCTGTATGTTTTAAGATGTAATTGTCGGGTGAAACCGTTTTGGCTTTGACTTATTCCCCTAGGCTGCAAATGTCAGATTGGCGGGGCTCTTGGTATCTGAGTCAATAAATAGTCGGGTGACAATATTTGGCTTTAACTAGCTCCTCTAGGCAGCAAATGCCAGATTGGCGGCCCATGGTATCTAAGACAAATTTTGGTAAAGCAGCTTTGACGACCAGGTAAGGCTGTATGTTGTAAAAGTAAATAGTCGGGTGAGACTATTTGGCTTAAACTAGCTCCCCTAGGCAGGGGTCCTGGTTTCTGAGTCAAGTTTTGGTAAAACAGTTTTGACTTCCAGGTGAGGCTGTCTGTTTTAAGACTAAATAGTCGGGTGAGACTATTTGGCTTTGGCTTGCTCCCCTAGTATGCAATTTTAAATTGATAGGGCTCCTGGCATCTGAGACAAATTTTGGTAAAGCAATTTTGGCGGTCTGATGGGGCTGTATGTTTTAAGATGGAATAGTCGGGTGAGACTGTTTGGCTATGTTTTGTTCCCCAAGGCTGCACTGCCAAATTGGCAGGGCTCCTGGTATCTGAGACAAGTGTTGGTGAAGCAGTTTTGACTTCCAGCTGAGGCTGTATGCTTTAAGATTAAATAGTCTGGTGAGACTATTTGGCTTCCACATGCTCAACTAGGTTGCAATGCCAAATTGGCAGGTCTCCTGGTATCTAAGACAAGTTTTGGTGAAGCAGTTTTAACTTCCAGGTGAGGCTGGTATCTGAGACAAGTTTTGGTGAAGCAGTTTTAACTTCCAGGTGAGGCTGTATGTTTTAAGATTAAATAGTCTGGTGAGACTGTTTGGCTTCCACATGCTCCCCTAGGTTGCAATGCCAAACTGGCGGGGCTCCTGGTATCTGAGACAAGTTTTGGTAAAGCAGTTTTGGCGGCCAGATGGGGCTGTATGTTTTAAGACTAAATAGTCGGGTGAGACTATTTGGCTTTAACAAGCTCCCCTAGGCTGCACATGCCCTATTGGTAGGGCTCCTGACATCTGAGACAAATTTTGGTAAGGCAATTTTTGCGGCCAGATGGGGCTGTATGTTTTAAGATGGAAAAGTCGGGTGAGATTGGTTGGCTTTGTTTTGTTCCACTAGGTTGAAAATGTCAAATTGGCAGGGGTGCTGGTATCTGAGTCAAGTTTTGGGTAAGCAGTTTTGACTTCCAGGTGAGGCTGTATGTTTTAAGACTAAATAGTCGGGTGAGACTATTTGGCTTTGACCTGCTGCCCTAGGCCGCAAATGCCTGATTGGCAGGGCTCCTGGTATTTGAGACAAGTTTTGGGTAAGCAATTTTGACTTCCAGGTGAGGCTGTATGTTTTAAGACTAAATAGTCGGGTGAGACTATTTGGCTTTGACCTGCTCCCCTAGGCTGCAAATGCCAGATTGGCAATGCTCCTGGTATCTGAAACAAATTTTGGTAAGGCAATTTTTGCGGCCAGATGGGGCTGTATGTTTTAAGACGGAAAAGTCGGGTGAGACTGTTTGGCTTTGATTTCTTCCACTAGGTTGCAAATGTCCAATTGGCAGGGGTGCTGGTATCTGAGTCAAGTTTTGCCAAAGCAGTTTTGACATCCAGGTAGGGCTGTATGTTTTAACACTAAATAGTCGGGTGAGACTATTTTGATTTAACTAGCTCCCCAAGGCTGCACATGCCCGATTGGCAGGGCTCCTGGCATCTGAGACAAGTTTTGGTAAAGCAATTTTGGCGGCCACATGGGGCTGTATGTTTTAAGATGTAATTGTCGGGTGAGACCGTTTTGGCTTTGACTTATTCACCTAGGCTGCGAATGTCAGATTGGCGGGGCTCCTGGTATTTGAGACAAGTTTTGGTACAGCAGTTTTGACATCCAGGTGAGGCTGTATGTTTTAAGACTAAATAGTCGGGTGAGACTATTTGGCTTTGACCTGCTGCCCTAGGCCGCAAATGCCTGATTGGCAGGGCTCCTGGTATTTGAGACAAGTTTTGGGCAAGCAATTTTGACTTCCAGGTGAGGCTGTATGTATTTAGACAAAATAGTCGGGTGAGACTATTTGGCTTTGACCTGCTCCCCTAGGCTGCAATGCCAAATTCGCAGGGCTTCTGGTATCTGAGACAAGTTTTGGGTCAGCAGTTTTGACTTCCAGGTGAGGCTGTAGGTCTTAAGACTAAATAGTCGGGTGAGACTATTTGGCTTTAACAAGCTCCCCTAGGCTGCACATGCCCTATTGGTAGGGCTCCTGGCATCTGAGACAAATTTTGGTAAAGCAATTTTGGCGGCCAGATGGGGCTGTATGTTTTAAGATGGAATAGTCGGGTGAGACTGTTTGGCTTTATTTTGTTCCCCTAGGCTGCAAATGCCAGATTGTCTGGGCTCCTGGTATCTGAGACAAGTTTTGGGTAAGCAGATTTGACTTCCAGGTGAGGCTGTATGTTTTCAGACTTAATAGTCGGGTGAGACTATTTGGCTTTAAAAAGCTCCCCTAGGCTGCACATGCCCTATTGGTAGGGCTCCTGGCATCTGAGACAAATTTTGGTAAAGCAATTTTGGCGGTCTGATGGGGCTGTATGTTTTAAGATGGAATAGTCGGGTGAGACTGTTTGGCTATGTTTTGTTCCCCTAGGTTGCAATGCCAAATTGGCAGGTCTCCTGGTATCTGAGACAAGTTTTGGTGAAGCAGTTTTGTCGGCCAGGTGAGGCTGTTTGTTTTAAGACTAAATAGTCGGGTGAGACTATTTGGCTTTAATTAGCTCCCCTGGGCTGCAAATGCCAGATTGGCAATGCTCCTGGTATCTGAGACAAATTTTGGTAAGTCAATTTTGGCGGCAGATGGGGCTGTATGTTTTAAGATGGAAAAGTCGGGTGAGATTGGTTGGCTTTGTTTTGTTCCACTAGGTTGAAAATGTCAAATTGGCAGGGGTGCTGGTATCTGAGTCAAGTTTTGGGTAAGCAGTTTTGACTTCCAGGTGAGGCTGTATGTTTTAAGACTAAATAGTCGGGTGAGACTATTTGGCTTTGATCTGCTCCCCTAGGCTGCAATGCCAAATTGGCAGGGCTCCTGGTATCTGAGCCAAGTTTTGTATAAGCAGTTTTGACTTCCAGGTGAGGCTGTATGTTTTAAGACTAAATAGTCGGGTGAGACTATTTGGCTTTAATTAGCTCCCCTGGGCAGCAAATGCCAGATTGGCAATTCTCCTGGTATCTGAGACAAATTTTGGTAATTTTGAGTTTTGACTTCCAGGTGAGGCTGTATGTTTTAAGACTTAATAGTCGGGTGAGACTATTTTGATTTAACTAGCTCCCCAAGGCTGCACATGCCCGATTGACTAGGTTGCAAAGCCAAATTGGCAGGTCTCCTGGTATCTGAGACAAGTTTTGGTGAAGCAGTTTTGTCGGCCAGGTGAGGCTGTTTGTTTTAAGACTAAATAGTCGGGTGAGACTATTTGGCTTTAACTAGCTCCCCTAGGCGGCACATGCCAGATTGGCAGGGCTCCTGGCATCTGAGCCAAGTTTTGGGTAAGCAGTTTTAACTTCCAGGTGAGGCTGTATGTTTTAAGACTAAATAGTCGGGTGAGACTATTTTGATTTAACTAGCTCCCAAGGCTGCACATGCCCGATTGACTAGGTTGCAAAGCCAAATTGGCAGGTCTCCTGGTATCTGAGACAAGTTTTGGTGAAGCAGTTTTGACTTCCAGGTGAGGCTGTATGTTTTAAGACTAAATAGTCGGGTGAGACTATTTGGCTTTGATCTGCTCCCCTAGGCTGCAATGCCAAATTGGCAGGGCTCCTGGTATCTGAGCCAAGTTTTGTATAAGCAGTTTTGACTACCAGGTGAGGCTGTATGTTTTAAGACTAAATAGTCGGGTGAGACTTTTTGGCTTTGACCTGCTCCTTTAGGCTGAAATGCCAAATTGGCGGGGCTCCTGGTATCTGACCCAAGTTTTGGAAGCAGTTTTAACTTCCAGGTGAGGCTGTATGTTTTAAGACTAAATACTCGGGTGAGACTATTTTGATTTAACTAGCTCCCAAGGCTGCACATGCCCGATTGGCAGGCCTCCTGGCATCTGAGACAAGTTTTGGTAAAGCAATTTTGGCGGCCAGATGGGGCTGTATGTTTTAAGATGTAATTGTCGGGTGAGACCGTTTTGGCTTTTACTTACTCCCCTAGGCTGCAAATGTCAGATTGGCGGGGCTCATGGTATCTGAGACAAATTTTGGTACAGCAGCTTTGACATCCAGGTGAGGCTGTATGTTTTAAGACTAAATAGTCTGGTGAGACTTTTTGGCTTCCACATGCTCCCCTAGGTTGCAATGCCAAATTGGCAGGTCTCCTGGTATCTGAGACAAGTTTTGGTGAAGCAGTTTTAACCTCCAGGTGAGGCTGGTATCTGAGACAAGTTTTGGTGAAGCAGTTTTAACTTCCAGGTGAGGCTGTATGTTTAAAGATTAAATAGTCTGGTGAGACTATTTGGCTTCCACATGCTCCCCTAGGTTGCAATGCCAAATTGGCAGGTCTCCTTGTATCTGAGACAAGTTTTGGTGAAGCAGTTTTAACTTCCAGGTGAGGCTGTATGTTTTAAGATTAAATAGTCTGGTGAGACTATTTGGCTCCCACATGCTCCTCTAGGTTGCAATGCCAAATTGGCAGGTCTCCTGATATCTGAGACAAGTTTTGGTGAAGCAGTTTTGTCGGCCAGGTGAGGCTGTTTGTTTTAACACTAAATAGTCGGGTGAGACTATTTGGCTTTAATTAGCTCCCCTGGGCAGCAAATGCCAGATTGGCAATTCTCCTGGTATCTGAGACAAATTTTGGTAATTTTGAGTTTTGACTTCCAGGTGAGGCTGTATGTTTTAAGACTTAATAGTCGGGTGAGACTATTTTGATTTAACTAGCTCCCAAGGCTGCACATGCCCGGATTGACTAGGGTTGCAAAGCCAAATTGGCAGGTCTCCTGGTATCTGAGACAAGTTTTGGTGAAGCAGTTTTGTCGGCCAGGTGAGGCTGTTTGTTTTAAGACTAAATAGTCGGGTGAGACTATTTGGCTTTAACTAGCTCCCCTAGGCGGCACATGCCAGATTGGCAGGGCTCCTGGCATCTGAGCCAAGTTTTGGGTAAGCAGTTTTAACTTCCAGGTGAGGCTGTATGTTTTAAGACTAAATAGTCGGGTGAGACTATTTTGATTTAACTAGCTCCCCAAGGCTGCACATGCCCGATTGGCAGGGCTCCTGGCATCTGAGACAAGTTTTGGTAAAGCAATTTTGGCTGCCAGATGGGGCTGTATGTTTTAAGATGTAATTGTCGGGTGAGACCGTCTTGGATTTGACTTATTCACCTAGGCTGCAAATGTCAGATTGGCGGGGCTCCTGGTATCTGAGACAAGTTTTGGTACAGCAGTTTTAACTTCCAGGTGAGGCTGTATGTTTTAAGACTAAATAGTCGGGTGAGACTATTTTGATTTAACTATCTCCCCAAGGCGGCATATGCCAGATTGGCAGGGCTCCTGGCATCTGAGCCAAGTTTTGGGTAAGCAGTTTTAACTTCCAGGTTAGGCTGTATGTTTTAACACTAAATAGTCGGGTGAGACTATTTGGCTTTAATTAGCTCCCCTGGGCAGCAAATGCCAGATTGGCAATTCTCCTGGTATCTGAGACAAATTTTGGTAAGGCAATTTTGCTGCCAAATGGGGCTGTATGTTTTAAGATGGAAAAGTCGGGTGAGATTGTTTGGCTTTGTTTTGTTCCACTAGGTTTCAAATGTCAAATTGGCAGGGGTGCTGGTATCTGAGTCAAGTTTTGGGTAATCAGTTTTGACTTCCAGGTGAGGCTGTATGTTTTAAGACTAAATAGTCGGGTGAGACTATTTTGATTTAACTAGCTCCCCAAGGCTGCACATGCCCGATTGGCAGGGCTCCTGGCATCTGAGACAAGTTTTGGTAAAGCAATTTTGGCTGCCAGATGGGGCTGTATGTTTTAAGATGTAATTGTCGGGTGAGACCGTGTTGGATTTGACTTATTCACCTAGGCTGCAAATGTCAGATTGGCGGGGCTCCTGGTATCTGAGACAAGTTTTGGTACAGAAGTTTTGACATCCAGGTGAGGCTGTATGTTTTAAGACTAAACAGTCTGGTGAGAGTTTTGGCTTCCCACATGCTCCCCTAGGTTGCAATGCCAAATTTGCAGGTCTCCTGGTATCTGATACAAGTTTTGGTGAAGCAGTTTTAACATCCAGGTGAGGCTGTTATCTGAGACAAGTTTTGGTGAAGCAGTTTTAACTTCCAGGTGAGGCTGTATGTTTTAAGATTACATAGTCTGGTGAGACTATTTGGCTTCCACATGCTCCCCTAGGTTGCAATGCCAAATTGGCAGGTCTCCTGGTATCTGAGACAAGTTTTGGTGAAGCAGTTTTGTCGGCCAGGTGAGCCTGTTTGTTTTAAGACTAAATAGTCGGGTGAGACTATTTGGCTTTAAAAAGCTCCCCTAGGCTGCACATGACCTATTGGTAGGGCTCCTGGCATCTGAGACAAATTTTGGTAAAGCAATTTTGGCGGTCTGATGGGGCTGTATGTTTTAAGATGGAATAGTCGGGTGAGACTGTTTGGCTATGTTTTGTTCCCCTAGGTTGCAATGCCAAATTGGCAGGTCTCCTGGTATCTGAGACAAGTTTTGGTGAAGCAGTTTTGTCGGCCAGGTGAGGCTGTTTGTTTTAAGACTAAATAGTCGGGTGAGACTATTTGGCTTTAATTAGCTCCCCTGGGCTGCAAATGCCAGATTGGCAATGCTCCTGGTATCTGAGACAAATTTTGGTAAGGCAATTTTTGCGGCCAGATGGGGCTGTATGTTTTAAGATGGAAAAGTCGGGTGAGATTGGTTGGCTTTGTTTTGTTCCACTAGGTTGAAAATGTCAAATTGGCAGGGGTGCTGGTATCTGAGTCAAGTTTTGGGTAAGCAGTTTTGACTTCCAGGTGAGGCTGTATGTTTTAAGACTAAATAGTCGGGTGAGACTATTTGGCTTTGATCTGCTCCCCTAGGCTGCAATGCCAAATTGGCAGGGCTCCTGGTATCTGAGCCAAGTTTTGTATAAGCAGTTTTGACTACCAGGTGAGGCTGTATGTTTTAAGACTAAATAGTCGGGTGAGACTTTTTGGCTTTGACCTGCTCCTTTAGGCTGAAATGCCAAATTGGCGGGGCTCCTGGTATCTGACCCAAGTTTTGGGTAAGCAGTTTTAACTTCCAGGTGAGGCTGTATGTTTTAAGACTAAATACTCGGGTGAGACTATTTTGATTTAACTAGCTCCCCAAGGCTGCACATGCCCGATTGGCAGGGCTCCTGGCATCTGAGACAAGTTTTGGTAAAGCAATTTTGGCGGCCAGATGGGGCTGTATGTTTTAAGATGTAATTGTCGGGTGAGACCGTTTTGGATTTGACTTATTCACCTAGGCTGCAAATGTCAGATTGGCGGGGCTCCTGGTATCTGAGACAAGTTTTGGTACAGCAGTTTTGACATCCAGGTGAGGCTGTATGTTTTAAGACTAAATAGTCTGGTGAGACTTTTTGTCTTCCACATGCTCCCCTAGGTTGCAATGCCAAATTGGCAGGTCTCCTGGTATCTGAGACAAGTTTTGGTGAAGCAGTTTTGTCGGCCAGGTAAGGCTGTTTGTTTTAAGACTAAATAGTCGGGTGAGACTATTTGGCTTTAACTAGCCCCCCTAGGCTGCACATGCCAGATTGGCAGGGCTCCTGGCATCTGAGACAAGTTTTGGTAAAGCAATTTTGGCGGCCAGATGGGGCTGTATGTTTTAAGATGTAATTGTCGGGTGAGACCGTTTTGGCTTTTACTTACTCCCCTAGGCTGCAAATGTCAGATTGGCGGGGCTCATGGTATCTGAGACAAATTTTGGTACAGCAGCTTTGACATCCAGGTGAGGCTGTATGTTTTAAGACTAAATAGTCTGGTGAGACTTTTTGGCTTCCACTTGCTCCCCCTAGGTTGCAATGCCAAATTGGCAGGTCTCCTGGTATCTGAGACAAGTTTTGGTGAAGCAGTTTTAACCTCCAGGTGAGGCTGGTATCTAAGACAAGTTTTGGTGAAGCAGTTTTAACTTCCAGGTGAGGCTGTATGTTTTAAGATTAAATAGTCAGGTGAGACTATTTGGTTTCCACATGCTCCCCTAGGTTGCAATGCCAAATTGGCAGGTCTCCTTGTATCTGAGACAAGTTTTGGTGAAGCAGTTTTAACTTCCAGGTGAGGCTGTATGTTTTAAGATTAAATAGTCTGGTGAGACTATTTGGCTCCCACATGCTCCTCTAGGTTGCAATGCCAAATTGGCAGGTCTCCTGATATCTGAGACAAGTTTTGGTGAAGCAGTTTTGTCGGCCAGGTGAGGCTGTTTGTTTTAACACTAAATAGTCGGGTGAGACTATTTGGCTTTAATTAGCTCCCCTGGGCAGCAAATGCCAGATTGGCAATTCTCCTGGTATCTGAGACAAATTTTGGTAAGGCAATTTTTGCTGCCAAATGGGGCTGTATGTTTTAAGATGGAAAAGTCGGGTGAGATTGTTTGGCTTTGTTTTGTTCCACTAGGTTTCAAATGTCAAATTGGCAGGGGTGCTGGTATCTGAGTCAAGTTTTGGGTAATCAGTTTTGACTTCCAGGTGAGGCTGTATGTTTTAAGACTAAATAGTCGGGTGAGACTATTTTGATTTAACTAGCTCCCCAAGGCTGCACATGCCCGATTGACTAGGTTGCAAAGCCAAATTGGCAGGTCTCCTGGTATCTGAGACAAGTTTTGGTGAAGCAGTTTTGTCGGCCAGGTGAGGCTGTTTGTTTTAAGACTAAATAGTCGGGTGAGACTATTTGGCTTTAACTAGCTCCCCTAGGCGGCACATGCCAGATTGGCAGGGCTCCTGGCATCTGAGCCAAGTTTTGGGTAAGCAGTTTTAACTTCCAGGTGAGGCTGTATGTTTTAAGACTAAATAGTCGGGTGAGACTATTTGGCTTTAACTAGCTCCCCTAGGCTGCACATGCCCGATTGGCAGGGCTCCTGGCATCTGAGACAAGTTTTGGTAAAGCAATTTTGGCTGCCAGATGGGGCTGTATGTTTTAAGATGTAATTGTCGGGTGAGACCGTGTTGGATTTGACTTATTCACCTAGGCTGCAAATGTCAGATTGGCGGGGCTCCTGGTATCTGAGACAAGTTTTGGTACAGCAGTTTTGACATCCAGGTGAGGCTGTATGTTTTAAGACTAAACAGTCTGGGGAGAGTTTTTGGCTTCCACATGCTCCCCTAGGTTGCAATGCCAAATTGGCAGGTCTCCTGGTATCTGAGACAAGTTTTGGTGAAGCAGTTTTAACATCCAGGTGAGGCTGGTATCTGAGACAAGTTTTGGTGAAGCAGTTTTAACTTCCAGGTGAGGCTGTATGTTTTAAGATTACATAGTCTGGTGAGACTATTTGGCTTCCACATGCTCCCCTAGGTTGCAATGCCAAATTGGCAGGTCTCCTGGTATCTGAGACAAGTTTTGGTGAAGCAGTTTTGTCGGCCAGGTGAGCCTGTTTGTTTTAAGACTAAATAGTCGGGTGAGACAATTTGGCTTTAACTAGCTCCCCTAGGCTGCACATGGCAGATTGGCAGGGCTCCTGGCATCTGAGACAAGTTTTAGTAAAGCAATTTTAACGGCCAGATGGGGCTGTATGTTTTAAGATGTAATTGTCGGGTGAGACCGTTTTGGCTTTTACTTACTCCCCTAGGCTGCAAATGTCAGATTGGCGGGGCTCCTGGTATCTGAGACAAATTTTTGTAAGGCAATTTTTGCTGCCAGATGGGGCTGTATGTTTTAAGATGTAATTGTCGGGTGAGACCGTTTTGGATTTGACTTATTCACCTAGGCTGCAAGTGTCAGATTGGCGGGGCTCCTGGTATCTGAGACAAATTTTGGTACAGCAGTTTTGACATCCAGGTGAGGCTGTATGTTTAAAGACTAAATAGTCTGGTGAGACTTTTTGGCTTCCACATGCTCCCCTAGGTTGCAATGCCAAATTGGCAGGTCTCCTGGTATCTGAGACAAGTTTTGGTGAAGCAGTTTTAACTTCCAGGTGAGGCTGATATCTGAGACAAGTTTTGGTGAAGCAGTTTTAACTTCCAGGTGAGGCTGTATGTTTTAAGATTAAATAGTCTGGTGAGACCATTTGGCTTCCACAAGCTCCACTAGGTTGCAAAGCCAAATTGGCAGGTCTCCTGGTATCTGAGACAAGTTTTCGTGAAGCAGTTTTGTCGGCCAGGTGAGGCTGTTTGTTTTAAGACTAAATAGTCGGGTGAGACTATTTGGCTTTAGCTAGCTCCCCTAGGCGGCACATGCCAGATTGGCAGGGCTCCTGGCATCTGAGCCAAGTTTTGGGTAAGCAATTTTAACTTCCAGGTGAGGCTGTATGTTTTAAGACTAAATAGTCGGGTGAGACTATTTTGATTTAACTAGCTCCCCAGGCTGCACATGCCCGATTGGCAGGGCTCCTGGCATCTGAGACAAGTTTTGGTGAAGCAATTTTGGCGGCCAGATGGGGCTGTATGTTTTAAGATGTAATTGTCGGGTGAGACCGTCTTGGATTTGACTTATTCACCTAGGCTGCAAATGTCAGATTGGCGGGGCTCCTGGTATCTGAGACAAGTTTTGGTACAGCAGTTTTGACATCCAGGTGAGGCTGTATGTTTTAAGACTAAATAGTCTGGGGAGAGTTTTTGGCTTCCACATGCTCCCCTAGGTTGCAATGCCAAATTGGCAGGTCTCCTGGTATCTGAGACAAGTTTTGGTGAAGCAGTTTTAACATCCAGGTGAGGCTGGTATCTGAGACAAGTTTTGGTGAAGCAGTTTTAACTTCCAGGTGAGGCTGTATGTTTTAAGATTACATAGTCTGGTGAGACTATTTGGCTTCCACATGCTCCCCTAGGTTGCAATGCCAAATTGGCAGGTCTCCTGGTATCTGAGACAAGTTTTGGTGAAGCAGTTTTGTCGGCCAGGTGAGGCTGTTTGTTTTAAGACTAAATAGTCGGGTGAGACTATTTGGCTTTAACTAGCTCCCCCTAGGGCTGCACATGGCAGATTGGCAGGGCTCCTGGCATCTGAGACAAGTTTTGGTAAAGCAATTTTGGCGTCCAGATGGGGCTGTATGTTTTAAGATGTAATTGTCGGGTGAGACCGTTTTGGCTTTACTTACTCCCCTAGGCTGCAAATGTCAGATTGGCAGGGCTCCTAGTATCTGAGACAAATTTTTGTAAGGCAATTTTTGCTGCCAGATGGGGCTGTATGTTTTAAGATGTAATTGTCGGGTGAGACCGTTTTGGATTTGACTTATTCACCTAGGCTGCAAGTGTCAGATTGGCGGGGCTCCTGGTATCTGAGACAAATTTTGGGTACAGCAGTTTTGACATCCAGGTGAGGCTGTATGTTTTAAGACTAAATAGTCTGGTGAGACTTTTTGGCTTCCACATGCTCCCCTAGGTTGCAATGCCAAATTGGCAGGTCTCCTGGTATCTGAGACAAGTTTTGGTGAAGCAGTTTTAACTTCCAGGTGAGGCTTGTATCTGAGACAAGTTTTGGTGAAGCAGTTTTAACTTCCAGGTGAGGCTGTATGTTTTAAGATTAAATAGTCTGGTGAGACCATTTGGCTTCCACATGCTCCCCTAGGTTGCAATGCCAAATTGGCAGGTCTCCTGGTATCTGAGACAAGTTTTGGTGAAGCAGTTTTGTCGGCCAGGTGAGGCTATATGTTATAAGACTAAATAGTATGACCTGCTCCCCAAGGCTGCAATGCCCAATTGGCAGGGCTCCTGGTATCTGAGACAAGTGTTGGTGAAGCAGTTTTGACTTCCAGGTGAGGCTGTATGTTTTAAGATTAAATAGTCTGTTGAGACTATTTGGCTTCCACATGCTCCCCTAGGCTGCAATGCCAAATTCGCAGGTCTCCTGGTATCTGAGACAAATTTTGGTGAAGCAGTTTTAACTTCCAGGTGAGGCTGTATGTTTTAAGACTAAATAGTCTGGTGAGACTATTTGGCTTCCACATGCTCCCTAGGTTGCAATGCCAAATTGGCAGGTCTCCTGGTATCTGAGACAAGTTTTGGTGAAGCAGTTTTAACTTCCAGGTGAGGCTTGTATCTGAGACAAGTTTTGGTGAAGCAGTTTTAACTTCCAGGTGAGGCTGTATGTTTTAAGATTACATAGTCTGGTGAGACCATTTGGCTTCCACATGCTCCCCCTAGGTTGCAATGCCAAATTGGCAGGTCTCCCGGTATCTGAGACAAGTTTTGGTGAAGCAGTTTTGTCGGCCGGTGAGGCTGTTTGTTTTAAGACTAAATAGTCGGGTGAGACTATTTGGCTTTAACTAGCTCCCCTAGGCTGCACATGGCAGATTGGCAGGGCTCCTGGCATCTGAGACAAGTTTTGGTAAAGCAATTTTGGCTGCCAGATGGGGCTGTATGTTTTAAGATGTCATTGTCGGGTGAGACCGTTTTGGCTTTTACTTACTCCCCTAGGCTGCAAATGTCAGATTGGCGGGGCTCCTAGTATCTGAGACAAATTTTTGTAAGGCAATTTTGCTGCCAGATGGGGCTGTATGTTTTAAGATGTAATTGTCGGGTGAGACCGTTTTGGATTTGACTTATTCACCTAGGCTGCAAGTGTCAGATTGGCGGGGCTCCTGGTATCTGAGACAAATTTTGGTACAGCAGTTTTGACATCCAGGTGAGGCTGTATGTTTTAAGACTAAATAGTCTGGTGAGACTTTTTGGCTTCCACATGCTCCCCTAGGTTGCAATGCCAAATTGGCAGGTCTCCTGGTATCTGAGACAAGTTTTGGTGAAGCAGTTTTAACTTCCAGGTGAGGCTTGTATCTGAGACAAGTTTTGGTGAAGCAGTTTTAACTTCCAGGTGAGGCTGTATGTTTTAAGATTAAATAGTCTGGTGAGACCATTTGGCTTCCACATGCTCCCCTAGGTTGCAATGCCAAATTGGCAGGGCTCCTGGTATCTGAGACAAGTGTTGGTGAAGCAGTTTTGTCGGCCAGGTGAGGCTGTATGTTTTAAGATTAAATAGTCTGTTGAGACTATTTGGCTTCCACATGCTCCCTAGGCTGCAATGCCAAATTGCAGGGTCTCCTGGTATCTGAGACAAATTTTGGTGAAGCAGTTTTAACTTCCAGGTGAGGCTGTATGTTTTAAGATTAAATAGTCTGGTGAGACTATTTGGCTTCCACATGCTCCCCTAGGTTGCAATGCCAAATTGGCAGGTCTCCTGGTATCTGAGACAAGTTTTGGTGAAGCAGTTTTAACTTCCAGGTGAGGCTTGTATCTGAGACAAGTTTTGGTGAAGCAGTTTTAACTTCCAGGTGAGGCTGTATGTTTTAAGATTAAATAGTCTGGTGAGACCATTTGGCTTCCACATGCTCCCCTAGGTTGCAATGCCAAATTGGCAGGTCTCCCGGTATCTGAGACAAGTTTTGGTGAAGCAGTTTTGTCGGCCGGTGAGGCTGTTTGTTTTAAGACTAAATAGTCGGGTGAGACTATTTGGCTTTAACTAGCTCCCCTAGGCTGCACATGCCAGATTGGCAGGGCTCCTGGCATCTGAGACAAGTTTTGGTAAAGCAATTTTGGCTGCCAGATGGGGCTGTATGTTTTAAGATGTAATTGTCGGGTGAGACCGTTTTGGCTTTTACTTACTTCCCTAGGCTGCAAATGTCAGATTGGCAGGGTTCCTGGCATCTGAGACAAGTTTTGGTAAAGCAATTTTGGCGGCCAGATGGGTCTGTATGTTTTAAGATGTAATTGTCGGGTGAGACCGTTTTGGATTTGACTTATTCACCTAGGCTGCAAGTGTCAGATTGGCGGGGCTCCTGGTATCTGAGACAAATTTTGGTACAGCAGTTTTGACATCCAGGTGAGGCTGTATGTTTTAAGACTAAATAGTCTGGTGAGACTTTTTGGCTTCCACATGCTCCCCTAGGTTGCAATGCCAAATTGGCAGGTCTCCTGGTATCTGAGACAAGTTTTGGTGAAGCAGTTTTAACTTCCAGGTGAGGCTTGTATCTGAGACAAGTTTTGGTGAAGCAGTTTTAACTTCCAGGTGAGGCTGTATGTTTTAAGATTAAATAGTCTGGTGAGACCAT
Organism: Drosophila littoralis; assembly: GCA_018903485.1. NCBI lineage: Eukaryota > Metazoa > Arthropoda > Insecta > Diptera > Drosophilidae > Drosophila > Drosophila littoralis. The sequence goes on along the minus strand of JAEIGF010000583.1, from coordinate 75,012 downwards.
TTGGCTTCCACATGCTTCCCTAGGTTGCAATGCCAAATTGGCAGGTCTCCTAGTATCTGAGACAAGTTTTGGTGAAGCAGTTTTGTCGGCCAGGTGAGCCTGTTTGTTTTAAGGCTAAATAGTCGGGTGAGACTATTTGGCTTTAATTATCTCCCCCTGGGCTGCAAATGCCAGATTGGCAATGCTCCTGGTATCTGAGACAAATTTTTGTAAGGCAATTTTTGCGGCCAGATGGGGCTGTATGTTTTAAGATGGAAAAGTCGGGTGAGACTGTTTTGCTATGATTTGTTCCACTAGGTTGCAAATGTCCAATTGGCAGGGGTGCTGGTATCTGAGTCAAGTTTTGACTTCCAGGTGAGGCTGTATGTTTTAAGACTAAATAGTCGGGTGAGACTATTTGGCTTTGACCTGCTCCCCTAGGCTGCAATGCCAAATTGGCAGGGCTCCTGGTATCTGAGACAAGTTTTGGGTAAGCAGTTTTGACTTCCAAGTGAGGCTGTATGTTTGAAAACTAAATAGTCGGGTGAGACTATTTTGATTTAACTAGCTCCCCATGGCTGCACATGCCCGATTGGCAGGGCTCCTGGCATCTGAGACAAGTTTTGGTAAAGCAATTTTGGCGGCCAGATGGGGCTGTATGTTTTAAGATGTAATTGTCGGGTGAGACTGTTTGGCTTTGTTTTGTTCCCCTAGGCTGCAAATGCCAGATTGTCTGGGCTCCTGGTATCTGAGACAAGTTTTGGGTAAGCAGTTTTAACTTCCAGGTGAGGCTGTATGTTTTAAGACTAAATAGTCGGGTGAGACTATTTGGCTTTGACCTGCTCCCCTAGGCTGCAATGCCAGATTGGTAGGTCTCCTGGTATCTGAGACAAGTTTTGGTGAAGCAGTTTTAACATCCAGGTGAGGCTGGTATCTGAGACAAGTTTTGGTGAAGCAGTTTTAACTTCCAGGTGAGGCTGTATGTTTTAAGATTACATAGTCTGGTGAGACTATTTGGCTTCCACATGCTCCCCTAGGTTGCAGTGCCAAATTGGCAGGTCTCCTGGTATCTGAGACAAGTTTTGGTGAAGCAGTTTTGTCGGCCAGGTGAGGCTGTTTGTTTTAAGACTAAATAGTCGGGTGAGACTATTTGGCTTTAACTAGCTCCCCTAGGCTGCACATGGCAGATTGGCAGGGCTCCTGGCATCTGAGACAAGTTTTAATATAGCAATTTTGGCGGCCAGATGGGGCTCTATGTTTTAAGATGTAATTGTCGGGTGAGACCGTTTTGGCTTTAACTTACTCCCCTAGGCTGCAAATGTCAGATTGGCGGGGCTCCTGGTATCTGAGACAAATTTTTGTAAGGCAATTTTTGCTGCCAGATGGGGCTGTATATTTTAAGACGGAATAGTCGGGTGCGACTATTTGGCTTTGACTTGCTCCTGCAAATGCCAGATTGGCAGGGCTCCTGGTATCTGAGACAAGTTTTGGGTAAGCAGTTTTGACTTCCAGGTGAGGCTATATGTTTTAAGACTAAATAGTATGACCTGCTCCCCAAGGCTGCAATGCCCAATTGGCAGGGCTCCTGGTATCTGAGACAAGTGTTGGTGAAGCAGTTTTGACTTCCAGGTGATGCTGTATGTTTTAAGATTAAATAGTCTGGTAAGACTTTTTGGCTTCCACATGCTCCCCTAGGCTGCAATGCCAAATTAGCAGGTCTCCTGGTATCTGAGACAAATTTTGGTGAAGCAGTTTTAACTTCCAGGTGAGGCTGTATGTTTTAAGATTAAATAGTCTGGTGAGACTATTTGGCTTCCACATGCTCCCCCTAGGTTGCAATGCCAAATTGGCAGGTCTCCTGGTATCTGAGACAAGTTTTGGTGAAGCAGTTTTAACTTCCAGGTGAGGCTTGTATCTGAGACAAGTTTTGGTGAAGCAGTTTTAACTTCCAGGTGAGGCTGTATGTTTTAAGATTAAATAGTCTGGTGAGACCATTTGGCTTCCACATGCTCCCCTAGGTTGCAATGCCAAATTGGCAGGTCTCCTGGTATCTGAGACAAGTTTTGGTGAAGCAGTTTTGACGGCCAGGTGAGGCTGTTTGTTTTAAGACTAAATAGTCGGGTGAGACTATTTGGCTTTAACTAGCTCCCCTAGGCTGCACATGCCAGATTGGCAGGGCTCCTGGCATCTGAGACAAGTTTTGGTAAAGCAATTTTGGCTGCCAGATGGGGCTGTATGTTTTAAGATGTAATTGTCGGGTGAGACCGTTTTGGATTTGACTTATTCACCTAGGCTGCAAGTGTCAGATTGGCGGGGCTCCTGGTATCTGAGACAAATTTTGGTACAGCAGTTTTGACATCCAGGTGAGGCTGTATGTTTTAAGACTAAATAGTCTGGTGAGACTTTTGGCTTCCACATGCTCCCCCTAGGTTGCAATGCCAAATTGGCAGGTCTCCTGGTATCTGAGACAAGTTTTGGTGAAGCAGTTTTAACTTCCAGGGCTCCTGGTATCTGAGACAAATTTTTGTAAGGCAATTTTTGCTGCCAGATGGGGCTGTATATTTTAAGACGGAATAGTCGGGTGAGACTATTTGGCTTTGACTTGCTCCCGTAGGCTGCAATTGCCAGATTGGCAGGGCTCCTGGTATCTGAGACAAGTTTTGGGTAAGCAGTTTTGACTTCCAGGTGAGGCTATATGTTTTAAGACTAAATAGTATGACCTGCTCCCCAAGGCTGCAATGCCCAATTGGCAGGGCTCCTGGTATCTGAGACAAGTGTTGGTGAAGCAGTTTTGACTTCCAGGTGAGGCTGTATGTTTTAAGATTAAATAGTCTGTTGAGACTATTTGGCTTCCACATGCTCCCCTAGGCTGCAATGCCAAATTCGCAGGTCTCCTGGTATCTGAGACAACTTTTGGTGAAGCAGTTTTAACTTCCAGGTGAGGCTGTATGTTTTAAGATTAAATAGTCTGGTGAGACTATTTGGCTTCCACATGCTCCCCTAGGTTGCAATGCCAAATTGGCAGGTCTCCTGGTATCTGAGACAAGTTTTGGTGAAGCAGTTTTAACTTCCAGGTGAGGCTTGTATCTGAGACAAGTTTTGGTGAAGCAGTTTTAACTTCCAGGTGAGGCTGTATGTTTTAAGATTAAATAGTCTGGTGAGACCATTTGGCTTCCACATGCTCCCCTAGGTTGCAATGCCAAATTGGCAGGTCTCCTGGTATCTGAGACAAGTTTTGGTGAAGCAGTTTTGTCGGCCAGGTGAGGCTGTTTGTTTTAAGACTAAATAGTCGGGTGAGACTATTTGGCTTTAACTAGCTCCCCTAGGCTGCACATGCCAGATTGGCAGGGCTCCTGGCATCTGAGACAAGTTTTGGTAAAGCAATTTTGGCTGCCAAATGGGGCTGTATGTTTTAAGATGTAATTGTCGGGTGAGACCGTTTTGGCTTTTACTTACTCCCCTAGGCTGCAAATGTCAGATTGGCAGGGCTCCTGGCATCTGAGACAAGTTTTGGTAAAGCAATTTTGGCGGCCAGATGGGGCTGTATGTTTTAAGATGTAATTGTCGGGTGAGACCGTTTTGGATTTGACTTATTCACCTAGGCTGCAAGTGTCAGATTGGCGGGGCTCCTGGTATCTGAGACAAATTTTGGTACAGCAGTTTTGACATCCAGGTGAGGCTGTATGTTTTAAGACTAAATAGTCTGGTGAGACTTTTTGGCTTCCACATGCTCCCCTAGGTTGCAATGCCAAATTGGCAGGTCTCCTGGTATCTGAGACAAGTTTTGGTGAAGCAGTTTTAACTTCCAGGTGAGGCTTGTATCTGAGACAAGTTTTGGTGAAGCAGTTTTAACTTCCAGGTGAGGCTGTATGTTTTAAGATTAAATAGTCTGGTGAGACCATTTGGCTTCCACATGCTCCCCTAGGTTGATATGCCAAATTGGCAGGTCTCCTGGTATCTGAGACAAGTTTTGGTGAAGCAGTTTTGTCGGCCAGGTGAGCCTGTTTGTTTTAAGGCTAAATAGTCGGGTGGGACTAATTGGCTTTAACAAGCTCCCCTAGGCTGCACATGCCCTATTGGTAGGGCTCCTGGCATCTGAGGCAAATTTTGGTAAAGCAATTTTGGCGGCCTGATGGGGCTGTATGCTTTAAGATGGAATAGTCGGGTGAGACTGTTTGGCTTTGTTTTGTTCCCCTAGGCTGCAAATGCCAAATTGGCAATTCTCCTGGTATCTTGGTGAAGCAGTTTTAACTTCCAGGTGAGGCTGGTATCTGAGACAAGTTTTAGTGAAGCAGTTTTGACTTCCAGGTGAGGCTGTATGTTTTAGGACTAAATAGTCGCGTGAGACTATTTGGCTTTGACCTGTTCCCCTAGGCTGCAGTGTCAACTTGGCAGGGCTCCTGGTATCTGAGCCAATATTTGGGTAAGCAGTTTTAACTTCCAGGTGAGGCTGTATGTTTTAAGAATAAATAGTCGGGTGAGACTATTTTGATTTAACTAGCTCCCCTAGGCTGCACATGCCAGATTGGCAGGGCTCCTGGAATCTGAGACAAGTTTTGGTAAAGCAATTTTGGCGGCCAGATGGGGCTGTATGTTTTAAGATGGAATAGTCGGGTGAGACTGTTTGGCTTTGTTTTGTTCCCCTAGGCTGCAAATGCCAGATTGGCAGGGCTCCTGGTATCTGAGACAAGTTTTGGGTAAGCAGTTTTGACTTCCAGGTGAGGCTGTATGTTTTAAGATTAAATAGTCTGGTGAAACTATTTGGCTTCCACATGCTCCCCTAGGTTGCAATGCGAAATTGGCAGGTCTCCTGGTATCTGAGACAAGTTTTGGTGAAGCAGTTTTAACTTCCAGGTGAGGCTGGTATCTGAGACAAGTTTTGGGTAAGCAGTTTTGACTTCCAGATGAGGCTGTATGTTTTAAGACTAAATAGTCGGGTGAGACTATTTGGCTTTAACAAGATCCCCTAGGCTGCACATGCCCTATTGGTAGGGCTCCTGGCATCTGAGACAAATTTTGGTAAATCAGTTTTGGCGGCCAGATGGGGCTGTATGTTTTAAGATGTAATAGTCGGGTAAGACTGTTTGGCTTTGTTTTGTTCCCCTAGGCTGCAAATGCCAGATTGTCTGCACTCCTGGTATCCGAGACAAGTTTTGGGTAAGCAGTGACTTCCAGGTGAGGCTGTATGTTTTCAGACTTAATAGTCGGGTGAGACTATTTGGCTTTGACCTGCTCCCCTAGGCTGCAGTGTCAAATTGGCAGGGCTCCTGGTATCTGAGCCAATATTTGGGTAAGCAGTTTTAACTTCCAGGTGAGGCTGTATGTTTTAAGACTTAATAGTCGGGTGAGACTATTTTGATTTAAGTAGCTCCCCAAGGCTGCACATGCCCGATTGGCAGGGATCCTGGCATCTGAGACAAGTTTTGGTAAAGCAATTTTGGCGGCCAGATGGGGCTGTATGTTTTAAGATGGAATAGTCGGGTGAGACTGTTTGGCTTTGTTTTGTTCCCCTTGGCTGCAAATGCCAGATTGTCTGGGCTCCTGGTATCTGAGACAAGTTTTGGGTAAACAGTTTTGACTTCCAGGTAAGGCTGTATGTTTTAAGAATAAATAGTCGGGTGAGACTATTTGGCTTTAACTAGCTCCCCTAGGCTGCACATGCCAGATTGCCAGGGATCCTGGCATCTGAGACAAGTTTTGGTAAAGCAATTTTGGCGGCCAGATGGGGCTGTATGTTTTAAGATGGAATAGTCGGGTGAGACTGTTTGGCTTTGTTTTGTTCCCCTTGGCTGCAAATGCCAGATTGTCTGGGCTCCTGGTATCTGAGACAAGTTTTGGGTAAGCAGTTTTGACTTCCAGGTGAGGCTGTATGTTTTAAGAATAAATAGTCGGGTGAGACTATTTTGATTTAACTAGCTCCCCAAGGCTGCACATGCCCGATTGGCAGGGATCCTGGCATCTGAGACAAGTTTTGGTAAAGCAATTTTGGCGGCCAGATGGGGCTGTATTTTTTAAGATGGAATAGTCGGGTGAGACTGTTTGGCTTTCTTTTGTTCCCCTAGGCTGCAAATGCCAGATTGGCAGGGCTCCTGGTATCTGAGACAAGTTTTGGGTAAGCAGTTTTGACTTCCAGGTGAGGCTGTATGTTTTAAGATTAAATAGTCTGGTGAGACTATTTGGCTTCCACATGCTCCCCTAGGTTGCAATGCCAAATTGGCAGGTCTCCTGGTATCTGAGACAAGTTTTGGTGAAGCAGTTTTAACTTCCAGGTGAGGCTGGTATCTGAGACAAGTTTTGGGTAAGCAGTTTTGACTTCCAGGTGAGGCTGTATGTTTTAAGATTAAATAGTCTGGTGAGACTATTTGGCCTCCACATGCTCCCCTAGGTTGCAATGCCAAATTGGCAGGTCTCCTGTTATCTTGGTGAAGCAGTTTTAACTTCCAGGTGAGGCTGGTATTTGAGACAAGTTTTAGTGAAGCAGTTTTGACTTCCAGGTGAGGCTGTATGTTTTAGGACTAAATAGTCGGGTGAGACTATTTGGCTTTGACCTGCTCCCCTAGGCTGCAGTGTCAAATTGGCAGGGCTCCTGGTATCTGAGCCAATATTTGGGTAAGCAGTTTTAACTTCCAGGTGAGGCTGTATGTTTTAAGACTAAATAGTCGGGTGAGACTATTTTGATTTAACTAGCTCCCCAAGGCTGCACATGCCCGATTGGCAGGGATCCTGGCATCTGAGACAAGTTTTGGTAAAGCAATTTTGGCGGCCAGATGGGGCTGTATGTTTTAAGATGGAATAGTCGGGTGAGACTGTTTGGCTTTGGTTTGTTCCCCTTGGCTGCAAATGCCAGTTTGTCTGGGCTCCTGGTATCTGAGACAAGTTTTGGGTAAGCAGTTTTGACTTCCAGGTGAGGCTGTATGTTTTAAGAATAAATAGTCGGGTGAGACTATTTGCTTTAACTAGCTCCCCAGGCTGCACATGCTAGATTGGCAGGGCTCCTGGCATCTGAGACAAGTTTTGGTAAAGCAATTTTGGCGGCCAGATGGGGCTGTATGTTTTAAGATGGAATAGTCGGGTGAGACTGTTTGGCTTTGTTTTGTTCCCCCTAGGCTGCAAATGCCAGATTGGCAGGGCTCCTGGTATCTGAGACAAGTTTTGGGTAAGCAGTTTTGACTTCCAGGGTGAGGCTGTATGTTTTAAGATTAAATAGTCTGGTGAGACTATTTGGCTTCCACATGCTCCCCCTAGGTTGCAATGCAAAATTGGCAGGTCTCCTGGTATCTGAGACAAGTTTTGGTGAAGCAGTTTTAACTTCCAGGTGGGGCTGGTATCTGGGACAAGTTTTGGGTATGCAGTTTTGACTTCCAGGTGAGGCTGTATGTTTTAAGATTAAATAGTCGGGTGAGACTATTTGGCTTTAACAAGATCCCCTAGGCTGCACATGCCCTATTGGTAGGGCTCCTGGCATCTGAGACAAATTTTGGTAAAGCAATTTTGGCGGCCAGATGGGGCTGTATGTTTTAAGATGGAATAGTCGGGTAAGACTGTTTGGCTTTGTTTTGTTCCCCTAGGCTGCAAATGCCAGATTGTCTGGGCTCCTGGTATCTGAAACAAGTTTTGGGTAAGCAGATTTGACTTCCAGGTGAGGCTGTATGTTTTCAGACTTAATAGTCGGGTGAGACTAATTGGCTTTAACAAGCTCCCCTAGGCTGCACATGCCCTATTGGTAGGGCTCCTGGCATCTGAGACAAATTTTGGTAAAGCAATTTTGGAGGCCAGATGGGGCTGTATGTTTTAAGATGGAATAGTCGGGTGAGACTGTTTGGCTTTGTTTTGTTCCCCTAGGCTGCAAATGCCAGATTGGCAATGCTCCTGGTATCTGAGACAAGTTTTGGGTAAGCAGTTTTGACATCCAGGTGAGGCTGTATGTTTTAAGACTAAATAGTCGGGTGAGACTATTTGGCTTTAACAAGATCCCCTAGGCTGCACATGCCCTATTGGAAGGGCTCCTGGCATCTGAGACAAATTTTGGTAAAGCAATTTTGGAGGCCAGATGGGGCTGTATGTTTTAAGATGGAATAGTCGGGTGAGACTGTTTGGCTTTGTTTTGTTCCCCTAGGCTGCAAATGCCAGATTGGCAATGCTCCTGGTATCTGAGACAAGTTTTGGGTAAGCAGTTTTGACTTCCAGGTGAGGCTGTATGTTTTAAGATTAAATAGTCTGGTGAGACTATTTGGCTTCCACATGCTCCCCCTAGGTTGCAATGCCAAATTGGCAGGTCTCCTGGTATCTGAGACAAGTTTTGGTGAAGCAGTTTTAACTTCCAGGTGAGGCTGGTATCTGAGACAAGTTTTGGGTAAGCAGTTTTGACTTCCAGGTGAGGCTGTATGTTCTAAGATTAAATAGTCGGGTGAGACTATTTGGCTTTGACCTGCTCCCCTAGGCTGCAGTGTCAAATTGGCAGGGCTCCTGGTATCTGAGCCAATTTTTGGGTAAGCAGTTTTAACTTCCAGGTGAGGCTGTATGTTTTAAGACTAAATAGTCGGGTGAGACTATTTTGATTTAACTAGCTCCCCAAGGCTGCACATGCCCGATTGGCAGGGATCCTGGCATCTGAGAGAAGTTTTGGTAAAGCAATTTTGGCGGCCAGGTGGGGCTGTATGTTTTAAGATGGAATAGTCGGGTGAGACTGTTTGGCTTTGTTTTGTTCCCCTTGGCTGCAAATGCCAGATTGTCTGGGCTACTGGTATCTGAGACAAGTTTTGGGTAAGCAGTTTTGACTTCCAGGTGAAGCTGTATGTTTTAAGACTAAATAGTCGGGTGAGACTATTTGGCTTTAACTAGCTCCCCTAGGCTGCAAATGCCAGATTGGCAGGGCTCCTGGCATCTGAGACAAGTTTTGGTAAAGCAATTTTGGCGGCCAGGTGGGGCTGTATGTTTTAAGATGGAATAGTCGGGTGAGACTGTTTGGCTTTGTTTTGTTCCCCTAGGCTGCAAATGCCAGATTGGCAGGGCTCCTGGTATCTGAGACAAGTTTTGGGTAAGCAGTTTTGACTTCCAGGTGAGGCTGTATGTTTTAAGATTAAATAGTCTGGTGAGACTATTTGGCTTCCACATGCTCCCCTAGGTTGCAATGCGAAATTGGCAGGTCTCCTGGTATCTGAGACAAGTTTTGGTGAAGCAGTTTTAACTTCCAGGTAAGGCTGGTATCTGAGACAAGTTTTGGGTAAGCAGTTTTGACTTCCAGGTGAGGCTGTATGTTTTAAGACTAAATAGTCGGGTGAGACTATCTGGCTTTAACAAGATCCCCTAGGCTGCACATGCCCTATTGGTAGGGCTCCTGGCATCTGAGACAAATTTTGGTAAAGCAATTTTGGCGGCCAGATGGGGCTGTATGTTTTAAGATGGAATAGTCGGGTAAGACTGTTTGGCTTTGTTTTGTTCCCCTAGGCTGCAAATGCCAGATTGGCAATGCTCCTGGTATCTGAGACAAGTTTTGGGTAAGCAGTTTTGACTTCCAGGTGAGGCTGTATGTTTTAAGATTAAATAGTCTGGTGAGACTATTTGGCTTCCACATGCTCCCCTAGGTTGCAATGCCAAATTGGCAGGTCTCCTGGTATCTGAGACAAGTTTTGGGTAAGCAGATTTGACTTCCAGGTGAGGCTGTATGTTTTCAGACTTAATAGTCGGGTGAGACTAATTGGCTTTAACAAGCTCCCCTAGGCTGCACATGCCCTATTGGTAGGGCTCCTGGCATCTGAGACAAATTTTGGTAAAGCAATTTTGGCGGCCTGATGGGGCTGTATGTTTTAAGATGGAATAGTCGGGTGAGACTGTTTGGCTTTGTTTTGTTCCCCTTGGCTGCAAATGCCAGATTGGCAGGGCTCCTGGTATCTGAGACAAGTTTTGGGTAAGCAGTTTTGACTTCCAGGTGAGGCTGTATGTTTTAAGATTAAATAGTCTGGTGAGACTATTTGGCTTCCACATGCTCCCCTAGGTTGCAATGCTAAATTGGCAGGTCTCCTGGTATCTGAGACAAGTTTTGGTGAAGCAGTTTTAAATTCCAGGTGAGGCTGGTATCTGAGACAAGTTTTGGGTAAGCAGTTTTGAATTCCAGGTGAGGCTGTATGTTCTATGATTAAATAGTCTGGTGAGACTATTTGGCCTCCACATGCTCCCCTAGGTTGCAATGCCAAATTGGCAGGTCTCCTGGTATCTTGGTGAAGCAGTTTTAACTTCCAGGTGAGGCTGGTATCTGAGACAAGTTTTAGTGAAGCAGTTTTGACTTCCAGGTGAGGCTGTATGTTTTAAGACTAAATAGTCGGGTGAGACTATTTGGCTTTAACCTGCTCCCCTAGGCTGCAGTGTCAAATTGGCAGGGCTCCTGGTATCTGAGCCAAATTTTGGGTCAGCTGTTTTAACTTCCAGGTGAGGCTGTATGTTTCAAGACTAAATAGTCGGGTGAGACTATTTTGATTTAACTAGCTCCCCAAGGCTGCACATGCCAGATTGGCAGGGCTCCTGGCATCTGAGACAAGTTTTGGTAAAGCAATTTTGGCGGCCAGATGGGGCTGTATGTTTTAAGATGTAATTGTCGGGTGAAACCGTTTTGGCTTTTACTAACTCCCCTAGGCTGCAAATGTCAGATTGGCGGGGCTCGTGGTATCGCAGTCAAGTTTTGGTTAAGCAGTTTTGTCTTCAAGGTGAGGCTGTATGTTTTCAGACTTAATAGTCGGGTGAGACTAATTGGCTTTAACAAGCTCCCCTAGGCTGCACATGCCCTATTGGTAGGGCTCCTGGCATCTGAGACAAATTTTGGTGAAGCAATTTTGGCGGCCTGATGGGGCTGTATGTTTTAAGATGGAATAGTCGGGTGAGACTGTTTGGCTTTGTTTTGTTCCCCTAGGCTGCAAATGCCAGATTGGCAATGCTCCTGGTATCTGAGACAAGTTTTGGGTAAGCAGTTTTGACTTCCAGGTGAGGCTGTATGTTTTAAGATTAAATAGTCTGGTGAGACTATTTGGCTTCCACATGCTCCCCTAGGTTGCAATGCCAAATTGGCAGGTCTCCTGGTATCTGAGACAAGTTTTGGTGAAGCAGTTTAAACTTCCAGGTGCGGCTGGTATCTGAGACAAGTTTTGGGTAAGCAGTTTTGACTTCCAGGTGAGGCTGTATGTTCTAAGATTAAATAGTCTGGTGAGACTATTTGGCTTTGACCTGCTCCCCTAGGCTGCAGTGTCAAATTGGCAGGGCTCCTGGTATCTGAGACAAGTTTTGGGTAAGCAGTTTTGACTTCCAGGTGAGGCTGTATGTTCTAAGATTAAATAGTCTGGTGAGACTATTTGGCTTCCACATGCTCCCCTAGGTTGCAATGCCAAATTGGCAGGTCTCCTGGTATCTGAGACAAGTTTTGGGTAAGCAGATTTGACTTCCAGGTGAGGCTGTATGTTTTCAGACTTAATAGTCGGGTGAGACTAATTGGCTTTAACAAGCTCCCCTAGGCTGCACATGCCCTATTGGTAGGGCTCCTGGCATCTGAGACAAATTTTGGTGAAGCAATTTTGGCGGCCAGAAGGGGTTGTATGTTTTAAGATGGAATAGTCGGGTGAGACTGTTTGGCTTTGTTTTGTTCCCCTAGCCTGCAAATGCCAGATTGGCAGGGCTCCTGGTATCTGAGACAAGTTTTGGGTAAGCAGTTTTGACTTCCAGGTGAGGCTGTATGTTTTAAGATTAAATAGTCTGGTGAGACTATTTGGCTTCCACATGCTCCCCTAGGTTGCAATGCCAAATTGGCAGGTCTCCTGGTATCTGAGACAAGTTTTGGTGAAGCAGTTTTAACTTCCAGGTGAGGCTGGTATCTGAGACAAGTTTTGGGTAAGCAGTTTAGGCTTCCAGGTGAGGATGAAGGTTTTCAGATTAAATAGTCTGGTGAGACTATTTGGCTTCCACATGCTCCTTTAGGTTGCAATGCCAAATTGGCAGGTCTCCTGGTATCTGAGACAAGTTTTGGTGAAGCAGTTTAAACTTCCAGGTGCGGCTGGTATCTGAGACAAGTTTTGGGTAAGCAGTTTTAACTTCCTGGTGAGGCTGTATGTTTTAAGACTAAATAGTCGGGTGAGACTATTTTGATTTAACTAGCTCCCCAAGGCTGCACATGCCCGATTGGTAGGGCTCCTGGCATCTGAGACAAATTTTGGTGAAGCAATTTTGGCGGCCTGATGGGGCTGTATGTTTTAAGATGGAATAGTCGGGTGAGACTGTTTGGCTTTGTTTTGTTCCCCTAGGCTGCAAATGCCAGATTGGCAATGCTCCTGGTATCTGAGACAAGTTTTGGGTAAGCAGTTTTGACTTCCAGGTGAGGCTGTATGTTTTAAGATTAAATAGTCTGGTGAGACTATTTGGCTTCCACATGCTCCCCTAGGTTGCAATGCCAAATTGGCAGGTCTCCTGGTATCTGAGACAAGTTTTGGTGAAGCAGTTTAAACTTCCAGGTGCGGCTGGTATCTGAGACAAGTTTTGGGTAAGCAGTTTTGACTTCCAGGTGAGGCTGTATGTTCTAAGATTAAATAGTCTGGTGAGACTATTTGGCTTTGACCTGCTCCCCTAGGCTGCAGTGTCAAATTGGCAGGGCTCCTGGTATCTGAGACAAGTTTTGGGTAAGCAGTTTTGACTTCCAGGTGAGGCTGTATGTTCTAAGATTAAATAGTCTGGTGAGACTATTTGGCTTCCACATGCTCCCCTAGGTTGCAATGCCAAATTGGCAGGTCTCCTGGTATCTGAGACAAGTTTTGGGTAAGCAGATTTGACTTCCAGGTGAGGCTGTATGTTTTCAGACTTAATAGTCGGGTGAGACTATTTGGCTTCCACATGCTCCTCTAGGTTGCAATGCCAAATTGGCAGGTCTCCTGGTATCTGAGACAAGTTTTGGTGAAGCAGTTTAAACTTCCAGGTGCGGCTGGTATCTGAGACAAGTTTTGGGTAAGCAGATTTGACTTCCAGGTGAGGCTGTATGTTTTCAGACTTAATAGTCGGGTGAGACTAATTGGCTTTAACAAGCTCCCCTAGGCTGCACATGCCCTATTGGTAGGGCTCCTGGCATCTGAGACAAATTTTGGTGAAGCAATTTTGGCGGCCTGATGGGGCTGTATGTTTTAAGATGGAATAGTCGGGTGAGACTGTTTGGCTTTGTTTTGTTCCCCTAGGCTGCAAATGCCAGATTGGCAATGCTCCTGGTATCTGAGACAAGTTTTGGGTAAGCAGTTTTGACTTCCAGGTGAGGCTGTATGTTTTAAGATTAAATAGTCTGGTGAGACTATTTGGCTTCCACATGCTCCCCCTAGGTTGCAATGCCAAATTGGCAGGTCTCCTGGTATCTGAGACAAGTTTTGGTGAAGCAGTTTAAACTTCCAGGTGCGGCTGGTATCTGAGACAAGTTTTGGGTAAGCAGTTTTGACTTCCAGGTGAGGCTGTATGTTCTAAGATTAAATAGTCTGGTGAGACTATTTGGCTTTGACCTGCTCCCCTAGGCTGCAGTGTCAAATTGGCAGGGCTCCTGGTATCTGAGACAAGTTTTGGGTAAGCAGTTTTGACTTCCAGGTGAGGCTGTATGTTCTAAGATTAAATAGTCTGGTGAGACTATTTGGCTTCCACATGCTCCCCTAGGTTGCAATGCCAAATTGGCAGGTCTCCTGGTATCTGAGACAAGTTTTGGGTAAGCAGATTTGACTTCCAGGTGAGGCTGTATGTTTTCAGACTTAATAGTCGGGTGAGACTAATTGGCTTTAACAAGCTCCCCTAGGCTGCACATGCCCTATTGGTAGGGCTCCTGGCATCTGAGACAAATTTTGGTGAAGCAATTTTGGGGGCCTGATGGGGCTGTATGTTTTAAGATGGAATAGTCGGGTGAGACTGTTTGGCTTTGTTTTGTTCCCCTTGGCTGCAAATGCCAGATTGGCAGGGCTCCTGGTATCTGAGCCAAATTTTGGGTAAGCTGTTTTAACTTCCAGGTGAGGCTGTATGTTTCAAGACTAAATAGTCGGGTGAGACTATTTTGATTTAACTAGCTCCCCAAGGCTGCACATGCCCGATTGGCAGTGATCCTGGCATCTGAGACAAGTTTTGGTAAAGCAATTTTGGCGGCCAGATGGGGCTGTATGTTTTAAGATGGAATAGTCGGGTGAGACTGTTTGGCTTTGTTTTGTTCCCCTTGGCTGCAAATGCCAGATTGTCTGGGCTCCTGGTATCTGAGACAAGTTTTGGGTAAGCAGTTTTGACTTCTAGGTGAGGCTGTTTGTTTTAAGACTAAATAGTCGGGTGAGACTATTTGGCTTTTAACTAGCTCCCCTAGGCTGCACATGCCAGATTGGCAGGGCTCCTGGCATCTGAGACAAGTTTTGGTAAAGCAATTTTGGCGGCCAGAAGGGGTTGTATGTTTTAAGATGGAATAGTCGGGTGAGACTGTTTGGCTTTGTTTTGTTCCCCTAGCCTGCAAATGCCAGATTGGCAGGGCTCCTGGTATCTGAGACAAGTTTTGGGTAAGCAGTTTTGACTTCCAGGTGAGGCTGTATGTTTTAAGATTAAATAGTCTGGTGAGACTATTTGGCTTCCACATGCTCCCCTAGGTTGCAATGCGAAATTGGCAGGTCTCCTGGTATCTGAGACAAGTTTTGGTGAAGCAGTTTTAACTTCCAGGTGAGGCTGGTATCTGAGACAAGTTTTGGGTAAGCAGTTTAGGCTTCCAGGTGAGGATGAAGGTTTTCAGATTAAATAGTCTGGTGAGACTATTTGGCTTCCACATGCTCCTTTAGGTTGCAATGCCAAATTGGCAGGTCTCCTGGTATCTTGGTGAAGCAGTTTTAACTTCCAGGTGAGGCTGGTATCTGAGACAAGTTTTGGTGAAGCAGTTTTGACTTCCAGGTGAGGCTGTATGTTTTAAGACTAAATAGTCGGGTGAGACTATTTGGCTTTGACCTGCTCCCCTAGGTTGCAATGTCAAATTGGCAGTGCTCCTGATATCTGAGCCAATTTTTGGGTAAGCAGTTTTAACTTCCTGGTGAGGCTGTATGTTTTAAGACTAAATAGTCGGGTGAGACTATTTTGATTTAACTAGCTCCCCAAGGCTGCACATGCCCGATTGGCAGGGATCCTGGCATCTGAGACAAGTTTTGGTAAAGCAATTTTGGCGGCCAGATGGGGCTGTATGTTTTAAGATGGAATAGTCGGGTGAGACTGTTTGGCTTTGTTTTGTTCCCCTAGGCTGCAAATGACAGATTGTCTGGGCTCCTGGTATCTGAGACAAGTTTTGGGTAAGCAGTTTTGACTTCCAGGTGAGGCTGTATGTTTTAAGACTAAATAGTCGGGTGAGACAATTTGGCTTTAACTAGCTCCCCTAGGCTGCACATGCCAGATTGGCAGGGCTCCTGGCATCTGAGACAAGTTTTGGTAAAGCAATTTTGGCGGCCAGATGGGGCTGTATGTTTTAAGATGTAATTGTCGGGTGAAACCGTTTTGGCTTTTACTTACTCCCCTAGGCTGCAAATGTCAGATTGGCGGGGCTCGTGGTATCGCAGTCAAGTTTTGGTTAAGCAGTTTTGTCTTCAAGGTGAGGCTGGTATCTGAGACAACTTTTGTGAAGCAGTTTTAACTTCCAGGTGAGGCTGTATGTTTTAAGATTAAATAGTCTGGTGAGACTATTTGACTTCCACGTGCTCCCCTAGGTTGCAAATGTCATATTGGCGGGGCTCCTGGTATCTGAGACAAATTTTGGTACAGCAGCTTTGACATCCAGGTGAGGCTGTATGTTTTAAGAGTAAATAGTCGGGTAGACTATTTGGCTTTAACAAGCTCCCCTAGGCTGCACATGCCCTATTGGTAGGGCTCCTTCCATCTGAGACAAATTTTGGTAAGGCAATTTTGGCGGCCAGATGGGGCTGTATGTTTTAAGATGGAATAGTCGGGTGAGACTGTTTGGCTTTGTTTTGTTCCCCTTGGCTGCAAATGCCGGATTGCCTTGGCTCCTGGTATCTGAGACAAGTTTTCGGTAAGCAGTTTTGACTTCCAGGTGAGGCTGTATGTTTTAAGATTAAATAGTCTGGTGAGACTATTTGGCTTCCACATGCTCCCCTAGGTTGCAATGCGAAATTGGCAGGTCTCCTGGTATCTGAGACAAGTATTGGTGAAGCAGTTTTAACTTCCAGGTGAGGCTGGTATCTGAGACAAGTTTTGGTGAAGCAGTTTTGACTTCCAGGTGAGGCTGTATGTTTTAAGACTAAATAGTCGGGTGAGACTATTTGGCTTTGACCTGCTCCCCTAGGCTGCAATGTCAAATTGGCAGGGCTCCTGATATCTGAGCCAATTTTTGGGTAAGCAGTTTTATCTTCCAGGTGAGGCTGTATGTTTTAAGACTAAATAGTCGGGTGAGACTATTTGGCTTTAACTAGCTCCCCTAGGCTGCACATGCCAGATTGGCAGGGATCCTGGCATCTGAGACAAGTTTTGGTAAAGCAATTTTGGCGGCCAGATGGGGCTGTATGTTTTAAGATGGAATAGTCGGGTGAGACTGTTTGGCTTTGTTTTGTTCCCCTAGGCTGCAAATG
Source organism: Drosophila littoralis (assembly GCA_018903485.1). Lineage (NCBI taxonomy): Eukaryota > Metazoa > Arthropoda > Insecta > Diptera > Drosophilidae > Drosophila > Drosophila littoralis. Next base: position 58,441 of record JAEIGF010000583.1, on the reverse strand, counting down.
CCAGATTGTCTGGGCTCCTGGTATCTGAGACAAGTTTTGGGTAAGCAGTTTTGACTTCCAGGTGAGGCTGTATGTTTTAAGACTAAATAGTCGGGTGAGACTATTTGGCTTTAACTAGCTCCCCAGGCTGCACATGCCAGATTGGCAGGGCTCCTGGCATCTGAGACAAGTTTTGGTAAAGCAATTTTGGCGGCCAGATGAGGCTGTATGTTTTAAGATGTAATTGTCAGGTGAGACCGTTTTGGCTTTTACTTACTCCCCTAGGCTGCAAATGTCAGATTGGCGGGGCTCCTGGTATCTGAGACAAGTTTTGGTACAGCAGCTTTGACATCCAGGTGAGGCTGTATGTTTTAAGACTAAATAGTCGAGTGAGACTATTTGGCTTTAACTAGCTCCTATAGGCTGCACATGCCCTATTGGTAGGGCTCCTTTCATCTGAGGCAAATTTTGGTAAAGCAATTTTGGCGGCCAGATGGGGCTGTATGTTTTAAGATGGAATAGTCGGGTAAGACTGTTTGGCTTTGTTTTGTTCCCCTTGGCTGCAAATGCCAGATTGTCTGGGCTCCTGGTATCTGAGACAAGTTTTGGGTAAGCAGTTTTGACTTCCAGGTGAGGCTGTATGTTTTAAGACTAAATAGTCGGGTGAGACTATTTGGCATTAACTAGCTCCCCTAGGCTGCACATGCCAGATTGGCAGGGCTCCTGGCATCTGAGACAAGTTTTGGTAAAGCAATTTTGGCGGCCAGATGGGGCTGTATGTTTTAAGATGTAATTGTCGGGTGAGACCGTTTTGGCTTTTACTTACTCCCCTAGGCTGCAAATGTCAGATTGGCGGGGCTCGTGGTATCGCAGTCAAGTTTTGGTTAAGCAGTTTTGTCTTCAAGGTGCGGCTGGTATCTGAGACAACTTTTGTGAAGCAGTTTTAACTTCCAGGTGAGGCTGTTTGTTTTAAGATTAAATAGTCTGGTGAGACTATTTGGCTTCCACGTGCTCCCCTAGGTTGCGAATGTCAGATTGGCGGGGCTCCTGGTATCTGAGACAAATTTTGTTACAGCAGCTTTGACATCCAGGTGAGGCTGTATGTTTTAAGAGTAAATAGTCGGGTGAGACTATTTGGCTTTAACAAGCTCCCCTAGGCTGCACATGCCCTATTGGTAGGGCTCCTGGCATCTGAGACAAGTTTTGGTAAAGCAATTTTGGCGGCCATATGGGGCTGTATGTTTTAAGATGTAATTGTCGGGTGAGACTGTTATGGCTTTTACTTACTTCCCTAGGCTGCAAATGTCAGATTGGCGAGGCTCGTGGTATCGCAGTCAAGTTTTGGTTAAGCAGTTTTGTCTTCAAGGTGAGGCTGGTATCTGAGACAACTTTTGTGAAGCAGTTTTAACTTCCAGGTGAGGCTGTATGTTTTAAGATTAAATAGTCTGGTGAGACTATTTGGCTTCCACATGCTCCCCCTAGATTGCAATGACAAATTGGCAGGTCTCCTGGTATCTGAGACAAGTTTGGTGAAGCAATTTTAACTTCCAGGTGAGGCTGGTATCTGAGACAACTTTTGTGAAGCAGTTTTGACTTCCAGGTGAGGCTGTATGTTTTAAGATTAAATAGTCTGGTGAGACTATTTGGCTTCCACATGCTCCCCTAGGTTGCAATGCCAAATTGGCAGGTCTCCTGGTATCTGAGACAAGTTTTGGTAAAGCAATTTTGGCGTCCAGATGGGGCTGAATGTTTTAAGATTTAATTGTCGGGTGAGACCGTCTTGGCTTTGACTTATTCCTGCAAATGCCAGATTGGCAATGCTCCTGGTGTCTGCGATAAATTATGGATAAGCAGTTTTGACGGCCAGGTAAGGCTGTATGTTTTAAAACTTAATAGACGGGTGAGACTATTTGGCTTTAACTAGCTCCCCTAGGCTGCAATCCCAGATTGGCAGGGCTCCTGGCATCTGAGACAAGTTTTGGTAAAGCAATTTTGGCGGCCAGATGGGGCTGTATGTTTTAAGACGGAATAGTCAGGGTGATACTGTTTGGCTTTGATGCAAATGCCAGATTATCGCAGCTCCTGGTATCTGAGACAAGTTTTGCTAAAGATATTTTGGTGGCCAGATGGGGCTGTATGTATTAAGATGGAATAGTCGCTTGAGACAGTTTGGCTTTGACTTGCTCCCCTAGGCTGCATATGCCAGATTGGCAGGGCTCCTGGTATCTGAGACAATTTTTGGGTAAGCAGTTTTGATTTCCAGGTGAGGCTGCATGTTTTAAGACTAAATAGTATGACCTGCTCCCCTAGGCTGCAATGCAAAATTGGCAGGGCTCCTGGTATCTGAGACAAGTGTTGGTGAAGCTGTTTTGACTTCCAGGTGAGGCTGTATGTTTTAAGATTAAATAGTCTGGTGAGACTATTTGGCTTCCACATGCTCCCCTAGGTTGCAATGCCAATGGCTGCACATGCCAGTTTGGCAGGGCTCCTGGCATCTGAGACAAGTTTTGGTAAAGAAATTTTGGCGGCCAGATGGGGCTGTATATTTTAAGACGGAATAGTCGGGTGAGACTATTTGGCTTTAACTAGCTCCCCTGCACATGCCAGATTGGCAGGGATCCTGGCATCTGAGACAAGTTTTGGTAAAGCAATTTTGGCGGCCAGATGGGGCTGTATGCTTTAAGATGGAATAGTCGGGTGAGACTGTTTGGCTTTGACTTGCTCCCCTAGGCTGCACATGCCAGTTTGGCAGGGCTCCTGGCATCTGAGACAAGTTTTGGTAAAGAAATTTTGGCGGCCAGATGGGGCTGTATATTTTAAGACGGAATAGTCGGGTGAGACAATTTGGCTTTGACTTGCTCCCGTAGGCTGCAATTGCCAGATTGGCAGGGCTCCTGGTATCTGAGACAAGTTTTGGGTAAGCAGTTTTGACTTCCAGGTGAGACTATATGTTTTAAGACTAAATAGAATGACCTGCTCCCCAAGGCTGCAATGCCAAATTAGGAGGTCTCCTGGTATCTGAGACAAGTTTTGGTGAAGCAGTTTTAACTTTCAGGTGAGGCTGTATGTTTTAAGATTAAATAGTCTGGTGAGACTATTTGGCTTCCACATGCTCCCCTAGATTGCAATGACAAATTGGCAGGTCTCCTGGTATCTGAGACAAGTTTTGGTGAAGCAGTTTTAACTTCCAGGTGAGGCTGGTATCTGAGACAACTTTTGTGAAGCAGTTTTGACTTCCAGGTGAGGCTGTATGTTTTAAGAGTAAATAGTCGGGTGAGACTATTTGGCTTTTACAAGCTCCCCTAGGCTGCACATGCCCTATTGGTAGGGCTCCTGGCATCTGAGACAAGTTTTGGTAAAGCAATTTTGGCGGCCATATGGGGCTGTATGTTTTAAGATGTAATTGTCGGGTGAGACTGTTATGGCTTTTACTTACTTCCCTAGGCTGCAAATGTCAGATTGGCGAGGCTCGTGGTATCGCAGTCAAGTTTTGGTTAAGCAGTTTTGTCTTCAAGGTGAGGCTGGTATCTGAGACAACTTTTGTGAAGCAGTTTTAACTTCCAGGTGAGGCTGTATGTTTTAAGATTAAATAGTCTGGTGAGACTATTTGGCTTCCACATGCTCCCCTAGATTGCAATGACAAATTGGCAGGTCTCCTGGTATCTGAGACAAGTTTTGGTGAAGCAATTTTAACTTCCAGGTGAGGCTGGTATCTGAGACAACTTTTGTGAAGCAGTTTTGACTTCCAGGTGAGGCTGTATGTTTTAAGATTAAATAGTCTGGTGAGACTATTTGGCTTCCACATGCTCCCCTAGGTTGCAATGCCAAATTGGCAGGTCTCCTGGTATCTGAGACAAGTTTTGGTAAAGCAATTTCGGCGGCCAGATGGGGCTGAATGTTTTAAGATTTAATTGTCGGGTGAGACCGTCTTGGCTTTGACTTATTCCTGCAAATGCCAGATTGGCAATGCTCCTGGTGTCTGCGATAAATTATGGATAAGCAGTTTTGACGGCCAGGTAAGGCTGTATGTTTTAAAACTTAATAGACGGGTGAGACTATTTGGCTTTAACTAGCTCCCCTAGGCTGCAATCCCAGATTGGCAGGGCTCCTGGCATCTGAGACAAGTTTTGGTAAAGCAATTTTGGCGGCCAGATGGGGCTGTATGTTTTAAGACGGAATAGTCGGGTGATACTGTTTGGCTTTGATGCAAATGCCAGATTATCGCAGCTCCTGGTATCTGAGACAAGTTTTGCTAAAGATATTTTGGTGGCCAGATGGGGCTGTATGTATTAAGATGGAATAGTCGCTTGAGACAGTTTGGCTTTGACTTGCTCCCCTAGGCTGCATATGCCAGATTGGCAGGGCTCCTGGTATCTGAGACAATTTTTGGGTAAGCAGTTTTGATTTCCAGGTGAGGCTGCATGTTTTAAGACTAAATAGTATGACCTGCTCCCCTAGGCTGCAATGCAAAATTGGCAGGGCTCCTGGTATCTGAGACAAGTGTTGGTGAAGCTGTTTTGACTTCCAGGTGAGGCTGTATGTTTTAAGATTAAATAGTCTGGTGAGACTATTTGGCTTCCACATGCTCCCTAGGTTGCAATGCCAATGGCTGCACATGCCAGTTTGGCAGGGCTCCTGGCATCTGAGACAAGTTTTGGTAAAGAAATTTTGGCGGCCAGATGGGGCTGTATATTTTAAGACGGAATAGTCGGGTGAGACTATTTGGCTTTAACTAGCTCCCCACACATGCCAGATTGGCAGGGATCCTGGCATCTGAGACAAGTTTTGGTAAAGCAATTTTGGCGGCCAGATGGGGCTGTATGTTTTAAGATGGAATAGTCGGGTGAGACTGTTTGGCTTTGACTTGCTCCCCTAGGCTGCACATGCCAGTTTGGCAGGGCTCCTGGCATCTGAGACAAGTTTTGGTAAAGAAATTTTGGCGGCCAGATGGGGCTGTATATTTTAAGACGGAATAGTCGGGTGAGACAATTTGGCTTTGACTTGCTCCCGTAGGCTGCAATTGCCAGATTGGCAGGGCTCCTGGTATCTGAGACAAGTTTTGGGTAAGCAGTTTTGACTTCCAGGTGAGACTATATGTTTTAAGACTAAATAGAATGACCTGCTCCCCAAGGCTGCAATGCCAAATTAGGAGGTCTCCTGGTATCTGAGACAAGTTTTGGTGAAGCAGTTTTAACTTTCAGGTGAGGCTGTATGTTTTAAGATTAAATAGTCTGGTGAGACTATTTGGCTTCCACATGCTCCCCTAGGTTGCAATGCCAAATTGGCAGGTCTCCTGGTATCTGAGACAAGTTTTGGTAAAGCAATTTTGGCGTCCAGATGGGGCTGAATGTTTTAAGATTTAATTGTCGGGTGAGACCGTTTTGGCTTTGACTTATTCCTGCAAATGCCAGATTGGCAATGCTCCTGGTGTCTGCGATAAATTATGGATAAGCAGTTTTGACGGCCAGGTAAGGCTGTATGTTTTAAAACTTAATAGACGGGTGAGACTATTTGGCTTTAACTAGCTCCCCTAGGCTGCAATCCCAGATTGGCAGGGCTCCTGGCATCTGAGACAAGTTTTGGTAAAGCAATTTTGGCGGCCAGATGGGGCTGTATGTTTTAAGACGGAATAGTCGGGTGATACTGTTTGGCTTTGATGCAAATGCCAGATTATCGCAGCTCCTGGTATCTGAGACAAGTTTTGCTAAAGATATTTTGGTGGCCAGATGGGGCTGTATGTATTAAGATGGAATAGTCGCTTGAGACAGTTTGGCTTTGACTTGCTCCCCTAGGCTGCAATCCCAGATTGGCAGGGCTCCTGGTATCTGAGACAAGTTTTGGTAAAAGCAATTTTGGCGGCCAGATGGGGCTGTATGTTTTAAGACGGAATAGTCGGGTGATACTGTTTGGCTTTGATGCAAATGCCAGATTATCGCAGCTCCTGGTATCTGAGACAAGTTTTGCTAAAGATATTTTGGTGGCCAGATGGGGCTGTATGTATTAAGATGGAATAGTCGCTTGAGACAGTTTGGCTTTGACTTGCTCCCCTAGGCTGCATATGCCAGATTGGCAGGGCTCCTGGTATCTGAGACAATTTTGGGTAAGCAGTTTTGATTTCCAGGTGAGGCTGCATGTTTTAAGACTAAATAGTATGACCTGCTCCCCTAGGCTGCAATGCAAAATTGGCAGGGCTCCTGGTATCTGAGACAAGTGATGGTGAAGCTGTTTTGACTTCCAGGTGAGGCTGTATGTTTAAGATTAAATAGTCTGGTGAGACTATTTGGCTTCCACATGCTCCCCCTAGGTTGCAATGCCAATGGCTGCACATGCCAGTTTGGCAGGGCTCCTGGCATCTGAGACAAGTTTTGGTAAAGAAATTTTGGCGGCCAGATGGGGCTGTATATTTTAAGACGGAATAGTCGGGTGAGACTATTTGGCTTTAACTAGCTCCCCTGCACATGCCAGATTGGCAGGGATCCTGGCATCTGAGACAAGTTTTGGTAAAGCAATTTTGGCGGCCAGATGGGGCTGTATGTTTTAAGATGGAATAGTCGGGTGAGACTGTTCGGCTTTGTTTTGTTCCCCTAGGCTGCAAATGCCAGATTGGCAGGGCTCCTGGTATCTGAGACAAGTTTTGGGTAAGCAGTTTTGACTTCCAGGTGAGGCTGTATGTTTTAAGACTAAATAGTCGGGTGAGACTATTTGGCTTTAACTAGCTCCCCTAGGCTGCACATGCCAGATTGGCAGGGCTCCTGGCATCTGAGACAAGTTTTGGTAAAACAATTTTGGCGGCCAGATGGGGCTGTATGTTTTAAGATGTAATTGTTTTGGCTTTTACTTACTCCCCTAGGCTGCAAATGTCAGATTGGCGGGGCTCCTGGTATCTGAGACAAATTTTGGTACAGCAGCTTTGACATCCAGGTGAGGCTGTATGTTTTAAGACTAAATAGTCGAGTGAGACTATTTGGCTTTAACAAGCTCCCCTAGGCTGCACATGCCCTATTGGTAGGGCTCCTGGCATCTGAGACAAGCTTTGGTAAAGAAATTTTGGCGGCCAGATGGGGCTGTATATTTTAAGATGGAATAGTCGGGTAAGACTGTTTGGTTTTGTTTTGTTCCCCTTGGCTGCAAATGCCAGATTGGCAATGCTCCTGGTATCTGAGACAAGTTTTGGGTAAGCAGTTTTGACTTCCAGGTGAGGCTGTATGTTTTAAGACTGAATAGTCGGGTGAGACTTTTTGCTTTAACTAGCTACCCTTAAGTCTAAATTGTCGGGTGAGACTATTTGGCTTTCACTAGCTCCCCCTAGGCTGCAAATGCCAGATTGGCAATGCTCCTGGTGTCTGCGATAAATTATGGTTAAGCAGTTTTGACGGCCAGGTAAGGCTGTATGTTTTAAAACTTAATAGACGGGTGAGACTATTTGGCTTTAACTAGCTCCCCTAGGCTGCAATCCCAGATTCGCAGGGCTCCTGGCATCTGAGACAAATTTTGGTAAAGCAATTTTGGCGGCCAGATAGGGCTGTATGTTTTAAGACGGAATAGTCGGGTGAGACTATTTGGCTTTTGACTTGCTCCCCTAGGCTGCACATGCCAGTTTGGCAGGGCTCCTGGCATCTGAGACAAGTTTTGGTAAAGAAATTTTGGCGGCCAGATGGGGCTGTATATTTTAAGTCGGAATAGTCGGGTGAGACAATTTGGCTTTGACTTGCTCCCGTAGGCTGCAATTGCCAGATTGGCAGGGCTCCTGGTATCTGAGACAAGTTTTGAGTAAGCAGTTTTGACTTCCAGGTGAGGCTATATGTTTTAAGACTAAATAGTATGACCTGCTCCCCAAGGCTGCAATGCCAAATTAGCAGGTCTCCTGGTATCTGAGACAAGTTTTGGTGAAGCAGTTTTAACTTTCAGGTGAGGCTGTATGTTTTAAGATTAAATAGTCTGGTGAGACTATTTGGCTTCCACATGCTCCCCTAGATTGCAATGACAAATTGGCAGGTCTCCTGGTATCTGAGACAAGTTTTGGTAAAGCAGTTTTAACTTCCAGGTGAGGCTGGTATCTGAGACAACTTTTGTGAAGCAGTTTTGACTTCCAGGTGAGGCTGTATGTTTTAAGATTAAATAGTCTGGTGAGACTATTTGGCTTCCACATGCTCCCCTAGGTTGCAATGCCAAATTGGCAGGTCTCCTGGTATCTGAGACAAGTTTTGGTAAAGCAATTTTGGCGGCCAGATGGGGCTGAATGTTTTAAGATTTAATTGTCGGGTGAGACCGTTTTGGCTTTGACTTATTCCTGCAAATGCCAGATTGGCAATGCTCCTGGTGTCTGCGATAAATTATGGATAAGCAGTTTTGACGGCCAGGTAAGGCTGTATGTTTTAAAACATAATAGACGGGTGAGACTATTTGGCTTTAACTAGCTCCCCTAGGCTGCAATCCCAGATTGGCAGGGCTCCTGGCATCTGAGACAAGTTTTGGTAAAGCAATTTTGGCGGCCAGATGGGGCTGTATGTTTTAAGGCGGAATAGTCGGGTGATACTGTTTGGCTTTGACTTGTTCCCCTAGGCTGCAAATGCCAGATTATCGCGGCTCCTGGTATCTGAGACAAGTTTTGCTAAAGATATTTTGTTGGCCAGATGGGGCTGTATTTATTAAGATGGAATAGTCGCTTGAGACAGTTTGGCTTTGACTTGCTCCCCTAGGTTGCATATGCCAGATTGGCAGGGCTCCTGGTATCTGAGACAATTTTTGGGTAAGCAGTTTTGATTTCCAGGTGAGGCTGCATGTTTTAAGACTAAATAGTATGACCTGCTCCCCTAGGCTGCAATGCAAAATTGGCAGGGCTCCTGGTATCTGAGACAAGTGTTGGTGAAGCTGTTTTGACTTCCAGGTGAGGCTGTATGTTTTAAGATTAAATAGTCTGGTGAGACTATTTGGTTTCCACATGCTCCCCTAGGTTGCAATGATAATGGCTGCACATGCCAGTTTGGCAGGGCTCCTGGCATCTGAGACAAGTTTTGGTAAAGAAATTTTGGCGGCCAGATGGGGACGGAATAGTCGGGTGAGACTATTTGGCTTTAACTAGCTCCCCTAGGCTGCACATGCCAGATTGGCAGGGATCCTGGCATCTGAGACAAGTTTTGGTAAAGCAATTTTGGCGGCCAGATGGGGCTGTATGTTTTAAGGTGTAATTGTCAGGTGAGACCGTTTTGGCTTTTACTTACTCCCCTAGGCTGCAAATGTCAGATTGGCGGGGCTCCTGGTATCTGAGACAAATTTTGGTACAGCAGCTTTGACATCCAGGTGAGGCTGTATGTTTTAAGACTAAATAGTCGAGTGAGACTATTTGGCTTTAACAAGCTCCCATAGGCTGCACATGCCCTATTGGTAGGGCTCCTGGCATCTGAGACAAGTTTTGGTAAAGCAATTTTGGCGGCCAGATTTGGCTGTATGTTTTAAGATGGAATAGTCGGGTGAGACTGTTTGGCTTTGTTTTGTTCCCCTAGGCTGCAAATGCCAGATTGGCAGGGCTCCTGGTATCTGAGACAAGTTTTGGGTAAGCAGTTTTGACTTCCAGGTGAGGCTGTATGTTTTAAGACTAAATAGTCGGGTGAGACTATTTGGCTTTAACTAGCTCCCCTAGGCTGCACATGCCAGATTGGCAGGGCTCCTGGCATCTGAGACAAGTTTTGGTAAAGCAATTTTGGCGGCCAGATGGGGCTGTATGTTTTAAGATGTAATTGTCAGGTGAGACCGTTTTGGCTTTTACTTACTCCCTAGGCTGCAAATGTCAGATTGGCGGGGCTCGTGGTATCGCAGTCAAGTTTTGGTTAAGCAGTTTTGTCTTCAAGGTGAGGCTGGTATCTGAGATAACTTTTGTGAAGCAGTTTTAACTTCCAGGTGAGGCTGTATGTTTTAAGATTAAATAGTCTGGTGAGACTATTTGGCTTCCACGTGCTCCCCTAGGTTGCAAATGTCAGATTGGCGGGGCTCCTGGTATCTGAGACAAATTTTGGTACAGCAGCTTTGACATCCAGGTGAGGCTGTATGTTTTAAGAGTAAATAGTCGGGTAGACTATTTGGCTTTAACAAGCTCCCCTAGGCTGCACATGCCCTATTGGTAGGGCTCCTGGCATCTGAGACAAATTTTGGTAAGGCAATTTTGGCGGCCAGATGGGGCTGTATGTTTTAAGATGGAATAGTCGGGTGAGACTGTTTGGCTTTGTTTTGTTCCCCTAGGCTGCAAATGCCAGATTGGCAGGGCTCCTGGTATCTGAGACAAGTTTTGGGTAAGCAGTTTTGACTTCCAGGTGAGGCTGTATGTTTTAAGACTAAATAGTCGGGTGAGACTATTTGGCTTTGACCTGCTCCCCTAGGCTGCAGTGTCAAATTGGCAGGGCTCCTGATATCTGAGCCAATTTTTGGGTAAGCAGTTTTATCTTCCAGGTGAGGCTGTATGTTTTAAGACTAAATAGTCGGGTGAGACTATTTTGATTTAACTAGCTCCCCAAGGCTGCTCATGCCCGATTGGCAGGGATCCTGGCATCTGAGACAAGTTTTGGTAAAGCAATTTTGGCGGCCAGATGGGGCTGTATGTTTTAAGATGGAATAGTCGGGTGAGACTGTTTGGCTTTGTTTTGTTCCCCTAGGCTGCAAATGCCAGATTGTCTGGGCTCCTGGTATCTGAGACAAGTTTTGGGTAAGCAGTTTTGACTTCCAGGTGAGGCTCTATGTTTTAAGACTAAATAGTCGGGTGAGACTATTTGGCTTTAACTAGCTCCTCTAGGCTGCACATGCCAGATTGGCAGGGCTCCTGGCATCTGAGACAAGTTTTGGTAAAGCAATTTTGGCGGCCAGATGAGGCTGTATGTTTTAAGATGTAATTGTCGGGTGAGACCGTTTTGGCTTTTACTTACTCCCCTAGGCTGCAAATGTCAGATTGGCGGGGCTCGTGGTATCGCAGTCAAGTTTTGGTTAAGCAGTTTTGTCTTCAAGGTGCGGCTGGTATCTGAGACAACTTTTGTGAAGCAGATTTAACTTCCAGATGAGGCTGTATGTTTTAAGAATAAATAGTCTGGTGAGACTATTTGGCTTCCACGTGCTCCCCTAGGTTGCAAATGTCAGATTGGCGGGGCTCCTGGTATCTGAGACAAATTTTGGTACAGCAGCTTTGACATCCAGGTGAGGCTGTATGTTTTAAGAGTAAATAGTCGGGTGAGACTATTTGGCTTTAACAAGCTCCCCTAGGCTGCACATGCCCTATTGGTAGGGCTCCTGGCATCTGAGACAAATTTTGGTAAGGCAATTTTGGCGGCCAGATGGAGCTGTATGTTTTAAGATGGAATAGTCGGGTGAGACTGTTTGGCTTTGTTTTGTTCCCCTTGGCTGCAAATGCCGGATTGTCTTGGCTCCTGGTATCTGAGACAAGTTTTGGGTAAGCAGTTTTGACTTCCAGGTGAGGCTGTATGTTTTAAGACTAAATAGTCGGGTGAGACTATTTGGCTTTCACTAGCTCCCCTAGGCTGCACATGCCCTATTGGTAGGGCTCCTGGCATCTGAGACAAGTTTTGGTAAAGCAATTTTGGCGGCCATATGGGGCTGTATGTTTTAAGATGTAATTGTCGGGTGAGACTGTTATGGCTTTTACTTACTTCCCTAGGCTGCAAATGTCAGATTGGCGAGGCTCGTGGTATCGTAGTCAAGTTTTGGTTAAGCAGTTTTGTCTTCAAGGTGAGACTGGTATCTGAGACAACTTTTGTGAAGCAGTTTTAACTTCCAGGTGAGGCTGTATGTTTTAAGATTAACTAGTCTGGTGAGACTATTTGGCTTCCACGTGCTCCCCTAGGTTGCAAATGTCAGATTGGCGGGGCTCCTGGTATGTGAGAAAAATTTTGGTACAGCAGCTTTGACATCCAGGTGAGGCTGTATGTTTTAAGAGTAAATAGTCGGGTGAGACTATTTGGCTTTAACAAGCTCCCCTAGGCTGCACATGCGCTTTTGGTAGGGCTCCTGGCATCTGAGACAAATTTTGGTAAAGCAATTTTGGCCAGATGGGGCTGTATGTTTTAAGATGGAATAGTCGGGTGAGACTGTTTGGCTTTGTTTTGTTCCCCTTGGCTGCAAATGCCAGATTGTCTGGGCTCCTCGTATCTGAGGCAAGTTTTGGGTAAGCAGTTTTGACTTCCAGGTGAGGCTGTATGTTTTAAGACTGAATAGTCGGGTGAGACTTTTAGCTAGCTACCTTTAAGACTAAATTGTCGGGTGAGACTATTTGGCTTTCACTAGCTCCCCTAGGCTGCAAATGCCAGATTGGCAATGCTCCTGGTGTCTGCGATAAATTATGGTTAAGCAGTTTTGACGGCCAGGTAAGGCTGTATGTTTTAAAACTTAATAGACGGGTGAGACTATTTTGCGTTAACTAGCTCCCATAGGCTGCAATCCCAGATTCGCAGGGCTCCTGGCATCTGAGACAAATTTTGGTAAAGCAATTTCGGCGGCCAGATAGGGCTGTATGTTTTAAGACGGAATAGTCGGGTGAGACTATTTGGCTTTGACTTGCTCCCCTAGGCTGCACATGCCAGTTTGGCAGGGCTCCTGGCATCTGAGACAAGTTTTGGTAAAGAAATTTTGGCGGCCAGATGGGGCTGTATATTTTAAGACGGAATAGTCGGGTGAGACAATTTGGCTTTGACTTGCTCCCCTAGGCTGCACATGCCAGTTTGGCAGGGCTCCTGGCATCTGAGACAAGTTTTGGTAAAGCAATTTTGGCGGCCAGATGGGGCTGAATATTTTAAGATTTAATTGTCGGGTGAGACCGTTTTGGCTTTGACTTATTCCTGCAAATGCCAGATTGGCAATGCTCCTGGTGTCTGCGATAAATTATGGTTAAGCAGTTTTGACGGCCAGGTAAGGCTGTATGTTTTAAAACTTAATAGACGGGTGAGACTATTTGGCTTTAACTAGCTCCCATAGGCTGCATTCCCAGATTCGCAGGGCTCCTGGCATCTGAGACAAGTTTTGGTAAAGAAATTTTGACGGCCAGGTAAGGCTGTATGTTTTAAGATTGAATAGTCGGCAGAGACTTTTTGGCTTTGACTTGCTCCCCTAGGCTGCAAATGCCAGATTGGCAGGGCTCCTAGTATCTGAGACAAGTTTTGAGTAAGCAGTTTTAACTTCCAGGTGAGGCTGAATGTCTTAAGACTAAAAAGTCGGGTGAGACTACTTGGCTTTCACTTGTTCCCCTAGGCTGCAAATCAAGATTGGCAGGGCTCCTGGTACCTGAGACAAGATTTGGTAAAGCAGTTTTGACTTCCTTGTGAGGCTGTATGTTTTAAGATTAAATAGTCGGGTGAGACTATCTGGCTTTGAGAAGCTCCCCTAGGCTGCAAATGCCAGATTATCGGGGCTCCTGGTATCTGAGACAAATTTTGGTAAAGCAGCTGTATGTTTTAAGGTAAAATATTCTGGTGAGACTATTTGGCTTTGACCTGCTCCCCTAGGCTGCAATGCCAAATTGGCAGGGCTCCTGGTACCTGAGACAAGTTTTGGTAAAGCAATTTTGACTTCCAGTTGAGGCTGTATGTTTTAAGATTAAATAGTCGGGTGAGACTTTTTGGCTTTGAGTAGCTCCCTTAGGGTGCAAATGCCAGATCGGCAATGCTTCTGGTATCTGAGGCAAGTTTCGGTAAAGCAGTTTTACCTTCAGGTGAGGCTGTATGTTTTAAGACTAAATAGTCGGGTGAGACTATTTGGATTTGAGTAGCTCCCTTAGGGTGCAAATGCCAGATCGGCAATGCTTCTGGTATCTGAGGCAAGTTTTGGTAAAGAAGTTTTACCTTCAGGTGAGGCTGTATGTTTTAAGACTAAACAGTCGGGTGAGACTACTTGGCTTTGAGTACCTCCCCTTGGCTGCAAATGCCAGATTATCGGGGCTCCTGGTATCTGAGACAAATTTTGGTAAAGCAGTTTTGACGGCCAGGTAAGGCTGTATGTCTTAAGATAAAGCAGTCTGGTGAGACTATTTGGCTTTGACCTGCTCCCCTAGGCTGCAATGCCAAATTGGCAGGGCTCCTGGTATCTGAGACAAGTTTTGGTAAAGCAGTTTTGACTTCCAGGTGAGGCTGTATGTTTTAAGACTAAATAGTCGGGTGAGACTATCTGGCGTTGACTAGGTCCCCTAGGCTGCAAATGCCAAATTGGCAGGGCTCCTGGTATCTGAGACAAGTTTTGCTAAAGCAGATTTGACGGCCAGGTAAGGCTGAATGTTTTAAGATAAAATAGTCTGGTGAGACTATTTGGCTTTGACCTGCTCCCCTAGGCTGCAATGCCAAATTGGCAGGGATCCTGGTATCTGAGACAAGTTTTGGTAAAGAAGTTTTGACTTCCAGTTGAGGCTGTATGTTTTAAGACTAAATAGTCGGGTGAGACTATTTGGCTTTGAGTAACTCTCCTAGGCTGCACATGCCAGATTATCGGGGCTCCTGGTATCTGAGACAAGTTTTGCTAAAGCAGATTTGACGGCCAGGTAAGGCTGAATGTTTTAAGATAAAATAGTCTGGTGAGACTATTTGGCTTTGACCTGCTCCCCTAGGCTGCAATGCCAAATTGGCAGGGATCCTGGTATCTGAGACAAGTTTTGGTAAAGCAGTTTTACTTCCAGGTGAGGCTGTATCTATTAAGACTAAATAGTCGGGTGAGACTATTTGGCTTTGACTATCTCCCTTAGGCTGCACATGCCAGATCGGCAATGCTTCTGGTATCTGAGGCAAGTTTTGGTAAGGCAGTTTTGACGGCCAGGTAAGGCTGTATGTTTTAAGATTAGATAGTCGGGAGAGACTTTTTGGCTTTGACTTGCTCCCCTAGGCTGCAAATTCCAGATTATCGGGGATCCTGGTATCTGAGACAAGTTTTGAGTAAGCAGTTTTAACTTCCAGGTGAGGCTGAATGTCTTAAGACTAAAACGTCGGGTGAGACTATTTGGCTTTCACTTGTTCCCCTAGGCTGCAAATTCAAGATTGGCAGGGCTCCTGGTATCTGAGTCAAGTTTTGGTAAAGCAGTTTTGACTTCCAGGTGAGGCTGTATGTTTTCAGACTAAATAGTCGGCTGAGACTATTTGGATTTGACCTGCTCCCTTAGGCTGCAGTGCCAAATGGGCAAGGCTCCTGGTAACTGAGACAAGTTTTGGTGAACCAAACCTAGTATCTGAGACAAGTTTTGAGTAAGCAGTTTTAACTTCCAGGTGAGGCTGAATGTCTTAAGACTAAAACGTCGGGTGAGACTATTTGGCTTTCACTTGTTCCCCTAGGCTGCAAGATTGGCAGGGCTCCTGGTATCTGAGTCAAGTTTTGGTAAAGCAGTTTTGACTTCCAGGTGAGGCTGTATGTTTTCAGACTAAATAGTCGGCTGAGACTATTTGGATTTGACTAGCTCCCCTAGGCTGCAAATGCCAGATTGGCAGGGATCTGCCAAGTTTTGGGTAAGCAGTTTTGACTTCCAGGTGAGGCTGTCTGTTTTAAGATCGCGTAGTCGGGTGAGACTATTTGGCTTTAACTAGCTCCCCTAGGCTGCACATTCCAGATTGGCAATGCCCCTGGTATCTGAGACAAAATTTGGTAGAGCAGTATTGATGGCCAGGTAAGGCTGTATGTTTTAAGATAAAATAGTCTGTCGAGACCGTTTTGGCTTTTACTTATTCCCCTAGGCTGCAAATGTCAGATTGGCAGGGGTCCTGGTTTCTGAGTCAAGTTTTGGGTAAGCAGTTTTGACTTCCAGGTGAGGCTGTATGTTTTAAGATCGCGTAGTCGGGTGAGACTATTTGGCTTTAACTAGCTCCCCTAGGCTGCTAATGTCAGATTGGCGGGGCTCGTGGTATCGCAGTCAGGTTTTCGTTAAGCAGTTTTGACTTCAAGGTGAGGCTGTATGGTTTAAGACTGAATAGTCGGGTGAGACTATTCGGCTTTCACTAACTCCCCTAGGTTGCAATGCCAAATTGGCAGGGCTCCTGGTATCGGAGACAAGTTTTGGTGGAGCAGTTTTAACTTCCAGGTGAGGCTGTATGTTTTAAGATTAAATAGTCTGGTGAGACTATTTGGCTTCCACATGCTCCCCTAGGTTGCAATGCCAAATTGGCAGGGCTCCTGGTATCTGAGACAAGTTTTGGTGAAGCAGTTTTAACTTCCAGGTGAGGCTGTATGTTTTAAGACTGAATAGTCGGGTGAGACTATTCGGCTTTCACTAACTCCCCTAGGCTGCAAATGCCAGATTGGCAATGCTCCTGGTATCTAAGACAAATTTTGGTAAAGCAGCTTTACCGGCCAGGTAAGGATGTATGTTTTAAGACTTAATAGTCGGGTGAGACTATTTGGCTTTAACTAGCTCCCCTAGGCTGCAATCCCAGATTGGCAGGGCTCCTGGTATCTGAGACAAGTGTTGGTAAAGCAGATTTGACGGCCAGGTGAGGCTGTTTGTTTTAAGACTAAATAGTCGGGTGAGACTATTTGGCTTTGACTTGCTCCCCTAGGCTGCAAATGCCAGATTGGCAGGGCTCCTGGTATCTGAGACAAGTTTTGGTGAAGCAGTTTTGACTTCCAGGTAAGGCTGTATGTTTCAAGACTAAATAGTCGGGTGAGACTATTTGGCTTTGACCTGATCCCCTAGGCTACAATGCCAAATTGGCAGGTGTCCTGGTATCTGAGTCAAGTTTTGGTAAAGCAGTTTTGACTTCCAGGTGAGGCTGTATGTTTTCAGAATAAATAGTCGGGTGAGACTATTTGGCTTTAACTAGCTCCTCTAGGCAGCAAATGCCAGATTGGCGGGCCCATGGTATCTAAGACAAATTTTGGTAAAGCAGTTTTGACGGCCAGGTAAGGCTGTATGTTTCAAGACTAAATAGTCGGGTGAGACTATTTGGCTTTAACTAGCTCCCCTAGGCTGCAAATGCCAGATTGGCAGGGGTCCTGGTTTCTGAGTCAAGTTTTCGTAAGACAGTTTTGACTTCCAGGTGAGGCTGTATGTTTTAAGAGTAAATAGTCGGGTGAGACTATTTGGCTTTAACTAGCTCCCCTAGGCTGCAAATGCCAGATTGGAAGGGGTCCTGGTTTCTGAGACAAGTTTTGGTAAAGCAGATTTGACTTCCAGGTGGGGCTGTATGTTTTAAGATTAAATAGTCTGGTGAGACTATTTGGCTTCCACATGCTCCCCTAGGTTTCAATGCCAAATTGGCAGGGCTCCTGGTATCTGAGTTTTAACTTCCAGGTGAGGCTGTATGTTTAAAGACTAAATAGTCGGGTGAGACTATTTTGATTTAACTAGCTCCCCAAGGCTGCACATTCCCGATTTGCAGGGCTCCTGGCATCTGAGACAAGTTTTGGTAAAGCAATTTTGGCGGCCAGATGGGGCTGTATGTTTTAAGATGTAATTGTCGGGTGAGACCGTTTTGGCTTTGACTTATTCCCCTAGGCTGCAAATTTCAGATTGACGCGGCTCCTGGTATCTGAGACAAGTTTTGATACAGCAGTTTTGACATCCAGGTGAGGCTGTATGTTTTAAGACTAAATAGTCGGGTGAGACTATTTGGCTTTAACTAGCTCCCCTAGGTTGCACATGCCCCATTAGCAGGGCTCCTGGCATCTGAGACAAGTTTTGGTAAAGCAGATTTGACGGCCAGGTGAGGCTGTTTGTTTTAAGACTAAATAGTCGGGTGAGACAATTTGGCTTTGACTTGCTCCCCTAGGCTGCAAATGCCAAATTGGCAGGGCTCCTGACATCTGAGACAAGTTTTGGTGAAGCAATTTTGACTTCCAGGTGAGGCTGTATGTTTTAAGACTCAATAGTCGGGTGAGACTATTTGGCTTTAACTAGCTCCCCTAGACTGCAGTGCCAAATTGGCAGGTGTCCTGGTATCTGAGTCAAGTTTTGGTAAAGCAGTTTTGACTTCCAGGTGAGGCTGTATGTTTTCAGAATAAATAGTCGGGTGAGACTATTTGGCTTTAACTAGCTCGTCTAGGCTGCAAATGCCAGATTGGCAGGGCCCCTGGTATCTAAGACAAATTTTGGTAAAGCAGCTTTGACGGCCAGGTAAGGCTGTATGTTTTAAGAGTAAATAGTCGGGTGAGACTATTTGGCTTAAACTAGCTCCCCTAGGCAGGGGTCCTGGTTTCTGAGTCAAGTTTTGGTAAAACAGTTTTGACTTCCAGGTGTGGCTGTATGTTTTAAGACTAAATAGTCGGGTGAGACTATTTGGCTTTAACTAGCTCCCCAAAGCTGCACATGCCAGATTGGCAGGGCTCCTGGCATCTCAGACAAGTTTTGGTAAAGCAATTTTGGCGGCCAAATGGGGCTGTATGTTTTAAGATGTAATTGTCGGGTGAAACCGTTTTGGCGTTGAGTTATTCCCTAGGCTGCAAATGTCAGATTGGCGGGGCTCTTGGTATCTTAGTCAAGTTTTGGTAAGGCAGTTATGACTTCCAGGTGAGGCTGTATGTTTTAGGACTAAATAGTCGGGTGAGACTATTTGCTTTGACTAGCTCCCCTAGGCTGCAAATGTCAGATTGGCAATGCTCCTGGTATCTGAGACAAATTTTGGTAAAGAAGCTTTGACGGCCAGGTAAGGATGTATGTTTTAAGACTTAATAGTCGGGTGAGACTATTTGGCTTTAACTAGCTCCCCTAGGCAGCAATCCCAGATTGGCAATGCTCCTGGTATCTGAGACAATTTTTGGTGGTTTGGACTTCCAGGTGAGGCTGTGTGTTTTAAGACTTAATAGTCGGGTGAGACTATTTGGCTTTTACTTGCTCCCCTAGTCTGCAATTTTAAATTGGCAGGGCTCCTGGTATCTGAGACAAGTTTCGGGCTAGCAGTTTTGACTTCCAGATGAGGCTGCATAGGCAAATTGGCAGGGCTCTTGGTATCTTAGTCAAGTTTTGGTAAGGCAGTTATGACTTCCAGGTGAGGCTGTATGTTTTAGGACTAAATAGTCGGGTGAGACTATTTGGCTTTAACTAGCACCCCTAGGCTGCACATGTCCGATTGGCAGGGCTCCTGGCATCGGAGACAAATTTTGGTACAGCAATTTTGGCGGGCAGACGGGGTTGTATGTTTTCAGATGGAAGAGTCGGGTGAGACTGTTTGGCTTTGTTTTGCTCCCCTAGGCGGCAATGCCAAATTGGCAGGGCTCCTGGTATCTGAGACAAGTGTTGATGAAGCAGTTTTGACATCCAGGTGAGGCTGTTTGTTTTCAGAATAAATAGTCGGGTGAGACTATTTGGCTTTGACCTGCTCCCCTAGGCTGCAATGCTAAATTGGCAGGGCTCCTGGTACCTGAGACAAGTGTTGGTGATGCAGTTTTGACTTCCAGGTGAGGCTGTATGTTTTAAAACTTAATAGACGGGTGAGACTATTTGGCTTTAACTAGCTCCCCTAGGCTGCAATCCCAGATTGGCAGGGCTCCTGGTATCTGAGACAAGTTTTGGTAAAGCAGATTTGACGGCCAGGTGAGGCTGTTTGTTTAAAGACAAAATAGTCGGGTGAGACTATTTGGCTTTGACGTGCTCCCCAAGGCTGCAAATGCCAAATTGGCAGGGCTCCTGACATCTGAGACAAGTTTTGGTGAAGCATTTTTGACTTCCAGGTGAGGCTGTATGTTTTAAGACTTAATAGTCGGGTGAGACTATTTGGCTTTAACTAGCTCCCCTAGACTGCAGTGCCAAATTGGCAGGTGTCCTGGTATCTGAGTCAAGTTTTTGTAAAGCAGTTTTGACTTCCAGGTGAGGCTGTATGTTTTCAGAATAAATAGTCGGCTGAGACTATTTGGCTTTAACTAGCTCCTCTAGGCTGCAAATGCCGGATTGTCAGGGCTCCTGTTATCTGAGACAAATTTTGGTGGAGCATTTTTGAATTCCAGGTGTTTTAAGACTTAATAGTCGGGTGAGACTATTTGGCTTTAACTAGCTCCCCTAGACTGCAGTGCCAAATTGGCAGGTGTCCTGGTATCTGAGTCAAGTTTTTGTAAAGCAGTGTTGACTTCCAGGTGAGGCTGTATGTTTTCAGAATAAATAGTCGGCTGAGACTATTTGGCTTTAACTAGCTCCTCTAGGCTGCAAATGCCAGATTGGCAGGGCCCCTGGTATCTAAGACAAATTTTGGTAAAGCAGCTTTGACGGCCAGGTAAGGCTGGATGTTTTAAGAGTAAATAGTCGGGTGAGACTATTTGGCTTAAACTAGCTCCCCTAGGCAAGGGTCCTGGTTTCTGAGACAAGTTTTGGTAAAGCAGTTTTGACTTCCAGGTGGGGCTGTATGTTTTAAGACTTAATAGTCGGGTGAGACTATTTGGCTTTAACTAGCTCCCCTAGACTGCACATGCCCTATTGGCAGGGCTCCTGGAATCTGAGACAAGTTTTGGTAAAGCAATTCTGGCGGCCAGATGGGGCTGTATGTTTTCAGAATAAATAGTCGGCTGAGACTATTTGGCTTTAACTAGCTCCCCTAGGCTGCAAATGCCAGATTGGCAGGGCTCCTGGTATCTGAGACAAGTTTTGGTGAAGCAGTTTTGACTTCCAGGTGAGGCTGTATGTTTTAAGACTTAATAGTCGGGTGAGACTATTTGGCTTTAACTAGCTCCCCTAGACTGCAGTGGCAAATTGGCAGGTGTCCTGGTATCTGAGTCAAGTTTTGGTAAAGCAGTTTTGACTTCCAGGTGAGGCTGTATGTTTTCAGAGTAAATAGTCGGGTGAGACTATTTGGCTTTAACTAACTCCTCTAGGCTGCAAATGCCAGATTGGCAGGGCCCCTGGTATCTAAGACAAATTTTGGTAAAGCAGCTTTGACGGCCAGGTAAGGCTGTATGTTTTAAGAGTGAATAGTCGAGTGAGACTATTTGGCTTAAACTAGCTCCCCTAGGCAGGGGTCCTGGTTTCTGAGTCAAGTTTTGGTAAAACAGTTTTGACTTCCAGGTGTGGCTGTATGTTTTAAGACTAAATAGTCGGGTGAGACTCTTTGACTTTAACTAGCTCCCCTAGGCTGCACATGCCCTATTGGCAGGGCTCCTGGAATCTGAGACAAGTTTTGGTAAAGCAATTCTGGCGGCCAGATGGGGCTGTATGTTTTAAGATGTAATTGCTCCCCTAGGCTGCAAATGCCAAATTGGCAGGGCTCCTGACATCTGAGACAAGTTTTTGGTGAAGCATTTTTGACTTCCAGGTGAGGCTGTATGTTTTAAGACTAAATAGTCGGGCGAGACTATTTGGATTTAACAAGCTCCCCTAGGCTGCACATCATCTATTGGTAGGGCTCCTGGCATCGGAGACAAATTATGGTAAAGCAATTTTGGCGGCCAGATGGGGTTGTATGTTTTAAGATGGAATAGTCGGGTGAGACTGTTTGGCTTTGACCTGCTCCCCTAGGCTGCAAATGCCAGATTGTCTGGGCTCCTGGTATCTGAGACAAGTTTTGGGTAAGCAGTTTTGACTTCCAGGTGGGGCTGTATGTTTTAAGACTAAATAGTCGGGTAAGACTATTTGGCTTTAACTAGCTCCCCCAGGCTGCAAATGCCAGATTGGCAGGGCCAATGATATCTAAGACAAATTTTGTTAAAGCAGCTTTGACGGCCAGGTAAGGCTGTATGTTTTAAGAGGAAATAGTCGGGTGAGACTATTTGGCTTAAACTAGCTCCCCTAGGCAGGGGTCCTGGTTTCTGAGTCAAGTTTTGGTAAAACAGTTTTGACTTCCAGGTGTGGCTGTATGTTTTAAGACTAAATAGTCGGGTGAGACTATTTGGCTTAAACTAGCTCCCCTAGGCAGGGGTCCTGGTTTCTGAGTCAAGTTTTGGTAAAACAGTTTTGACTTCCAGGTGTGGCTGTATGTTTTATGACTAAATAGTCGGGTGAGACTATTTGGCTTTAACTAGCTCCCCAAAGCTGCACATGCCAGATTGGCAGTGCTCCTGGTATCTGAGACAAGTTTCGGGCTAGCAGTTTTGACTTCCAGATGAGGCTGCATAGGCAAATTGGCAGGGCTCTTGGTATCTTAGTCAAGTTTTGGTAAGGCAGTTATGACTTCCAGGTGAGGCTGTATGTTTTAGAGGAGCTAGTTAAAGCCAAATAGTCTCAGCCGACTATTTATTCTGAAAACATACAGCCTTACCTGGCCGTCAAAGCTGCTTTACCAAAACTTGTCTCAGATACCAGGAGCCCTGCCAATCTGGGATTGCAGCCTAGGGGAGCTAGTTAAAGCCAAATAGTCTCACCCGTCTATTAAGTTTTAAAACATACAGCCACACCTGGAAGTCAAAACTGTTTTACCAACACTTGTCTCAGGTTCCAGGAGCCCTGCCAATTTGGCATTGCAGCCTAGGGGAGCAGGTCAAAGCCAAATAGTCTCACCCGACTATTTACTCTGAAAACATACAGCCTCACCTGGAAGTCAAAACTGCTTTACCAAAACTTGACTCAGATACCAGGACACCTGCCAATTTGGCACTGCAGTCTAGGGGAGCTAGTTAAAGCCAAATAGTCTCACCCGACTATTAAGTCTTAAAACATACAGCCTCACCTGGAAGTCAAAAATGCTTCACCAAAACTTGTCTCAGATGTCAGGAGCCCTGCCTAGGGGAGCTAGTTAAAGCCAAATAGTCTCACCCGACTATTTAGTCTTAAAACATACAGCCACACCTGGAAGTCAAAACTGTTTTACCAAAACTTGACTCAGAAACCAGGACCCCTGCCTAGGGGAGCTAGTTTAAGCCAAATAGCCTCACCCGACTATTTCCTCTTAAAACATACAGCCTTACCTGGCCGTCAAAGACTATTTAACTTGTCTCAGATACCAGGAGCCCCTGCCAATCTGGGATTGCAGCCTAGGGGAACTAGTTAAAGCCAAATAGTCTCACCCGTCTATTGTTTTAAAACATACAGCCACACCTGGAAGTCAAAACTGTTTTACCAACACTTGTCTCAGGTTCCAGGAGCCCTGCCAATTGGCATTGCAGCCTAGGGAGCAGGTCAAAGCCAAATAGTCTCACCCGACTATTTATTCTGAAAACAAACAGCCTCACCTGGATGTCTAAACTGCTTCATCAACACTTGTCTCAGATACCAGGACACCTGCCAATTTGGCACTGCAGTCTAGGGGTGCTAGTTAAAGCCAAATAGTCTCACCCGACTATTTAGTCCTAAAACATACAGCCTCACCTGGAAGTCATAACTGCCTTACCAAAACTTGACTAAGATACCAAGAGCCCTGCCAATTTGCCTATGCAGCCTCATCTGGAAGTCAAAACTGCTAGCCCGAAACTTGTCTCAGATACCAGGAGCCCTGCCAATCTGGCATGTGCAGCTTTGGGGAGCTAGTTAAAGCCAAATAGTCTCACCCGTCTATTAAGTTTTAAAACATACAGCCTCACCTGGAAGTCAAAACTGCTTCACCAACACTTGTCTCAGGTACCAAGAGCCCCGCCAATCTGACATTTGCAGCCTAGGGGAATAAGTCAACGCCAAAACGGTTTCACCCGACAATTACATCTTAAAACATACAGCCCCATCTGGCCGCCAAAAATGCTTTACCAAAACTTGTCTGAGATGCCAGGGGCCCTGCCAATCTGGCATGTGCAGCTTTGGGGAGCTAGTTAAAGCCAAATAGTCTCACCCGACTATTTAGTCTTAAAACATACAGCCACACCTGGAAGTCAAAACTGTTTTACCAAAACTTGACTCAGAAACCAGGACCCCTGCCTAGGGGAGCTAGTTTAAGCCAAATAGTCTCACCCCACTATTTCCTCTTAAAACAAACAGCCTTACTGGCCGTCAAAGCTGCTTTAACAAAATTTGTCTTAGATATCATTGGCCCTGACAATCTGGCATTTGCAGCCTGGGGGAGCTAGTTAAAGCCAAATAGTCTTACCCGACTATTTAGTCTTAAAACATACAGCCCCCTGGAAGTCAAAACTGCTCCCAAAACTTGTCAGATACCAGGCCCAGACAATCTGGCATTTTGCAGCCTAGGGGAGCAGGTCAAAAGCAAACAGTCTCACCCGACTATTCCATCTTAAAACATACAACCCCATCTGGCTGCAAAATTGCTTTACCATAATTTGTCTCAGATGCCAGGAGCCCTACCAATAGATGATGTGCAGCCTAGGGAGCTAAGCCAAATAGTCTCGCCCGACTATTTGGTCTTAAAACATACAGCCTCACCTGGAAGTCAAAAAGCTTCCACCAAAAACTTGTCTCAGATGTCAGGAGCCCTGCCAATTTGGCATTTGCAGCCCTAGGGGAGCAAGTCAAAAATAGTCTCACCCGACTATTTAGTCTTAAACAAACAGCCCCACCTGGCCGTCAAATCTGCTTTACCAAAACTTGTCTCAGATGTCAGGAGCCCTACCAATAGGGCATGTGCAGCCTAGGGGAGCTAGTTAAAGTCAAAGAGTCTCACCCGACTATTTAGTCTTACAACATACATCCTCACCTGGATGTCAAAACTGCCTTACCAAAACTTGTCTCAGATACCAGGAGCCCCGCCAATCTGAAATTTGCTGCCTAGGGGAATAAGTCAAAGCCAAAACGGTCTCACCCGACAATTACATCTTAAAACATACAGCCCCATCTGGCCGCCAGAATTGCTTTACCAAAACTTGTCTCAGATGTCAGGAGCCCTACCAATAGGGCATGTGCAGCCTAGGGGAGCTAGTTAAAGTCAAAGAGTCTCACCCGACTATTTAGTCTTAAAACATACAGCCACACCTGGAAGTCAAAACTGTTTTACCAAAACTTGACTCAGAAACCAGGACCCCTGCCTAGGGGAGCTAGTTTAAGCCAAATAGTCTCACCCGACTATTCACTCTTAAAACATACAGCCTTACCTGGCCGTCAAAGCTGCTTTACCAAAATTTGTCTTAGTCAAAGCCAAATAGTCTCACCCGACTATTTAGTCCTAAAACAGTCGGGTGAGACTATTTGGCTTTAACTAGCTCCTCTAGGCTGCAAATGCCAGATTGGCAGGGCCCCTGGTATCTGAGACAAATTTTGGTAAAGAAGTTTTGACGGCCAGGTAAGGATGTATGTTTTAAGACTTAATAGTCGGGTGAGACTATTTGGCTTTAACTAGCTCCCCTAGGCAGCAATCCCAGATTGGCAATGCTCCTGGTATCTGAGACAATTTTTGGTGGTTTGGACTTCCAGGTGAGGCTGTGTGTTTTAAGACTTAATAGTCGGGTGAGACTATTTGGCTTTTACTTGCTCCCCTAGTCTGCAATTTTAAATTGGCAGGGCTCCTGGTATCTGAGACAAGTTTCGGGCTAGCAGTTTTGACTTCCAGATGAGGGTGCATAGGCAAATTGGCAGGGCTCCTGGTATATGAGTCAAGTTTTGGTACAGAAGTTTTAACATCCAGGTGAGGCTGTATGTTTTAAGACTAAATAGTCGGGTGAGACTATTTGGCTTTAACTAGCACCCCTAGGCTGCACATGTCCGATTGGCAGGGCTCCTGGCATCTGAGACAAATTTTGGTACAGCAATTTTGGCGGCCAGACGGGGTTGTATGTTTTCAGATGGAAGAGTCGGGTGAGACTGTTTGGCTTTGTTTTGTTCCCCTAGGCTGCAATGCCAAATTGGCAGGGCTCCTGGTATCTGAGACAAGTGTTGATGAAGCAGTTTAGACATCCAGGTGAGGCTGTTTGTTTTCAGAATAAATAGTCGGGTGAGACTATTTGGCTTTGACCTGCTCCCCTAGGCTGCAATGCCAAATTGGCAGGGCTCCTGGAACCTGAGACAAGTGTTGGTAAAACAGTTTTGACTTCCAGGTGTGGCTGTATGTTTTAAAACTTAATAGACGGGTGAGACTATTTGGCTTTAACTAGCTCCCCTAGGCTGCAATCCCAGATTGGCAGGGCTCCTGGTATCTGAGACAAGTTTTGGTAAAGCAGCTTTGACGGCCAGGTAAGGCTGTATGTTTTCAGAATAAATAGTCGGCTGAGACTATTTGGCTTTAACTAGCTCCTCTAGGCTGCAAATGCCGGATTGTCAGGGCTCCTGTTATCTGAGACAAATTTTGGTGGAGCATTTTTGAATTCCAGGTGTTTTAAGACTTAATAGTCGGGTGAGACTATTTGGCTTTAACTAGCTCCCCTAGACTGCAGTGCCAAATTGGCAGGTGTCCTGGTATCTGAGTCAAGTTTTTGTAAAGCAGTTTTGACTTCCAGGTGAGGCTGTATGTTTTCAGAATAAATAGTCGGCTGAGACTATTTGGCTTTAACTAGCTCCTCTAGGCTGCAAATGCCAGATTGGCAGGGCCCCTGGTATCTAAGGCAAATTTTGGTAAAGCAGCTTTGACGGCCAGGTAAGGCTGTATGTTATAAGAGTAAATAGTCGGGTGAGACTATTTGGCTTAAACTAGCTCCCCTAGGCAAGGGTCCTGGTTTCTGAGTCAAGTTTTGGTAAAACAGTTTTGACTTCCAGGTGTGGCTGTATGTTTTAAGACTAAATAGTCGGGTGAGACTATTTGGCTTTAACTAGCTCCCCTAGGTTGCAATGCCAAATTGGCAGGTCTCCTGGTATCTGAGACAAGTTTTGGTACAAAAGTTTTAACATCCATGTGAGGCTGTATGTTTTAAGACTAAATAGTCGGGTGAGACTATTTGGCTTTGACTAGCTCCCCTAGGCTGCACATGCCCTATTGGTAGGGCTCCTGGCATCTGAGACAAATTTTGGTAAAGCAGTTTTGACTTCCAGGTGAGGCTGTATGTTTTAAGACTAAATAGTCGGGTGAGGCTATTTGCCTTTGACTAGCTCCCCTAGGCTGCAAATGCCAGATTGGCAGGGCTCCTGGTATCTGAGACAAATTTTGGTAAAGCAGTTTTGACGGCCAGGTGAGGCTGTATGTTTTAAGATTAAATAGTCTTGTGGGACTATTTGGCTTTGACTAGGTCCCCTAGGCTGCAAAAGCCAGATTGGCAGGGCTCCTGGTATCTGAGACAAGTTTTGGTAAAGCAGTTTTGACTTCCAGGTGAGGCTGTATGTTTTAAGACTAAATAGTCGGGTGAGGCTATTTGCCTTTGACTAGCTCCCCTAGGCTGCAAATGCCAGATTGGCAGGGCACCTGGTATCTGAGACAAGTTTGATGAAGCAGTTTTGACTTCCAGGTGAGGCTGTATGTTTTAAGACTTAATAGTCGGGTGAGACTATTTGGCTTAAACTAGCTCCCCTAGGCAGGGGTCCTGGTTTCTGAGTCAAGTTTTGGTAAAACAGTTTTGGCTTCCAGGTGTGGCTGTATGTTTTAAGACTAAATAGTCGGGTGAGACTATTTTGATTTAACTAGCTCCCCAAGGCTGCACATTTCCGATTTGCAGGGCTCCTGGCATCTGAGACAAGTTTTGGTAAAGCAATTCTGGCGGCCTGATGGGGCTGTATGTTTTAAGATGTAATTGTCGGGTGAGACCGTTTTGGCTTTGACTTATTCCCCTAGGCAGCAAATTTCAGATTGGCGGGGCTCTTGGTATCTGAGACAAGTTTTGGTAAGGCAGTTTTGACATCCAAGTGAGGCTGTATGTTTTAAGACTAAATAGTCGCATGAGACTCTTTGGCTTTAACTAGCTCCCCTAGGCTGCACATGCCCTATTGGTAGGGCTCCTGACATCTGAGACAAGTTTTGGTAAAGCAGATTTGACGGCCAGGTGAGGCTGTTTGTTTTAAGACTAAATAGTCGGGTGAGACTATTTGGCTTTGACTTGCTCCCCTAGGCTGCAAATGCCAAATTGGCAGGGCTCCTGACATCTGAGACAAGTTTTTGGTGAAGCATTTTTGACTTCCAGGTGAGGCTGTATGTTTTCAGAATAAATAGTCGGGTGAGACTATTTGGTTTTAACTAGCTCCTCTAGGCTGCAAATGCCAGATTGGCAGGGCCCTGGTATCTAAGACAAATTATGGTTAAGCAGCTTTGACGGCCAGGTAAGGCTGTATGTTTTAAGACTGGGTGAGTCTATTTGGCTTAAACTAGCTCCCCTAGGCAGGGGTCCTGGTTTCTGAGTCAAGTTTTGGTAAAACAGTTTTGACATCCAAGTGAGGCTGTATGTTTTAAGACTAAATAGACGGGTGAGACTATTTGGCTTAAACTAGCTCCCCTAGGCTGCACATGCCCTATTGGTAGGGCTCCTGACATCTGAGACAAGTTTTGGTAAGGCAGATTTGACGGCCAGGTGAGGCTGTTTGTTTTAAGACTAAATAGTCGGGTGAGACTATTTGGCTTTGACTTGCTCCCCTAGGCTGCAAATGCCAAATTAGCAGGGCTCCTGACATCTGAGACAAGTTTTTGGTGAAGCATTTTTGACTTCCAGGTGAGGCTGTATGTTTTCAGAATAAATAGTCGGGTGAGACTATTTGGCTTTGACTTGCTCCCCTAGGCTGCACATGCCCTATTGGTAGGGCTCCTGACATCTGAGACAAGTTTTGGTAAAGCAATTTTGGCGGCCAGATGGGGCTGTATGTTTTAAGATGTAATTGTCGGGTGAGACCGTTTTGGCTTTGACTTATTCCCCTAGGCTGCAAATGTCAGATTGGCGGGGCTCCTGGTATCTGAGACAAGTTTTGGTATAGCAGTTTTGACATCCAGGTGAGGCTGTATGTTTTAAGACTAAATAGTCGGGCGAGACTATTTGGCTTTAACAAGCTCCCCTAGGCTGCACATGATCTATTGGTAGGGCTCCTGGTATCTGACACAAATTTTGGTAAAGCAATTTTGGCGGCCAGATGGGGTTGTATGTTTTAAGATGGAATAGTCGGGTGAGACTGTTTGGCTTTGACCTGCTCCCCTAGGCTGCAAATGCCAGATTGTCTGGGCTCCTGGTATCTGAGACAAGTTTTAGGTAAGCAGTTTTGACTTCCAGGTGGGGCTGTATGTTTTAAGACTAAATAGTCGGGTAGGACTATTTGGCTTTAACTAGCTCCCCTAGGCTACACATGCCAGATTGGCAGGGCTCCTGGCATCTGAGACAAGTTTTGGTAAGCCAGTTTTGACTTCCAGGTGAGGCTGTATGTTTTAAAACTTAATAGACGGGTGAGACTATTTGGCTTTAACTAGCTCCCCCAGGCTGCAAATGCCAGATTGGTAGGGCCAATGGTATCTAAAACAAATTTTGGTAAAGCAGCTTTGACGGCCAAGTAAGGCTGTATGTTTTAAGAGGAAATAGTCGGGTGAGACTATTTGGCTTTAACTAGCTCCCCTAGGCAGCAATCCCAGATTGGCAATGCTCCTGGTATCTGAGACAATTTTTGGTGGTTTAGACTTCCAGGTGAGGCTGTGTGTTTTAAGACTTAATATTCGGGTGAGACTATTTGGCTTTAACTAGCTCCCCTAGGCAGCAATCCCAGATTGGCAATGCTCCTGGTATCTGAGACAATTTTTGGTGGTTTAGACTTCCAGGTGAGGCTGTATGTTTTAAAACTTAATAGTCGGGTGAGACTATTTGGCTTTGACTAGCTCCCCTAGGCTGCAAATGTCAGATTGGCAATGCTCCTGGTATCTGAGACAAATTTTGGTAAAGCAGCTTTGACGGCCAGGTAAGGATGTATGTTTTAAGACTAAATAGTCGGGTAAGACTATTTGGCTTTAACTAGCTCCCCTAGGCTACACATGCCAGATTGGCAGGGCTCCTGGCATCTGAGACAAGTTTTGGTAAGCCAGTTTTGACTTCCAGGTGAGGCTGTATGTTTTAAAACTTAATAGTCGGGTGAGACTATTTGGCTTTGACTAGCTCCCTAGGCAGCAATCCCAGATTGGCAATGCTCCTGGTATCTGAGACAATTTTTGGTGGTTTAGACTTCCAGGTGAGGCTGTGTGTTTTAAGACTTAATATTCGGGTGAGACTATTTGGCTTTTACTTGCTCCCCTAGTCTGCAATTTTAAATTGGCAGGGCTCCTGGTATCTGAGACAAGTTTCGGGCTAGCAGTTTTGACTTCCAGATGAGGCTGCATAGGCAAATTGGCAGGGCTCCTGGTATCTGAGTCAAGTTTTGGTACAGAAGTTTTAACATCCAGGTGAGGCTGTATGTTTTAAGACTAAATAGTCGGGTGAGACTATTTGGCTTTGACTAGCTCCCCTAGGCTGCACATGCCCTATTGGTAGGGCTCCTGGCATCTGAGACAAATTTTGGTAAAGCAGTTTTGACTTCCAGGTGAGGCTGTATGTTTTAAGACTAAATAGTCGGGTGAGGCTATTTGCCTTTGACTAGCTCCCCTAGGCAGCAAATGCCAGATTGGCAGGGCTCCTGGAATCTGAGACAAATTTTGGTAAAGCAGTTTTGACGGCCAGGTGAGGCTGTATGTTTTAAGATAAAATAGTCTTGTGGGACTATTTGGCTTTGACTAGGTCCCCTAGGCTGCAAAAGCCAGATTGGCAGGGCTCCTGGTATCTGAGGCAAGTTTTGGTAAAGCAGTTTTGACTTCCAGGTGAGGCTGTATGTTTTAAGACTAAATAGTCGGGTGAGGCTATTTGCCTTTGACTAGCTCCCCTAGGCTGCAAATGCCAGATTGGCAGGGCTCCTGGTATCTGAGACAAGTTTTGATGAAGCAGTTTTGACTTCCAGGTGAGGCTGTATGTTTTAAGACTTAATAGTCGGATGAGACTATTTGGCTTTAACTAACTCCTCTCGGCTGCAAATGCCAGATTGGCAGGGCCCCTGGTATCTAAGACAAATTTTGGTAAAGCAGCTTTGACGGCCGGGTAAGGCTGTATGTTTTAAGAGTAAATAGTCGGGTGAGACCATTTGGCTTAAACTAGCTCCCCTAGGCAGGGGTCCTGGTTTCTGAGTCAAGTTTTGATAAAACAGTTTTGACTTCCAGGTGTGGCTGTATGTTTTAAGACTAAATAGTTGGGTGAGACTATTTGGCTTTAACTAGCTCCCCTTGGCTGCAAATACCAGATTGGCAATGCTCCTGGTATATGAGACAAGTTTAGGCAAAGCAGTTTTGACTTCCAGGTGACTCTGTATGTTTTAAGATTAAATAGTCTGGTGAGACTATTTGGCTTCCACATGCTCCCCTAGGTTGCAATGCCAAATTGGCAGGTCTCCTGGTATCTGAGACAAGTTTTGGTGAAGCAGTGTTAACTTCCACGTGAGGCTGTATGTTCTAAGACTAAATAGTCGGGTGAGACTATTTTGATTTAACTAGCTCCCCAAGGCTGCACATTCCCGATTGGCAGGGATCCTGGCATCTGAGGCAAGTTTTGGTAAAGCAATTTTGGCGGCCAGATGGGGCTATATGTTTTAAGATGTAATTGTCGGGTGAGACCGTTTTGGCTTTGACTTATTCCCCTAGGCTGCAAATGTCAGATTGGCGGGGCTCCTGGTATCTGAGACAAGTTTTGGTACAGCAGTTTTGACATCCAGGTGAGGCTGTATGTTTTAAGACTAAATAGTCGGGTGAGACTATTTGGCTTTAACAAGCTCCCCTAGGCTGCACATGCCCTATTGGTAGGGCTCCTGGCATCTGAGACAAATTTTGGTAAAGCAATTTTGGCGGCCAGATGGGGTTGTATGTTTTAAGATGGAATAGTCGGGTGAGACTGTTTGGCTTTGACCTGCTGCCCTAGGCTGCAAATGCCAGATTGTCTGGGCTCCTGGTATCTGAGACAAATTTTGGGTAAGCAGTTTTGACTTCCAGGTGAGGCTCTATGTTTTAAGACTAAATAGTCGGGTGAGACTATTTGGCTTTAACTAGCTCCCCTAGGCTGCACATGCCCTATTGGTAGGGCTCCTGGCATCTGAGACAAATTTTGGTAAAGCTATTTTGGCGGCTAGATGGGGTTGTATGTTTTAAGATGGAATAGTCGGGTGAGACTGTTTGGCTTTGACCTGCTCCCCTAGGCTGGAAATGCCAGATTGTCTGGGCTCCTGGTATCTGAGACAAGTTTTGGGTAAGCAATTTTGACATCCAGGTGAGGCTGTATGTTTTAAGACTAAATAGTCGGGTGAGACTATTTGGCTTTGACTAGCTCCCCTAGGCTGCACATGCCCTATTGGTAGGGCTCCTGGCATCTGAGACAAATTTTGGTAAAGCTATTTTGGCGGCTAGATGGGGTTGTATGGTTTAAGATGGAATAGTCGGGTGAGACTGTTTGGCTTTGACCTGCTCCCCTAGGCTGCAAATGCCAGATTGTCTGGGCTCCTGGTATCTGAGACAAGTTTTGGGTAAGCAGTTTTGACTTCCAGGTGAGGCTGTATGTTTTAAGACTAAATAGTCGGGTGAGATTATTTGGCTTTGACTAGCTCCCCTAGGCTGCACATGCCAGATTGGCAGGGCTCGTGGCATCTGAGACAAGTTTTGGTAAAGCAGTTTTGACTTCCAGGTGAGGCTGTATGTTTTAAAACTTAATAGACGGGTGAGACTATTTGGCTTTAACTAGCTCCCCTAGGCTGCAATCCCAGATTGGCAGGGCTCCTGGTATCTGAGACAAGTTTTGGTAAAGCAGATTTGACGGCCAGGTGAAGCTGCTTGTTTTAAGATGGAAAAGTCGGGTGAGACTATTTGGCTTTGACTTGCTCCCCTAGGCTGCAAATGCCAAATTGGCAGGGCTCCTGACATCTGAGACAAGTTTTGGTGAAGCATTTTAGACTTCCAGGTGAGGCTGTATGTTTTAAGACTTAATAGTCGGGTGAGACTATTTGGCTTTAACTAGCTCCCATAGACTGCAGTGCCAAATTGGCAGGTGTCCTGGTATCTGAGTCAAGTTTTGGCAAAGCAATTTTGGCGGCCAGATGGGGCTATATGTTTTAAGATGTAATGGTCGGGTGAGACCGTTTTGGCTTTGACTTATTCCCCTAGGCTGCAAATGTCAGATTGGCGGGGCTCCTGGTATCTGAGACAAGTTTTGGTACAGCAGTTTTGACATCCAGGTGAGGCTGTATGTTTTAAGACTAAATAGTCGGGGAGACTATATGGATTGACTTGCTCTCTTATGCTGCAAATGACAGATTGGCAGGGCTCCTGGTATGTGAGTCAAGTTTTGGTAAAGCAGCTGTGACGGCCAGGTAAGGCTGTATTTTTTAAGATTAAACAGTCCTGGAGACTATATGGTTTTACTTGCTCTCTTATGCTGCAAATGCCAGATTGGCAGGGCTCCTGGTATCTGAGTCAAGTTATGGTAAAGCAGTTTTGACTTCCAGGTGAGGCTGTATGTTTTCAGAATAAATAGTTGGGTGAGACTATTTGGCTTTAACTAACTCCTCTCGGCTGCAAATGCCAGATTGGCAATGCTCCTGGTATATGAGACAAGTTTAGGCAAAGTAGTTTTGACTTCCAGGTGACTCTGTATGTTTTAAGATTTAATAGTCTGGTGAGACTATTTGGCTTCCACATGCTCCCCTAGGTTGCAATGCCAAATTGGCAGGTGTCCTGGTATCTGAGACAAGTTTTGGTGAAGCAGTGTTAACTTCCACGTGAGGCTGTATGTTCTAAGACTAAATAGTCGGGTGAGACTATTTTGATTTAACTAGCTCCCCAAGGCTGCACATTGCCGATTGGCAGGGCTCCTGGCATCTGAGACAAGTTTTGGTAAAGCAATTTTGGCGGCCAGATGGGGCTATATGTTTTAAGATGTAATGGTCGGGTGAGACCGTTTTGGCTTTGACTTATTCCCCTAGGCTGCAAATGTCAGATTGGCGGGGCTCCTGGTATCTGAGACAAGTTTTGGTACAGCAGTTTTGACATCCAGGTGAGGCTGTATGTTTTAAGACTAAATAGTCGGGTGAGACTATTTGGCTTTAACAAGCTCCCCTAGGCTGCACATGACCTATTGGTAGGGCTCCTGGCATCTGAGACAAATTTTGGTAAAGCAATTTTGGCGGCCAGATGGGGTTGTATGTTTTAAGATGGAATAGTCGGGTGAGACTGTTTGGCTTTGACCTGCTGCCCTAGGCTGCAAATGCCAGATTGTCTGGGCTCCTGGTATCTGAGACAAATTTTGGGTAAGCAGTTTTGACTTCCAGGTGAGGCTCTATGTTTTAAGACTAAATAGTCGGGTGAGACTATTTGGCTTTAACTAGCTCCCCTAGGCTGCACATGCCCTATTGGTAGGGCTCCTGGCATCTGAGACAAATTTTGGTAAAGCTATTTTGGCGGCTAGATGGGGTTGTATGTTTAAAGATGGAATAGTCGGGTGAGACTGTTTGGCTTTGACCTGCTCCCCTAGGCTGGAAATGCCAGATTGTCTGGGCTCCTGGTATCTGAGACAAGTTTTGGGTTGGTAGGCTGCACATGCCAGATTGGCAGGGCTCGTGGCATCTGAGACAAGTTTTGGTAAAGCAGTTTTGACTTCCAGGTGAGGCTGTATGTTTTAAAACTTAATAGACGGGTGAGACTATTTGGCTTTAACTAGCTCCCCTAGGCTGCAATCCCAGATTAGCAGGGCTCCTGGTATCTGAGACAAGTTTTGGTAAAGCAGATTTGACGGCCAGGTGAAGCTGTTTGTTTTAAGATTAAATAGTCGGGTGAGACTATTTGGCTTTGACTTGCTCCCCTAGGCTGCAAATGCCAAATTGGCAGGGCTCCTGACATCTGAGACAAGTTTTGGTGAAGCATTTTAGACTTCCAGGTGAGGCTGTATGTTTTAAGACTTAATAGTCGGGTGAGACTATTTGGCTTTAACTAGCTCCCATAGACTGCAGTGCCAAATTGGCAGGTGTCCTGGTATCTGAGTCAAGTTTTGGTAAGGCAGTTTTGACTTCCAGGTGAGGCTGTATGTTTTCAGAATAAATAGTCGGCTGAGACTATTTGGCTTTAACTAGCTCCTCTAGGCTGCAAATGCCAGATTGGCAATGTTCCTGGTATATGAAACAAGTTTTGGTAAAGCAGTTTTGACTTCCAGGTGACTCTGTATTTTTAAGATTAAATAGTCTGGTGAGACTATTTAGCTTCCACATGCTCCCCTCGGTTGCAATGCCAAATTGGCAGGTCTCCTGGTATCTGAGACAAGTTTTGGTGAAGCAGTTTTAACTTCCAGGTGAGGCTGTATGTTCTAAGACTAAATAGTCGGGTGAGACTATTTTGATTTAACTAGCTCCCCAAGGCTGCACATTCCCGATTGGCAGGGCTCCTGGCATCTGAGACAAGTTTTGGTAAAGCAATTTTGGCGGCCAGATGGGCCTGTATGTTTTAAGATGTAATTGTCGGGTGGGACCGTTTTGGCTTTGACTTATTCCCCTAGGCTGCAAATGTCAGATTGGCGGGGCTCCTGGTATCTGAGACAAGTTTTGGTACAGCAGTTTTGACATCCAGGTGAGGCTGTATGTTTTAAGACTAAATAGTCGGGTGAGACTATTTGGCTTTAACTAGCTCCCCCTAGGCTGCACATGCCAGATTGGCAGGGCTCCTGGCATCTGAGACAAGTTTTGGTGGAGCATTTTTGACTTCCAGGTGTGGCTGTATGTTTTAAGACTAAATAGTCGGGTGAGGCTATTTGCCTTTGACTAGCTCCCCTAGGCTGCAAATGCCAGATTGGCAGGGGTCCTGGTATCTGAGTCAAGTTTTGGTAAAGCAGTTTTGACTTCCAGGTGAGGCTGAATGTTTCCAGACTAAATAGTCGGGTGATTATTTGGTTTGACTAGCTCCCCTAGGGCTGCAAAAGCCAGATTGGCAGGGCTCCCTGGTATCTGAGACAAGTTTTGGTGAAGCAGTTTTGACTTCCAGATGAGACTGTATGTTTTAAGACTAAAGAGTCGGGAGAGACTATATGGCTTTGACTAGCTCCCCCTAGGCTGCAAAGCCAGATTGGCAGGGCTCCTGCTATCTGAGACAAGTTTTGGTGAAGCAGTTTTGACTTCCTGGTGAGGCTGTATGTTTAAAGACTAAATTGTCGGGTAAGACGATTTGCCTTTGACTAGCACCCCTAGGCTGCAAAAGCCAGATTGGCAGGGCTCCTGCTATCTGAGACAAGATTTGCTAACGCAATTTTGGCGGCCAGATGGGGCTGTATGTTTTAAGATGGAAAAGTCGGGTGACTCCCCTAGGAGCTATTTGGTTTGACTAGCTCCCCTAGGCTGAAAAAGCCAGATTGGCAGGGGTCCTGGTATCTGAGTCAAGTTTTGGCAAACCAGTTTTGACTTCCAGGTGAGGCTGTATGTTTCCAGACAAAATAGTCGGGTGAGACTATTTGGCTTTAACTAGCTCCCCTAGGCTGCAAATGCCAGATTTGCAGGGCTCATGGTATCTGAGACAAGTTTTGGTACAGCAGTTTTGACTTCCAGGTGTGGCTGTATGTTTTAAGACGAAATAGTATGACCTGCTCCCCTAGGCTGCAATGTTAAATTGGCAGGGCTCCTGGTATCTGAGACAAGTGTTGGTGAAGCAGTTTTGACTTCCAGGTGAGGCTGTATATTTTAGGACTAAATAGTCGGATGAGACTATTTGGCTTTAACTAGCTCCCCTAGACTGCAGTGCCAAATTGGCAGGTGTCCTGGTATCTGAGTCAAGTTTTGGTAAAGCAGTTTTGACTTCCAGGTGGGGCTGTATATTTTCAGAATAAATGGTCGGGTGAGACTATTTGGCTTTAACTAGCTCCTCTAGGCTGCAAATGCCAGATTGGCAGGGCCCCTAGTATCTAAGACAAATTTTGGTAAAGCAGCTTTGACGGCCAGGTAAGGCTGTATGTTTTAAGAGTAAATAGTCGGGTGAGACTATTTGGCTTAAACTAGCTCGCCTAGGCAGGGGTCCTGGCTTCTGAGTCAAGTTTTGGTAAAACAGTTTTGGTTTCCAGGTGAGGCTGTCTGTTTTAAGACTAAATAGTCGAGTGAGTCTATTTGGCTTTGACTTGCTCCCCTAGTATGCAATTTTAAATTGGCAGGTCTCCTGGTATCTGAGACAAGTTTCGGGTTAGCAATTTTGACTTCCAGGTTGGGTTGTATGTTTTAAATTTAAATAGTCTGGAGAGACTATTTGGCTTTGACTTGCTCCCCTAGGCTGCAATGTCAAATTGGCAGGGCTCCTGGTATCTGAGACAAGTTTTGGTTAAGCAGTTTTACCGGCCAGGTGAAGCTGTTTGTTTTAAGACTAAATAGTCCGGTGAGACTATTTGGCTTTAACTAGCTTTTGTTTTAAGAGTATATAGTCCGGTGAGACTATTTGGCTTTAACTAGCTCCCCAAGGCTACACATGCCAGATTGGCAGGGCTCCTGGTATCTGAGACAAGTTTTGGTAAATCAATTTTGGCGGCCAGATGGGGCTGTATGTTTTAAGATGTAACTGTCGGGTGAAACCGTTTTGGCTTTGACTTATTCCCCTAGGCTGCAAATGTCAGATTGGCGGGGCTCCTGGTATCTGAGACAAGTTTTGGTAAAGCAGTTTTTACTTCCAGGTGAGGCTGTATGTTTTAAGATGTAATTGTCGGGTGAGACCGTTTTGGCTTTGACTTATTCCCCTTGGCTGCAAAAGTCAGATTGGCGGGGCTCTTGGTATCTGAGACAAGTTTTGGTACATCAGTTTTGACATCCAGGTGAGGCTGTATGTTTTAAGACCAAATAGTCGGGTGAGACTATTTTGATTTAACAAGCTCCCCTAGGCTGCACATGCCCTATTGGTAGGGCTCCTGGCATCTGAGATAAATTTTGGTAAAGCTATTTTGGCGGCCAGATGGGGTTGTATGTTTTAAGATGGAATAGTCGGGTGAGACTGTTTGGCTTTGACCTGCTCCCCTAGGCTGCAAATGCCAGATTGTCTGGGCTCCTGGTATCTGAGTCAAGTTTTGGTAAAGCAGTTTTGACTTCCAGGTGGGGCTGTATATTTTCAGAATAAATGGTCGGGTGAGACTATTTGGCTTTAACTAGCTCCTCTAGGCCGCAAATGCCAGATTGGCAGGGCCCCTAGTATCTAAGACAAATTTTGGTAAAGCAGCTTTGACGGCCAGGTAAGGCTGTATGTTTTAAGAGTAAATAGTCGGGTGAGACTATTTGGCTTAAACTAGCTCGCCTAGGCAGGGGTCCTGGCTTCTGAGTCAAGTTTTGGTAAAACAGTTTTGGTTTCCAGGTGAGGCTGTATGTTTTAAGACTAAATAGTCGAGTGAGACTATTTGGCTTTGACTTGCTCCCCTAGTATGCAATTTTAAATTGGCAGGTCTCCTGGTATCTGAGACAAGTTTCCGGGTTGGCAATTTTGACTTCCAGGTTGGGTTGTATGTTTTAAATTTAAATAGTCTGGAGAGACTATTTGGCTTTGACTTGCTCCCCTAGGCTGCAATGCCAAATTGGCAGGGCTCCTGGTATCTGAGACAAGTTTTGGTTAAGCAGTTTTACCGGCCAGGTGAAGCTGTTTGTTTTAAGACTAAATAGTCCGGTGAGACTATTTGGCTTTAACTAGCTTTTGTTTTAAGAGTATATAGTCCGGTGAGACTATTTGGCTTTAACTAGCTCCCCAAGGCTGCAAATGCCAGATTGTCTGGGCTCCTGGTATCTGAGACAAGTTTTGGTAAATCAATTTTGGCGGCCAGATGGGGCTGTATGTTTTAAGATGTAACTGTCGGGTGAAACCGTTTTGGCTTTGACTTATTCCCCTAGGCTGCAAATGCCAAATTGGCAGGTGTCCTGTTATCTGAGTCAAGTTTTGGTAAAGCAGTTTTGACTTCCAGGTGAGGCTCTATGTTTTAAGACTAAATAGTCGGGTGAGACTATTTGGCTTTAACTAGCTCCCCTAGGCTGCACATGCCCTATTGGTAGGGCTCCTGGCATCTGAGACAAATTTTGGTAAAGCTATTTTGGCGGCTAGATGGGGTTGTATGTTTTAAGATGGAATAGTCGGGTGAGACTGTTTGGCTTTGACCTGCTCCCCTAGGCTGGAAATGCCAGATTGTCTGGGCTCCTGGTATCTGAGACAAGTTTTGGGTAAGCAGTTTTGACTTCCAGGTGAGGCTGTATGTTTTAAGACTAAATAGTCGGGTGAGACTATTTGGCTTTAACTAGCTCCCCTAGGCTGCACATGCCAGATTGGCAGGGCTCGTGGCATCTGAGACAAGTTTTGGTAAAGCAGTTTTGACTTCCAGGTGAGGCTGTATGTTTTAAGACTAAATAGTCGGGTGAGACTATTTGGCTTTAACTAGCTCCCCTAGGCTGCACATGCCAGATTGGCAGGGCTCGTGGCATCTGAGACAAGTTTTGGTAAAGCAGTTTTGACTTCCAGGTGAGGCTGTATGTTTTAAGACTTAATAGTCGGGTGAGACAATTTGGCTTTAACTAGCTCCCATAGACTGCAGTACCAAATTGGCAGGTGTCCTGGTATCTGAGTCAAGTTTTGGTAAGGCAGTTTTGACTTCCAGGTGAGGCTGTATGTTTTCAGAATAAATAGTCGGGTGAGACTATTTGGCTTTAACTAGCTCCTCTAGGCTGCAAATGCCAGATTGGCAATGTTCCTGGTATATGAAACAAGTTTTGGTAAAGCAGTTTTGACTTCCAGGTGACTCTGTATTTTTAAGATTAAATAGTCTGCCAAATTGGCAGGTCTCCTGGTATCTGAGACAAGTTTTGGTGAAGCAGTTTTAACTTCCAGGTGAGGCTGTATGTTCTAAGACTAAATAGTCGGGTGAGACTATTTTGATTTAACTAGCTCCCCAAGGCTGCACATTCCCGATTGGCAGGGCTCCTGGCATCTGAGACAAGTTTTGGTAAAGCAATTTTGGCGGCCAGATGGGCCTGTATGTTTTAAGATGTAATTGTCGGGTGGGACCGTTTTGGCTTTGACTTATTCCCCTAGGCTGCAAATGTCAGATTGGCGGGGCTCCTGGTATCTGAGACAAGTTTTGGTACAGCAGTTTTGACATCCAGGTGAGGCTGTATGTTTTAAGACTAAATAGTCGGGTGAGACTATTTGGCTTTAACTAGCTCCCCTAGGCTGCACATGCCAGATTGGCAGGGCTCCTGGCATCTGAGACAAGTTTTGGTGGAGCATTTTTGACTTCCAGGTGTGGCTGTATGTTTTAAGACTAAATAGTCGGGTGAGGCTATTTGCCTTTGACTAGCTCCCCTAGGCTGCAAATGCCAGATTGGCAGGGGTCCTGGTATCTGAGTCAAGTTTTGGTAAAGCAGTTTTGACTTCCAGGTGAGGCTGAATGTTTCCAGACTAAATAGTCGGGTGATTATTTGGTTTGACTAGCTCCCCTAGGCTGCAAAAGCCAGATTGGCAGGGCTCCTGGTATCTGAGACAAGTTTTGGTGAAGCAGTTTTGACTTCCAGATGAGACTGTATGTTTTAAGACTAAAGAGTCGGGAGAGACTATATGGCTTTGACTAGCTCCCCTAGGCTGCAAAAGCCAGATTGGCAGGGCTCCTGCTATCTGAGACAA
Source organism: Drosophila littoralis (assembly GCA_018903485.1). Taxonomy (NCBI): domain Eukaryota; kingdom Metazoa; phylum Arthropoda; class Insecta; order Diptera; family Drosophilidae; genus Drosophila; species Drosophila littoralis. The sequence goes on along the minus strand of JAEIGF010000583.1, from coordinate 18,161 downwards.
GTTTTGGTGAAGCAGTTTTGACTTCCTGGTGAGGCTGTATGTTTAAAGACTAAATTGTCGGGTAAGACGATTTGCCTTTGACTAGCACCCCTAGGCTGCAAAAGCCAGATTGGCAGGGCTCCTGCTATCTGAGACAAGATTTGCTAACGCAATTTTGGCGGCCAGATGGGGCTGTATGTTTTAAGATGGAAAAGTCGGGTGACTCCCCTAGGAGCTATTTGGTTTGACTAGCTCCCCTAGGCTGAAAAAGCCAGATTGGCAGGGCTCCTGGTATCTGAGTCAAGTTTTGGCAAACCAGTTTTGACTTCCAGGTGAGGTTGTATGTTTCCAGACAAAATAGTCGGGTGAGACTATTTGGCTTTAACTAGCTCCCCTAGGCTGCAAATGCCAGATTTGCAGGGCTCATGGTATCTGAGACAAGTTTTGGTACAGCAGTTTTGACTTCCAGGTGAGGCTGTATGTTTTAAGACGAAATAGTATGACCTGCTCCCCTAGGCTGCAATGCCAAATTGGCAGGGCTCCTGGTATCTGAGACAAGTGTTGGTGAAGCAGTTTTGACTTCCAGGTGAGGCTGTATATTTTAGGACTAAATAGTCGGATGAGACTATTTGGCTTTAACTAGCTCCCCTAGACTGCAGTGCCAAATTGGCAGGTGTCCTGGTATCTGAGTCAAGTTTTGGTAAAGCAGTTTTGACTTCCAGGTGGGGCTGTATATTTTCAGAATAAATGGTCGGGTGAGACTATTTGGCTTTAACTAGCTCCTCTAGGCTGCAAATGCCAGATTGGCAGGGCCCCTAGTATCTAAGACAAATTTTGGTAAAGCAGCTTTGACGGCCAGGTAAGGCTGTATGTTTTAAGAGTAAATAGTCGGGTGAGACTATTTGGCTTACACTAGCTCGCCTAGGCAGGGGTCCTGGCTTCTGAGTCAAGTTTTGGTAAAACAGTTTTGGTTTCCAGGTGAGGCTGTCTGTTTTAAGACTAAATAGTCGAGTGAGACTATTTGGCTTTGACTAGCTCCCCAAGGCTACACATGCCAGATTGGCAGGGCTCCTGGTATCTGAGACAAGTTTTGGTAAATCAATTTTGGCGGCCAGATGGGGCTGTATGTTTTAAGATGTAACTGTCGGGTGAAACCGTTTTGGCTTTGACTTATTCCCCTAGGCTGCAAATGTCAGATTGGCGGGGCTCCTGGTATCTGAGACAAGTTTTGGTAAAGCAGTTTTTACTTCCAGGTGAGGCTGTATGTTTTAAGATGTAATTGTCGGGTGAGACCGTTTTGGCTTTGACTTATTCCCCTTGGCTGCAAATGTCAGATTGGCGGGGCTCTTGGTATCTGAGACAAGTTTTGGTACATCAGTTTTGACATCCAGGTGAGGCTGTATGTTTTAAGACCAAATAGTCGGGTGAGACTATTTTGATTTAGCAAGCTCCCCTAGGCTGCACATGCCCTATTGGTAGGGCTCCTGGCATCTGAGATAAATTTTGGTAAAGCTATTTTGGCGGCCAGATGGGGTTGTATGTTTTAAGATGGAATAGTCGGGTGAGACTGTTTGGCTTTGACCTGCTCCCCTAGGCTGCAAATGCCAGATTGTCTGGGCTCCTGGTATCTGAGTCAAGTTTTGGTAAAGCAGTTTTGACTTCCAGGTGGGGCTGTATATTTTCAGAATAAATGGTCGGGTGAGACTATTTGGCTTTAACTAGCTCCTCTAGGCTGCAAATGCCAGATTGGCAGGGCCCCTAGTATCTAAGACAAATTTTGGTAAAGGCAGCTTTGACGGCCAGGTAAGGCTGTATGTTTTAAGAGTAAATAGAGTAAATAGTCGGGTGAGACTATTTGGCTTAAACTAGCTCGCCTAGGCAGGGGTCCTGGCTTCTGAGTCAAGTTTTGGTAAAACAGTTTTGGTTTCCAGGTGAGGCTGTATGTTTTAAGACTAAATAGTCGAGTGAGACTATTTGGCTTTGACTTGCTCCCCTAGTATGCAATTTTAAATTGGCAGGTCTCCTGGTATCTGAGACAAGTTTCGGGTTGGCAATTTTGACTTCCAGGTTGGGTTGTATGTTTTAAATTTAAATAGTCTGGAGAGACTATTTGGCTTTGACCTGCTCCCCTAGGCTGCAAATGCCAGATTGTCTGGGCTCCTGGTATCTGAGTCAAGTTTTGGTAAAGCAGTTTTGACTTCCAGGTGGGGCTGTATATTTTCAGAATAAATGGTCGGGTGAGACTATTTGGCTTTAACTAGCTCCTCTAGGCTGCAAATGCCAGATTGGCAGGGCCCCTAGTATCTAAGACAAATTTTGGTAAAGCAGCTTTGACGGCCAGGTAAGGCTGTATGTTTTAAGAGTAAATAGAGTAAATAGTCGGGTGAGACTATTTGGCTTAAACTAGCTCGCCTAGGCAGGGGTCCTGGCTTCTGAGTCAAGTTTTGGTAAAACAGTTTTGGTTTCCAGGTGAGGCTGTATGTTTTAAGACTAAATAGTCGAGTGAGACTATTTGGCTTTGACTTGCTCCCCTAGTATGCAATTTTAAATTGGCAGGTCTCCTGGTATCTGAGACAAGTTTCGGGTTGGCAATTTTGACTTCCAGGTTGGGTTGTATGTTTTAAATTTAAATAGTCTGGAGAGACTATTTGGCTTTGACTTGCTCCCCTAGGCTGCAATGCCAAATTGGCAGGGCTCCTGGTATCTGAGACAAGTTTTGGTTAAGCAGTTTTACCGGCCAGGTGAAGCTGTTTGTTTTAAGACTAAATAGTCCGGTGAGACTATTTGGCTTTAACTAGCTTTTGTTTTAAGAGTATATAGTCCGGTGAGACTATTTGGCTTTAACTAGCTCCCCAAGGCTGCAAATGCCAGATTGTCTGGGCTCCTGGTATCTGAGACAAGTTTTGGTAAATCAATTTTGGCGGCCAGATGGGGCTGTATGTTTTAAGATGTAACTGTCGGGTGAAACCGTTTTGGCTTTGACTTATTCCCCTAGGCTGCAAATGTCAGATTGGCGGGGCTCCTGGTATCTGAGACAAGTTTTGGTAAAGCAGTTTTGACTTCCAGGTGAGGCTGTATGTTTTAAGATGTAATTGTCGGGTGAGACCGTTTTGGCTTTGACTTATTCCCCTAGGCTGCAAATGTCAGATTGGCGGGCCTCTTGGTATCTGAGACAAGTTTTGGTACATCAGTTTTGACATCCAGGTGAGGCTGTATGTTTTAAGACCAAATAGTCGGGTGAGACTATTTTGATTTAACAAGCTCCCCTAGGCTGCACATGCCCTATTGGTAGGGCTCCTGGCATCTGAGATAAATTTTGGTAAAGCTATTTTGGCGGCCAGATGGGGTTGTATGTTTTAAGATGGAATAGTCGGGTGAGACTGTTTGGCTTTGACCTGCTCCCCTAGGCTGCAAATGCCAAATTGGCAGGTGTCCTGTTATCTGAGTCAAGTTTTGGTAAAGCAGTTTTGACTTCTAGGTGAGGCTGTATGTTTTAAGACTTAATAGTCGGGTGAGACTATTTGGCTTTAACTAGCTCCTCTAGGCTGTAAATGTCAGATTGGCAGGGCCCCTGGTATCTAAGACAAGTTTTGGTAAAGCAATTTTGGCGGCCAGATGGGGCTGTATGTTTTAAGATGGATGAGTCGGGTGAGACTGTTTGGCTTTGTTTTGTTCCACTAGGCTGCAATGCCGAATCGGCGGGGCTGCTGGTATCTGAGATAAGTTTTGGTACAGCAGTTTTGACATCCAGGTGAGGCTGTATGTTTTAAGACTTAAGAGTCGGGTGAGACTATTTGGCTTTAACAAGCTCCCCTAGGCTGCACATGCGCTATTGGTAGGGCTCCTGGCATCTGAGACAAATTTTGGTAAAGCAATTTTGGCGGCCAGATGGGGTTGTATGTTTTAAGATGGAATAGTCGGGTGAGACTGTTTGGCTTTGACCTGCTCCCCTAGGCTGCAAATGCCAGATTGTCTGGTCTCCTGGTATCTGAGTCAAGTTTTGGGTAAGCAGTTTTGACTTCCAGGTGAGGCTGTATGTTTTAAGACTAAATAGTCGGATGAGACTATTTGGCTTTAACTAGCTCCCCTAGGCTGCACATGCCAGATTGGCAGGGCTCCTGGCATCTGAGACAAGTTTTGGTAAAGCAATTTTGGCGGCCAGATGGGGCTGTATGTTTTAAGATGTAATTGTCGGGTGAGACCGTTTTGGCTTTTACTTATTCCCCTAGGCTGCAAATGTCAGATTGGCGGGGCTCGTGGTATCGCAGTCAAGTTTTTGTTAAGCAGTTTTGACTTCCAGGTGAGGCTGTATGTTTTAAGACTAAATAGTCGGGTGAGACTATTTGGCTTTAACAAGCTCCCCTAGGCTGCACATGCCCTATTGGTAGGGCTCCTGGCATCTGAAATAAATTTTGGTAAAGCTATTTTGGCGGCCAGATGGGGTTGTATGTTTTAAGATGGAATAGTCGGGTGAGACTGTTTGGCTTTGACCTGCTCCCCTAGGCTGCAAATGCCAGATTGTCTGGGCTCCTGGTATCTGAGACAAGTTTTGGGTAAGCAGTTTTGACTTCCAGGTGAGGCTGAATGTTTTAAGACTTAATAGTCGGGTGAGACTATTTGGCTTTAACTAGCTTTTGTTTTAAGAGTATAAAGTCCGGTGAGACTATTTGGCTTTAACTAGCTCCCTAAGGCTGCACATGCCAGATTGGCTTTGACTTATTCCCTTAGGCTGCAAATGTCAGATTGGCGGGGCTCTTGGTATCTGAGTCAAGTTTTGGTAAAGCAGTTTTGACTTCCAGGTGAGGCTGTATGTTTTCAGAATAAATAGTCGGGTGACAATATTTGGCTTTAACTAGCTCCCCTTGGCAGGGGTCCTGGTTTCTGAGTCAAGTTTTGGTAAAACAGTTTTGACTTCCAGGTGAGGCTGTCTGTTTTAAGACTAAATACTCGGGTGAGACTGTTTGGCTTTGGCTTGCTCCCCTAGTATGCAATTTTAAATTGGCAGGGCTCCTGGTATCTGAGACAAGTTTCGGGTTAGCAATTTTGACTTCCAGGTGGGGCTATATGTTTTAAGACTAAATAGTATGACCTGCTCCCCAAGGCTGCACATGCCCGATTGGCAGGGCTCCTGGCATCTGAGACAAGTTTTGGTAAAGCAATTTTGGCGGCCAGATGGGGCTGTATGTTTTAACACGGAATAGTCGGGTGAGACTATTTGGCTTTGACTTGCTCCCGTATGCTGCAAATGCCAGATTGGCAGGGCTCCTGGTATCTGAGGCAAGTTTTGGGTAAGCAGTTTTGACTTCCAGGCGAGGCTATATGTATTAAGACTAAATAGTATGACCTGCTCCCCAAGGCTGCACATGCCCGATTGGCAGGGCTCCTTTCATCTGAGATAAGTTTTGGTAAAGCAATTTTGGCGGACAGATGGGGCTGTATGTTTTAACACGGAATAGTCGGGTGAGACTATTTGGCTTTAACTAGCTCCCCTAGGCTGCAAATGCCAGATTGGCAGGGGTCCTGGTTTGTGAGTCAAGTTTTGGTAAGACAGTTTTGACTTCCAGGTGAGGCTGTATGTTTTAAGAGTAAATAGTCGGGTGAGACTATTTGGCTCCCACATGCTCCCCTAGGTTGCAATGCCAAATTGGCAGGTCTCCTGGTATCTGAGTCAAGTTTTGGTAAAGCAGTTTTGACTTCCAGGTGGGGCTGTATATTTTCAGAATAAATGGTCGGGTGAGACTATTTGGCTTTAACTAGCTCCTCTAGGCTGTAAATGCCAGATTGGCAGGGCCCCTAGTATCTAAGACAAATTTTGGTAAGACAGCTTTGACGACCAGGTAAGGCTGTATGTTGTAAAAGTAAATAGTCGGGTGAGACTATTTGGCTTAAACTAGCTCCCCTAGGCAGGGGTCCTGGCTTCTGAGTCAAGTTTTGGTAAAACAGTTTTGACTTCCAGGTGAGGCTGTATGTATTAAGACCAAATAGTCGGATGAGACTATTTGGCTTTAACTAGCTCCCCTAGACTGCAGTGCCAAATTGGCAGGTGTCCTTATATCTGAGTCAAGTTTTGGTAAAGCAGTTTTGACTTCCAGGTGAGGCTGTATGTTTTCAGAATAAATGCTCGGGTGAGACTATTTGGCTTTAACTAGCTCGTCTAGGCTGCAAATGCCAGATTGGCAGGGCCCCTGGTATCTGAGACAAGTTTTGGTAAAGCAGTTTTACCGGCCAGGTGAGGCTGTTTGTTTTAAGACTAAATAGTCCGGTGGGACTTTTTGGCTTTAACTAGCTTTTGTTTTAAGAGTATATAGTCCGGTGAGACTATTTGGCGTTAACTAGCTCCCCAAGGCTGCACATGCCAGATTGGCAGGGCTCCTGGTATCTGAGACAAGTTTTGGAAAAGCGATTTTGGCGGCCAGATGGGGCTGTATGTTTTAAGATGTAATTGTCGGGTGAAACCGTTTTGGCTTTGACTTATTCCCCTAGGCTGCAAATGTCAGATTGGCGGGGCTCTTGGTATCTGAGTCAATAAATAGTCGGGTGACAATATTTGGCTTTAACTAGCTCCTCTAGGCAGCAAATGCCAGATTGGCAGGGCCCATGGTATCTAAGACAAATTTTGGTAAAGCAGCTTTGACGACCAGGTAAGGCTGTATGTTGTAAAAGTAAATAGTCGGGTGAGACTATTTGGCTTAAACTAGCTCCCCTGGGCAGGGGTCCTGGTTTCTGAGTCAAGTTTTGGTAAAACAGTTTTGACTTCCAGGTGAGGCTGTCTGTTTTAAGACTAAATAGTCGGGTGAGATTATTTGGCTTTGGCTTGCTCCCCTAGTATGCAATTTTAAATTGATAGGGCTCCTGGTATCTGAGACAAGTTTCGGGTTAGCAATTTTGACTTCCAGGTGGGGCTATATGTTTTCAGACTAAATAGTATGACCTGCTCCCCAAGGCTGCACATGCCCGATTTGCAGGGCTCCCGGCATCTGAGACAAGTATTGGTAAAGCAATTTTGGTGGCCAGATAGGGCTGTATGTTTTAAGACGGAATGGTCGGGTGAGACTATTTGGCTTTGACTTGCTCCCGTAGGCTGCAAATACCAGATTGGCAGGGCTCCTGGTATCTGAGACAAGTTTCGGGTTAGCAATTTTGACTTCCAGGTGGGGCTTTATGTTTTAAGACTAAATAGTATGACCTGCTCCCCAAGGCTGCACATGCCCGATTGGGAGGATTCCTGGCATCTGAGACAAGTTTTAGTAAAGCAATTTTGGCGGCCAGATGGGGCTGTATGTTTTAAGATGTAATTGTCGGGTGAGACCGTTTTGGCTTTGACTTATTCCCCTAGGCTGCAAATGTCAGATTGGCGGGGCTCTTGGTATCTGAGTCAAGTTTTAGTAAGGCAGTTTTGACTTCCAGGTGAGGCTGTATGTTTTAAGACTAAATAGTCGGGTGTGACGATTTGGCTTTAACTAGCTCCCCTAGGCTGCACGTGTCCGATTGGCAGGGCTCCTGGCATCTGAGACAAATTTTGGTAAAGCAATTTTGGCGGCCAGATGGGGCTGTATTTATTTATTTATTTATTTATTTATTAATGGTCGACAAAACGAGTGTCTTCCTCATTATTCATTAGATAATACATACAATAGATAATGGAATTACATGTTAAAGCCTAGTTAGATAACACAGTTCTCTAAATAGCAGCACCGACCGATGGAGGTGTTTTAGTTGCCAGTCCGGCCAGCTGTGCCCCTTTTCACAGCTAAATTTGTCAGTGACGCTATTAGAGCCTACTTCTAAGCAGAAGGGTGTAAGTAGGAAAAAAGTGTTCTTAAGTAAAATTAAAAATAATCTTAGTTTGCTACATTAATTAATAAAATACACTAAATAAGAAAAAAGAAAGTAAGAAGATATTAATAAAGTATAGAAATGTAAGCTAGATATATAGAGTGTTAAGTAGATGGGACAGATAGAAAAGTAATGGGAAAAGTAATGGGAAATCACCGACTAAATAGTCGGGTGTGACGATTTGGCTTTAACTAGCTCCCCTAGGCTGCACGTGTCCGATTGGCAGGGCTCCTGGTATCTGAGACAAGTTTTGGTACAGCAGTTTTGACATCCAGGTGAGGCTGTATGTTTTAAGACTAAATAGTCGGGTGAGACTATTTGGCTTTGACCTGCTGCCCTAGGCCGCAAATGCCTGATTGGCAGGGCTCCTGGTATTTGAGACAATAGTCGGGTGAGACTATTTGGCTTTGACCTGCTCCCCTAGGCTGCAAATGCCAGATTGGCAATGCTCCTGGTATCTGAGACAAATTTTGGTAAGGCAATTTTTGCGGCCAGATGGGGCTGTATGTTTTAAGACGGAAAAGTCGGGTGAGACTGTTTGGCTTTGATTTCTTCCACTAGGTTGCAAATGTCCAATTGGCAGGGGTGCTGGTATCTGAGTCAAGTTTTGCCAAAGCAGATTTGACATCCAGGTAGGGCTGTATGTTTTAACACTAAATAGTCGGGTGAGACTATTTTGATTTAACTAGCTCCCCAAGGCTGCACATGCCCGATTGGCAGGGCTCCTGGCATCTGAGACAAGTTTTGGTAAAGCAATTTTGGCGGCCACATGGGGCTGTATGTTTTAAGATGTAATTGTCGGGTGAGACCGTTTTGGCTTTGACTTATTCACCTAGGCTGCGAATGTTAGATTGGCGGGGCTCCTGGTATTTGAGACAAGTTTTGGTACAGCAGTTTTGACATCCAGGTGAGGCTGTATGTTTTAAGACTAAATAGTCGGGTGAGACTTGTAGCATGCAGAAGGGTATATATGCGATCTTGTGCCCTTTTCAAAAGGCCACCAGCTTCGTGCGGTTGATGTTCTTCCGCAGAGGTGAAGAGATTCGGAAGGTGTGCACTTCTAGCGTTGCTCTAAACTATGCTCGTCGGATTTGGCGTGGGTCTTTTCCTCTTCCCTTCACATATCACTCCTTTTGTGCTCAGAGAGGTTAAGTGCACTGACTGTATACTAATAAGATGAAGGGCCAATAGGGTGTATTCGGGCTGTACCCACGTACAGAATTAATATAAATGAGAACGGCGGACTGTTATGTGAGAATTTCAGTGGTTAGGGTGCGGTAGGTGTTGATCGCTCCCTATTCTTTACCCTCCCAACCTTGGTAACTCGTGATTAACTTGGGTGGTTACCCCTTTACTAATGTTTTATTTAATTCAACATAAACAATATGACTTCAGCGTAGGATCGTACCGGCGACGGACCTTTCTATACAATTTACCGGTACATTTTAATTAAACTAAACTTCAGATAACAATCATATGATCCATATAGGAATGCTTCATTCTTTAGCATTTCCTTATTTTCTTTTGCCTAAACTACGGTGTAACAGGGCGGTGTTAAACTATTATATATGTTAATACACGAGCATTCCGAGTGCGATAAAGCCGGTTAAATAATTCGTTCGCCAATAATAGGCCGTACTCACTGTAAGTTATATTTAGACTTGTCACTCACTGTTATATCCATCGGTGCAGGTTCGTTGGGCCCATCGAAAGTGCAGTTGGTGTGGTGCTTTAAAACTTTTGGTAGCTGTGCATAAAGAAAATTATTTAAACGGAAATCGCTGCTACGGCTAATGCTACTATGTACTCACAGGAAATTTGTATATTAAGGTTACATTACAAAAAAAATATAAAGAAAGCAAAGAAAATAATTAAAATCTAAGAATCCAAACTCAGACTGGCTGGCCTCCAGACAACATCAAACAGCTGATAATCCTATGCGGCTTGACGACGGATAATTCCAACTAGAACGCATGAGCGCGAGACATCGAACGAGCTAGACTATTCGATTGCGGTTAACTCTATTTCGTTTCCCAATTAAAGACTTCTCTTCAAATCCTTTGTGTCCCACCTACGCTTCACGCTATCAAGCGCGGCTATACTCTGCCGAGTAGGATAAGGTATGCAAGACACAACTCGGTCGTTTTAAGCGTTAGACAAATATATAGCGATGAAAAGGGCCGGTGTAAACTTTAAGTTGAGCCAACAGCGCCTCAGCCGGTGTGAACTTTAAGTTGAGTATAGGGCTCTTTCGGCCGGTCGCCGAATTATGCTTAATGTTTAGAGCGCGGGGCGCCGTTAGCAGACCGGCCGATATCTGGGCTTGGTGGCCGCTGCTAACGCTCCCTGTAAAAAGGTGGATCTACGTTAAGCAGTTCTGACTGTCTTTCATGGAAAAGTATCACCTGTTCCAACACTATGTCGCGTTCGCGAATACTTCTTAACCAAATACGTTTGTCTTCAATTTTGATTATAACCGAAAAAGTTTAACACGTGTAATCTTAGCAATGTTACTTAGAAAAATGAGCAGACGTTATGACTCCGTTGCGTCTGTTCGTTTTCACAGCTCAAGACGAAGTGAACGAGGTGACCGCGTGGATAACTCACTTCGGCTATACAACTGATACGCAACGCCCGCTACATTTGTCGCTTGTGATATTTAACGGAACTATGGCGTGATTGCTTGTCTTATTCTTTGATGCCGTTTCTTGTCGCTTTACGTATAGGGTGCGAAACTGATGCGAGGAGATGCAACTAACACGACCGCCGAGGCGTGGGAGCGAGATGATATTAGGCTGACCACCTCGAGAGATAATACTCTACTTTAGTTGCTGGGTATATACGACTTAATATTAAAAGTTTAATTTTTCAAACTTTACTGGCCCCCACACCACAGTTAATACTACGAGAGTCTCAACTGGAGGAGATGTTACCTGAAAAAGGGTCAGTAACTTCGTTTATCAGTCGGTCTATAGTTTTATGTCTTTTAAGTGATACACTCCAATAGATTTGTTGTTTTCATTTGACAGTTCATAATACGTCGGACTTAATTTCTTGACAACCCTAGCTTTATTGAAGGCTGGGGCGAGTTTGCTACTAAACTTTTTGCTTGCATTACTTTGTGGAAACCCACGTGCGTAAACAATATCGCCTTCGTTTAGTTTTATCGTGCGGCTGCGCAAATTATAGGTTTTCGCGTTAGCTGCATGCGCTTTGGAGATGTTACTTTTAGCTTTCGCGCGCACTAGTTGCAATAGATCAGGTGTTTTTAAGGAAGTGTCGTCTGTAACTAAGTTTACTTTTCTAAGAAGTTCGTAGTCTTTACCATTCATGATCATATTCTGGCCAAAGCACAAAAGTATGGTGGAAATCCTGTACTACGATGCACACTAGACCTCAGTGATCCGCTAATTTCATTCAGATACTTGTCCCAGCTTGTGTGATCCTTTCCCTACATATGCGCGTATAGCTGCTAATATGGAACGGTTCAATCGCTCGCTTGCATTCGCCTGTGGAGAATAATTTGCGGTGCAGATATGTGACGTGCCGAAGCGAGATAAAAACGCTTCGAAGTAGCCAGATTTGAATTGGGACCCATTATCTGTTAAAATGGATTCGGGTACTCCAAATGTGTAAAATACATGATTCTCTAAGAACTCACAGATTCTGTTAGACGTTAACTTTTTCAACGGGTGCAGGAAGTGAAACTTCGTGTGGTGGTCGACAATGACTAAAAGACCGATGTTTCCATTCTTTGATCGTGGGTATGGACCTAATAGATCCATGTACAATTTTTGGAATGGTCTCTCCGATGTCATAGGTTTGCCCATTGGTGGCCTCCAGAACAGTATTAGGACTTTTTGTTGACTTGCAAGTGGAACAATTGGATATATAGTCACGAATTTGCGTTACCATACCGGGCCAAAAAGAGATGTCGCTTTAACTTTTCTACCATTTTGCCGATTCCGAGGTGAGCTGAATCCGCCGGATTGTGGGCTCGATATAAGACCTGTTCTCTCAAGTTGACTGGAACCCAAAGCTTCCAACAGTCTGACCTAGCTATATCATCCCTCTTTTGCGGGTTCAGTTCGCTTATATACAAATTTATCGACAACCTTTAGGTCTGGTAACTTATGCTGGTTATCATTTATGTTATTTATTAATTCTAGATATTCCTGGGAAGTAAATTCTTTGGACGATACGTCAATAATTGGTCCAAAATTCAAAAGTTCGCAAATGTCGGCTTCGTACCTCCGAGACAGGGTATCGGCAACGACGTTTTGCGATCCGCTACGATGTTTTATTTCGAATGAAAAGCCTTGCAATCGGATCGACCATCTGGCCAAGCGCCCTGATAGATCCTTTTGCCTCATTAGCCACTGTAAAGAAGCGTGATCTGTAACTACCGTAAATTCTTGTCCTTCAATGTAGGCTCGGAATTTATTTATTCCTTTAATGACTGCCAAGCATTCGAGTTCGGTGACTGAATAATTTCGTTGAGCTTTAGACAATTTTTCGGACATATATGCAATTGGTAACTCGACGCCGTCATCATTTGCTTGGGCCAACACACAGCCAAGACCATGCAGGCTTGCATCACACAATAATATAAAGGGTTTCGAAAAACAAGGCGTCCTCAAAACAGGTGCAGATGTCAACTTGTGTTTCAATAGTTCAAAGGCTTCTTTCGCTTCCGAATTCCAATTCATTGGTTTATTCTTTTTCAGAAGTTCAGTTAAGGGAAAGGTTACCGCAGCGTAGTTTTCTACAAACCGTCGATACCATCCGGCGAGACCTAAGAATCGTCTCAATTGCTTCACCGTGGTTGGGACTGGGAATTCATCGATCGCCTTAACCTTGCCAGGGTCGACTTTGAGCTGTCCATGGCCGATGATGAATCCTAAATATTTTATCTCTGTCATACAAAATTTGGACTTGGCTATATTAATGGTCAAGTTCGCCTTACGAAGATATATACCTATTTCTTCTAACAGAATCATGTGCGAAACAAAGTCGTCGGAAAGAACCAAGAGATCGTCCAAATATACAAATACTCTTGTTCGTAGACTTGCTGGGATTACTTGATCCATGAGCCTGCATAGAGTCTGTGCGGCATTACATAGTCCGAAAGGCATCACTTTATATTGGTACAAGGGCCTGTTTGGTATTGTAAACGCCGTGCATAGTCTAGACTTTTTATCAAGCGGGATTTGCCAAAAATGCATGCTTCATGTCGAGACCAGTAATGAAACGAGCGGGAGGCAAGCGACTAAGAATGCCGTCTACATGTGGTAGCGGGTACGCGTCTTTCAGCGTCAGCTTGTTCAGTTCTCTGGAATCTAGGCACAAACGGACTTTCTCTCCTTCTGTACTAATACGCAATTGCTGCTCCATGGACTCTTCGATTCTTCTATCACGTCTAGTGCCAGCATGTTTTCGATTTCGGCAAACATAAGTTTTTCTTTGGCAGGGGACACTTGCCAATGACGCTGCTTGACTGGCTTAGCATCAGCGACGTCGATGTTATGCTCTATTAAGTGTGTGCGTCCCAAGCCTTCTTTCTCGTAAGAGGGTAGCTCGCTAATCACCGAAGTGAGTTTGCGCTGCTGAGCTGCTGAGAGAGAATGCATTTTCGCGCTAATTATTGTGTTATCATCTCGACCTACATCTAGTTCTGCCACCGATTCTGAGGGAAGATCAATGATTCTATTAAGTAAACCAAAATCTCTCCAGAAATCGATTCCCAAGTAACAGTTTTGTTCTAGGTCCGGTATTACAAAGAATTCTACTGGTTTAGTTTGGTTGCGATAAGTTATTTCCACGACAAGTCTGCCAACTACAGAACATCTGGCATTATTGGCTGTTCTGATTTGCCCAGAACACTTATGTAGCTGTGGATGTCTGATGAACTTTTGTGCGGCTACGCCGCCAATGCAGCTTATAGTTGCACCTGAGTCTAAAAGAGCGGTATAACTATTATCGTCGATTTTGATATCGGTGTACAATCGGTTGTCTGAATTCAAGAATACGGCGGAAATAAGCTTTTTACGGCTCTCTTCTACCTTTTTCCAGAAAGACCTCATTCGCAAGGTTGAACGTCGGGGTTTTCGAATCAATACACAACTGTCTACGTCTCCGAAGATGCGTTTTCTGACTGAGACATACTGGGCTGCTCGAACTTGGTATGGTTGGTGAATCTCTAGTTTAGCTTGAGTTATCTGGCATGGTGGATTACATGGTCTATATGAAATCGAATTTGTGATTTCGGTCTGAGTACTACAATCTACTTTTAATGGTTCGGATGCGACAGGTTTTTGTTGGCTGACGCATCCCTTCTGCGGTTTTCCGACGGGTTACATGTTGGGCATTTTGGCTTATAGGTGTTCTTCATCCCACATCCATAACAAAAGATGATACGCGCCTCAAGACAATCCTCGAACCGATGGCCTGACTTTGCGCAGTTCCAGCACTTCATTTGCTTGTGCTGCAGCGCTGAAACTTCGTCTAGTTCTTCGGCGTCCGACCCATTATCGAGCTGGGAGACAGTAGAGCGTTGGGGAAAAATATTTTCACTGATTGGGGCTTAACTTGTTTGGAAAATTGCTCGTGAGTGCGAATTGCTTCTCTTAAACGCGCTAGGGTGTTTATGCCTAAGTGCATTAGCTCGTAACGTAGATGGGGCTTTTGAGTGACGGATGAGAAGTCGTACTAACGATTCTTCTGAAATTATGGTTTTTAGGCGAGACACAAGTCTCTCGACTTGGAACTGATATTCCTCGAAGGTCTCCTTGTCGCCTTGACGTCTGCTGTTAATTGCCTCCCAGATATCCATATCTGTATCAATGTCATCAAATTTCTTTCTAAGCTCTCTACAAAACTCGTCCCAAGTAAACTGAGGGCAAGCACGATGAAATCTCCAATACCACTCGACGGCTTTCCCACCGAAGAAAAGGTGTAAGTGATCGCATAGAAGCTGATAGTCCCCGTTTAAATTCTGTTGAGCTAGTGCTCGAACTCTGTAGAGAAACTCGTCTGTTTGCAGACCATCTCTAGCTGCATCGAACTTGATTCGCCAACTCTGAATAATGTTTGGAACTTTGTCTGGCAGAACCGAAGCGTTTGGTCTCCTGGCGTTGCCATTGTATTGGTTATTGATATGACCTGAACTTGAGGATGTATTTTGGTTCCGGTCTGCTATAAAAACTGGTTCACCAGGTGGAGTAAACACTCTTTCTCGACCCGAGCGATGACTATTACTGTCAACTTGACGTGTCGACAACTGTCCCTGAATCAATGCTGTCAGGTCCTGCATGAGCTGTTGCTGTTGATGCTGCATAGCGGCCTGAATTATTTGGTTTATATCTTCCACCTTTGTGTTTTTAGGGGCTTCGTGAGACACGCTTGCCTCACTCGCGCAAATGTTTGGCAGCGGCGCAGTTGGCTCCGCTGTTGGGATCTGGTCACCATTCCGCGGCGCTGTACCGCGTTACTAATTCTGCTTGTTCTGCCTCTACCTCGATTGCTGGTACTGCTGTTTTCCAATGCTTCCTCATGCGTAGCAATGTCGACTAACTGATCAGCAGCGGATAATTCAGCTTGCAAGTTGTTATTTAATAGAGCCAACTGATTAAATGTACAGAGCCTTTTGCAAGTTGGGCAGTGGTTAGATTCTCTTAAAGACTCGGTAATACATGGGTAATGAAATTTATGTTTACATGGCGAAACTGCGGTTAAATCAGCTTCATTTAAGGGTTGGTCGCAAATATTACAAATTGCATCTTGTTCGCCTCTTTGTCAGGTTCTCACTACTGTGACGAACTGCCATTTTTTTTTTTTTTTTTTTTAAACTTTAAACTGAACTGTTAATAATAAAATTCGGTCCGCACCTTCCGACTCCATGCTGGTCATATTGTTATCCCAACTGGATAATCTCACATAACGTCGCCAATACCGGAAACTACTGATATTTCTAATTGCTGAGGTCGGGTTCGTATTTAACGGTCAACTATTAATAAGTTGCTTTTCCGCATAATTACGCGACCTAATGTTGCGTTCGTTACCCCAGAATCGAGATGTATATTGTTGTCCGTGAATCTATTCACTCTGGTCGACCTATTCGTAATAGGTATCGCCATTCCTAGAGACGATGATTCATTCCTACAAACGGTTCGATACAACCTGGGTAACTGGGTGAATTCTATGACTTAAAAGTTATCCCTGAAATATGATTCGATTCGGTCAACTAATCCGTAAGCACTCGAATTATAATCGTTTCTCCAGAAAACAGTCTCATAAGACAGGTATGGAAAACTTCAAATCATAAAATTACGGAATTTTAGTAAATGTTAAATATGTTATTTAATGGGTGAAAGTTGGGAGCTATAATGTCGGGCTTATTTCTCTAGCCGTTCGGGCCCCACGTTGGGCGCCACTTTTCTGTAGCATGCAGAAGGGTATATATGCGATCTTGTGCCCTTTTCAAAGGCCACCAGCTTCGTGCGGTTGATGTTCTTCCGCAGAGGGGAAGAGATTCGGAAGGTGTGCACTTCTAGCGTTGCTCTAAACTATGCTCGTCGGATTTGGCGTGGGTCTTTTCCCTCTTCCTTCACATATCACTCCTTTTGTGCTCAGAGAGGTTAAGTGCACTGACTGTATACTAATAAGATGAAGGGCCAATAGGGTATTCGGCTGTACCCACGTACAGAATTAATATAAATGAGAACGGCGGACTGTTATGTGAGAATTTCAGTGGTTAGTGCGGTAGGTGTTGATCGCTCCCTATTCTTTACCCTCCCAACCTTGGTAACTCTTGATTAACTTGGGTGGTTACCCCTTTACTAATGTTTTATTTAATTCAACATAAACAATATGACTTCAGCGTAGGATCGTACCGGCGACGGACCTTTCTATACAATTTACCGGTACATTTTAATTAAACTAAACTTCAGATAACAATCATATGATCCATATAGGAATGCTTCGTTCTTTAGCATTTCCCTTATTTTCTTTTGCCTAAACTACGGTGTAACAGGGCGGTGTTAAACTATTATATGTTAATACACGATAGCATTCCGAGTGCGATAAAGCCGGTTAAATAATTCGTTCGCCAATAATAGGCCGTACTCACTGTAAGTTATATTTAGACTTGTCACTCACTGTTATATCCATCAGTGCAGGTTCGTTGGGCCCATCGAAAGTGCAGTTGGTGTGGTGCTTTAAAACTTTGGTAGCTGTGCATAAAGAAAATTATTTAAACGGAAATCGCTGCTACGGCTAATGCTACTATGTACTCACAGGAAATTTGTATATTAAGGTTACATTACAAAAAAATATAAAGAAAGCAAAGAAAATAATTAAAATCTAAGAATCCAAATTCAGACTGGCTGGCCTCCAGACAACATCAAACAGCTGATAATCCTATGCGGCTTGACGACGGATAATTCCAACTAGAACGCATGCGCGCGAGACATCGAACGAGCTAGACTATTCGATTGCGGTTAACTCTATTTCGTTTCCAATAAAGACTACTCTTCAAATCCTTGTGTCCCACCTACGCTTCACGCTATCAAGCGGCTATACTCGCCGGGTAGGATAAGGTATGCAAGACACAACTCGGTCGTTTTAAGCGTTAGACAAATATATAGCGATGAAAAGGGCCGGTGTAAACTTCAAGTTAAGCCAACAGCGCCTCAGCCGGTGTGAACTTTAAGTTGAGTATGGGGCTCTTTCGGCCGGTCGCCGAATTATGCTTAATGTTTGTAAGCGCAGGGCGGTGGCACCGGCCGATATCTGGGCTTGGTGGCCGCTATACGCTCCCTGTAAAAGGTGGATCTACGTTAAGCAGTTCTGACTGTCTTTCATGGAAAAGTATCATCCTGTTCCAACACTATGTCGCGTTCGCGAATACTTCTTAACCAAATACGTTTGTCTTCATTTTTGATTATAACCGAAAAATTAGCAATCGTGTAATCTTAGCAATGTTACTTAAAAAATGAGCAGACGTTATGACTCCGTGCGTCTGTTCGTTTTCACAGCTCAAGACGAAGTGAACGAGGTGACCACGTGGATAACTCACTTCGGCTATACAACCGATACGCAACGCCCGCTACATTTGTCGCTTGTGATATTTAACGGAACTATGGCGTGATTGCTTATCTATTCTTTGATGCCGTTTCTTGTCGCTTTACGTATAGGGTGCGAAACTGATGCGAGGAGATGCAACTCACACGACCGCCGAGGCGTGCGGAGAGCTTAGATGATATTAGTACTGACCACCTCGAGAGATAATACTCTACTTTAGTTGCTGGGTATATACGACTTAATATTAAAAGTTTAATTTTTCAAAC
>JAEIGF010000580.1:0-21996 GCA_018903485.1 Drosophila littoralis | reverse complement strand
CCCCACCAAAACTCGTTCAAAAATCAATTGGTTTTCATAAGTAGTGGCTTTCTGTTCATGGTTCGGCCTCTAGATCAATTCGGCATCTAAATCTGACAATATTATTTTTTGGTCAAAATTCATGTGGAAAACGGGACCCTCAAATATCCCATATAGTCACAGGTCGAAATTTCACCCCACCAAAACTCGTTCAAAAATCAACTGGTTTTCATAAGTAGTGGCTTTCTGTTCATGGTTCGGCCTCTAGATCAATTCGGCATCTAAATCTGGCAACATCATATTCGGTCAAAATTCATGTGAAAATGGGACCATCAAATATCCAAAATAGTCACAGGTCGAAATTTCCCAGCCCCAGAAGTCGGTCAAAAATCAACTGATTTTCATAAGGAGTGAATTTTTGTTCATGACTCGGCCTCTGGATCCCCCCAATAACTCGCTCAAAAATCAACTGCTTTTCATAAGGAGTGGCTTTTTGTTCATGGCTTGGCTTTTAGATCAATTCGGCATCTAAATCTGACAATATTATTTTTGGTCAAAATTCATGTGAAAATGGGACCCTCAAATATCCCATATAGTCACAGGTCGAAATTTCACCCCACCAGAACTCGTTCAAAAATCAACTGGTTTTCATAAGTAGTGGCTTTTTGTTCATGGTTCGGCCTCTAGATCAATTCGTTATCTAAATCTGGCAACATAATTTTTGGTCAAAATTCATGTGAAAATGATACCCCAAATATCTCATATAGTCACAGGTCGAAATTTCACACCACCAGAACTCGTTCAAAATCAACTGGTTTTCATAAGTAGTGGCTTTTGTTCATGGTTCGGACTCTAGATCAATTCGTTATCTAAATCTGGCAACATCATTTTTGGTCAAAATTCATGTGAAAATGATACCCCCAAATATCCCATATAGTCACAGGTCGAAATTTCACATCACCAGAACTCGGTCAAAAATCAACTGCTTTTCATAAGGAGTGGCTGTCTGTTCATGGTTCGGCCTCTAGATCAATTCGGCACCTAAATCTGGCAACATCATATTCGGTCAAAATTCATGTGAAAATGATACCCCAAATATCTCATATAGTCACAGGTCGAAATTTCACACCACCAGAACTCGTTCAAAATTAACTGGTTTTCATAAGTAGTGGCTTTTTGTTCATGGTTCGGACTCTAGATCAATTCGTTATCTAAATCTGGCAACATCATTTTTGGTCAAAATTCATGTGAAAATGATACCCCCAAATATCCCATATAGTCACAGGTCGAAATTTCACATCACCAGAACTCGGTCAAAAATCAACCGCTTTTCATAAGGAGTGGCTGTCTGTTCATGGTTCGGCCTCTAGATCAATTCGGCATCTAAATCTGGCAACATCATATTCGGTCAAAATTCATGTGAAAATGATACCCCAAATATCTCATATACTCACAGGTCGAAATTTCACACCACCAGAACTCGTTCAAAAATCAACTGGTTTTCATAAGTAGTGGCTTTTTGTTCATGGTTCGGACTCTAGATCAATTCGTTATCTAAATCAGGCAACATCATTTTTGGTCAAAATTCATGTGAAAATGATACCCCCAAATATCCCATATAGTCACAGGTCGAAATTTCACATCACCAGAACTCGGTCAAAAATCAACTGCTTTTCATAAGGAGTGGCTGTCTGTTCATGGTTCGGCCTCTAGATCAATTCGGCATCTAAATCTGGCAACATCATATTCGGTCAAAATTCATGTGAAAATGATACCCCAAATATCTCATATAGTCACAGGTCGAAATTTCACACCACCAGAACTCGTTCAAAAATCAACTGGTTTTCATAAGTAGTGGCTTTTTGTTCATGGTTCGGACTCTAGATCAATTCGTTATCTAAATCTGGCAACATCATTTTTGGTCAAAATTCATGTGAAAATGATACCCCAAATATCTCATATAGTCACAGGTCGAAATTTCACACCACCAGAACTCGTTCAAAAATCAACTGGTTTTCATAAGTAGTGGCTTTTTGTTCATGGTTCGGACTCTAGATCAATTCGTTATCTAAATCTGGCAACATCATTTTTGGTCAAAATTCATGTGAAAATGATACCCCCAAATATCCCATATAGTCACAGGTCGAAATTTCACATCACCAGAACTCGGTGAAAAATCAACTGCTTTTCATAAGGAGTGGCTGTCTGTTCATGGTTCGGCCTCTAGATCAATTCGGCATCTAAATCTGGCAACATCATATTCGGTCAAAATTCATGTGAAAATGATACCCCAAATATCTCATATAGTCACAGGTCGAAATTTCACACCACCAGAACTCGTTCAAAATCAACTGGTTTTCATAAGTAGTGGCTTTTTGTTCATGGTTCGGACTCTAGATCAATTCGACATCTAAATCTGGCAACATCATATTCGGTCAAAATTCATGTGAAAATGATACCCCAAATATCTCATATAGTCACAGGTCGAAATTTCACACCACCAGAACTCGTTCAAAAATCAACTGGTTTTCATAAGGAGTGGCTTTTTGTTCATGGCTTGGCCTTTATATCCATTCGGCATCTAAATCTGACAATATTATTTTTGGTCAAAATTCATGTGAAAATGGGACCCTCAAATATCCCATATAGTCACAGGTCGAAATTTCACACCACCAGAACTCGGTGAAAAATCAACTGCTTTTCATAAGGAGTGGCTGTCTGTTCATGGTTCGGCCTCTAGATCAATTCGGCATCTAAATCTGGCAACATCATATTCGGTCAAAATTCATGTGAAAATGATACCCCAAATATCTCATATAGTCACAGGTCGAAATTTCACACCACCAGAACTCGTTCAAAAATCAACTGGTTTTCATAAGTAGTGGCTTTTTGTTCATGGTTCGGACTCTAGATCAATTCGACATCTAAATCTGGCAACATCATATTCGGTCAAAATTCATGTGAAAATGATACCCCAAATATCTCATATAGTCACAGGTCGAAATTTCACACCACCAGAACTCGTTCAAAAATCAACTGGTTTTCATAAGTAGTGGCTTTTTGTTCATGGTTCGGACTCTAGATCAATTCGTTATCTAAATCTGGCAACATCATTTTTGGTCAAAATTCATGTGAAAATGATACCCCCAAATATCCCATATAGTCACAGGTCGAAATTTCACATCACCAGAACTCGGTGAAAAATCAACTGCTTTTCATAAGGAGTGGCTGTCTGTTCATGGTTCGGCCTCTAGATCAATTCGGCATCTAAATCTGGCAACATCATATTCGGTCAAAATTCATGTGAAAATGATACCCCAAATATCTCATATAGTCACAGGTCGAAATTTCACACCACCAGAACTCGTTCAAAAATCAACTGGTTTTCATAAGTAGTGGCTTTTTGTTCATGGTTCGGACTCTAGATCAATTCGACATCTAAATCTGGCAACATCATTTTTGGGCAAAATTCATGTGAAAATGATACCCCAAATATCTCATATAGTCACAGGTCGAAATTTCACACCACCAGAACTCGTTCAAAATCAACTGGTTTTCATAAGTAGTGGCTTTTTGTTCATGGTTCGGCCTTTTAGATCAATTCGTTATCTAAATCTGGCAACATAATTTTTGGTCAAAATTCATGTGAAAATGGGACCCTCAAATATCCCATATAGTCACAGGTCGAAATTTCACAGCACCAGAAGACGGTAAAAAATCAACCGCTTTTCTTAAGGAGTGTCTTTTTGTTTATGGCTTGGCTTTTAGATCAATTCGGCATCTAAATCTGACAATATTATTTTTGGTCAAAATTCATGTGAAAATGGGACCCTCAAATATCCCATATAGTCACAGGTCGAAATTTCACCCCACCAGAACTTGTTTAAAAATCAACTGGTTTTCATAAGTAGTGGCTATCTGTTCATGGTTCGGCCTCTAGATCAATTCGGCATCTAAATCTGGCAACATCATATTCGGTCAAAATTCATGTGAAAATGATACCCCAAATATCTCATATAGTCACAGGTCGAAATTTCACACCACCAGAACTCGTTCAAAAATCAACTGGTTTTCATAAGTAGTGGCTTTTTGTTCATGGTTCGGACTCTAGATCAATTCGTTATCTAAATCTGGCAACATCATTTTTGGTCAAAATTCATGTGAAAATGATACCCCAAATATCTCATATAGTCACAGGTCGAAATTTCACACCACCAGAACTCGTTCAAAAATCAACTGGTTTTCATAAGTAGTGGCTTTTTGTTCATGGTTCGGACTCTAGATCAATTCGTTATCTAAATCTGGCAACATCATTTTTGGTCAAAATTCATGTGAAAATGATACCCTCAAATATCCCATATAGTCACAGGTCGAAATTTCACATCACCAGAACTCGGTGAAAAATCAACTGCTTTTCATAAGGAGTGGCTGTCTGTTCATGGTTCGGCCTCTAGATCAATTCGGCATCTAAATCTGGCAACATCATATTCGGTCAAAATTCATGTGAAAATGATACCCCAAATATCTCATATAGTCACAGGTCGAAATTTCACACCACCAGAACTCGTTCAAAAATCAACTGGTTTTCATAAGTAGTGGCTTTTTGTTCATGGTTCGGACTCTAGATCAATTCGACATCTAAATCTGGCAACATCATATTCGGTCAAAATTCATGTGAAAATGATACCCCAAATATCTCATATAGTCACAGGTCGAAATTTCACACCACCAGAACTCGTTCAAAAATCAACTGGTTTTCATAAGGAGTGGCTTTTTTGTTCATGGCTTGGCCTTTATATCCATTCGGCATCTAAATCTGACAATATTATTTTTGGTCAAAATTCATGTGAAAATGGGACCCTCAAATATCCCATATAGTCACAGGTCGAAATTTCACACCACCAGAACTCGTTCAAAAATCAACTGGTTTTCATAAGTAGTGGCTTTTTGTTCATGGTTCGGACTCTAGATCAATTCGTTATCTAAATCTGGCAACATCATTTTTGGTCAAAATTCATGTGAAAATGATACCCCCAAATATCCCATATAGTCACAGGTCGAAATTTCACATCACCAGAACTCGGTGAAAAATCAACTGCTTTTCATAAGGAGTGGCTGTCTGTTCATGGTTCGGCCTCTAGATCAATTCGTTATCTAAATCTGGCAACATCATTTTTGGTCAAAATTCATGTGAAAATGATACCCCAAATATCTCATATAGTCACAGGTCGAAATTTCACACCACCAGAACTCGTTCAAAATCAACTGGTTTTCATAAGTAGTGGCTTTTTGTTCATGGTTCGGACTCTAGATCAATTCGTTATCTAAATCTGGCAACATCATTTTTGGTCAAAATTCATGTGAAAATGATACCCTCAAATATCCCATATAGTCACAGGTCGAAATTTCACATCACCAGAACTCGGTGAAAAATCAACTGCTTTTCATAAGGAGTGGCTGTCTGTTCATGGTTCGGCCTCTAGATCAATTCGTTATCTAAATCTGGCAACATCATTTTTGGTCAAAATTCATGTGAAAATGATACCCCAAATATCTCATATAGTCACAGGTCGAAATTTCACACCACCAGAACTCGTTCAAAAATCAACTGGTTTTCATAAGTAGTGGCTTTTTGTTCATGGTTCGGACTCTAGATCAATTCGACATCTAAATCTGGCAACATCATATTCGGTCAAAATTCATGTGAAAATGGTACCCCAAATATCTCATATAGTCACAGGTCGAAATTTCACACCACCAGAACTCGTTCAAAAAATCAACTGGTTTTCATAAGGAGTGGCTTTTTGTTCATGGCTTGGCCTTTATATCCATTCGGCATCTAAATCTGACAATATTATTTTTGGTCAAAATTCATGTGAAAATGGGACCCTCAAATATCCCATATAGTCACAGGTCGAAATTTCACACCACCAGAACTCGTTCAAAAATCAACTGGTTTTCATAAGTAGTGGCTTTTTGTTCATGGTTCGGACTCTAGATCAATTCGTTATCTAAATCTGGCAACATCATTTTTGGTCAAAATTCATGTGAAAATGATACCCCCAAATATCCCATATAGTCACAGGTCGAAATTTCCACACACCAGAACTCGGTGAAAAATCAACCGCTTTTCATAAGGAGTGGCTGTCTGTTCATGGTTCGGCCTCTAGATCAATTCGGCATCTAAATCTGGCAACATCATATTCGGTCAAAATTCATGTGAAAATGATACCCCAAATATCTCATATAGTCACAGGTCGAAATTTCACACCACCAGAACTCGTTCAAAATCAACTGGTTTTCATAAGTAGTGGCTTTTTGTTCATGGTTCGGACTCTAGATCAATTCGACATCTAAATCTGGCAACATCATTTTTGGGCAAAATTTGAAAATGATACCCCAAATATCTCATATAGTCACAGGTCGAAATTTCACACCACCAGAACTCGTTCAAAAATCAACTGGTTTTCATAAGTAGTGGCTTTTTGTTCATGGTTCGGCCTTTAGATCAATTCGTTATCTAAATCTGGCAACATAATTTTTGGTCAAAATTCATGTGAAAATGGGACCCTCAAATATCCCATATAGTCACAGGTCGAAATTTCACAGCACCAGAAGACGGTAAAAATCAACCGCTTTTCTTAAGGAGTGTCTTTTTGTTTATGGCTTGGCTTTTAGATCAATTCGGCATCTAAATCTGACAATATTATTTTTGGTCAAAATTCATGTGAAAATGGGACCCTCAAATATCCCATATAGTCACAGGTCGAAATTTCACCCCACCAGAACTCGTTCAAAAATCAACTGGTTTTCATAAGTAGTGGCTTTTTGTTCATGGCTTGGCCTTTATATCCATTCGGCATCTAAATCTGGCAACATCATTTTTGGTCAAAGTTTATTTGAAAATGGGACCCTCAAATATCCCATATAGACACAGGTCGAAATTTCCCAGCACCAGAACTCGTTCAAAAATCAACCGATTTTCTTAAGGAGTATCTCTTTGTTTATGGCTTGGCTTTTAGATCAATTCGGCATCTAAATCTGACAATATTATTTTTGGTCAAAATTCATGTGAAAATGGGACCCTCAAATATCCAATATAGTCACAGGTCGAAATTTCACACCACCAGAACTCGGTCAAAAATCAACTGCATTTCATAAGGTGTGGCTTTTTGTTCATGACTCGGCCTCTAGATCACCCCCATAACTCGCTCAAAAATCAACTGGTTTTCATAAGTATTGGCTTTCTGTTAATGGATCGGCCTCTAGATCAATTCGTTATCTAAATCTGGCAACATAATTTTTGGTCAAAATTCATGTGAAAATGGGACCCTCAAATATCCCATATAGTCACAGGTCGAAATTTCACAGCACCAGAAGACGGTCAAAAATCAACCGCTTTTCTTAAGGAGTGGCTTTTGTGTTTATGGCTTGGCCTTTAAATCAATTCGACATCTAAATCTGGCAACATCATTTTTGGACAAAATTCATGTGAAAATGATACCCCAAATATCTCATATAGTCACAGGTCGAAATTTCACACCACCAGAACTCGGTCAAAAATCAACTGCATTTCATAAGGTGTGGCTTTTTGTTCATGACTCGGCCTCTAGATCACCCCCCATAACTCGCTCAAAAATCAACTGGTTTTCATAAGTATTGGCTTTCTGTTAATGGATCGGCCTCTAGATCAATTCGTTATCTAAATCTGGCAACATAATTTTTGGTCAAAATTCATGTGAAAATGGGACCCT
Organism: Drosophila littoralis; assembly: GCA_018903485.1. Classification (NCBI taxonomy): domain Eukaryota; kingdom Metazoa; phylum Arthropoda; class Insecta; order Diptera; family Drosophilidae; genus Drosophila; species Drosophila littoralis. The sequence goes on along the minus strand of JAEIGF010000580.1, from coordinate 14,263 downwards.
CAAATATCCAATATAGTCACAGGTCGAAATTTCACACCACCAGAACTCGGTCAAAAATCAACTGCTTTTCATAAGGTGTGGCTTTTTGTTCATGACTCGGCCTCTAGATCACCCCCATAACTCGCTCAAAAATCAACTGGTTTTCATAAGTAGTGGCTTTCTGTTCATGGTTCGGCCTCTAGATCAATTCGGCATCTAAATCTGGCAACATCATTTTTGGTCAAAATTCATGTGAAAATGGGACCGTCAAATATCCCATATAGTCACAGGTCAAAATTTCCCAGTCCCAGAAGTCGGAAAAAAATCAACTGATTTTCGTTAGGAGTGAATTTTTGTTCATGACTCGGCCTCTAGATCCCTCTATAACTCGCTCAAAAATCAACTGGTTTTCATAAGTAGTGGCTTTCTGTTCATGGTTCGGCCTCTAGATCAATTCGTTATCTAAATCTGACAATATTATTTTTGGTCGAAATTCATGTGAAAATGCGACCCTCAAATATCCCATATAGTCACAGGTCGAAATTTCACCCCACCAGAACTCGTTCAAAAATCAACTGGTTTTCATAAGTAGTGGCTATCTGTTCATGGTTCGGCCTCTAGATTAATTCGGCATCTAAATCTGGCAACATAAGTTTTTGTCAAAATTCATGTGAAAATAAGGAGTGCCTTTTTGTTCATGGCTTAACTTATAGATCAATTCGGCATCTAAGTCTGGCAACATCATTTTTGGTCAAAATTCATGTGAAAATGATACCCCCAAATATCCCATATGGTCACAGGTCGAAATTTCACACCACCACAACTCGGTCAAAAATCAACTGCTTTTCATAAGGAGTGGCTGTCTGTTCATGGTTCGGCCTATAGATCAATTCGGCATCTAAATCTGGCAACCTTATTTTTGGTCAAAATTCATGTGAAAATGGGACCATCAAATATCCAATATAGGTCAGGTCGAAATTTCCCAGCCCCAGAAGTCGGTCAAAAATCAACTGATTTTCATTAGGAGTGAATTTTGTTCATGACTCGGCCTCTAGATCACCCCCATAACTCGCTCAAAAATCAACTGGTTTTCATAAGTAGTTTCTTTCTATTCATGGTTCGGCCTCTAGATCAATTCGGCATCTTAATCTGGCAACATATCTGGCAACATAATTTTTGGTTAAAATTCATGTGAAAATGGGACCCTCAAATATCCCATATAGTCACAGATCGAAATTTCACCCCACCAGAACTCGTTCAAAAATCAACTGGTTTTCATAAGGAGTCGCTTTTTGTTCATGGCTTAACTTATAGATCAATTCGGTATCTAAATCTGGCAATATTATTTTTGGTCAAAATTCATGTGAAAATGGGACCCTCAAATATCCCATATAGTCTCAGGTCGAAATTTAACCCCACCAGAACTCGTTCAAAATCAATTGGTTTTCATAAGTAGTTGCTTTCTGTTCATGGTTCGCTCAAAAATCAACTGGTTTTCATAAGTAGTGGTTTTCTGTTCATGGTTCGGCCTCTAGATCAATTCGTTATCTAAATCTGGCAACATAATTTTTGGCCAAAATTCATGTGAAAATGGGACCCTCAAATATCCCATATAGCCACAGGTCGAAAATTCACAGCACCAGAACTCGTTCAAAAATCAACTGGTTTTCATAAGTAGTGGCTTTTTGTTCATGGTTCGGACTCTAGATCAATTCGACATCTAAATCTGGCAACATCATATTCGGTCAAAATTCATGTGAAAATGATACCCCAAATATCTCATATAGTCACAGGTCGAAATTTCACACCACCAGAACTCGTTCAAAAATCAACTGGTTTTCATAAGTAGTGGCTTTTTGTTCATGGTTCGGACTCTAGATCAATTCGTTATCTAAATCTGGCAACATCATTTTTGGTCAAAATTCATGTGAAAATGATACCCCCAAATATCCCATATAGTCACAGGTCGAAATTTCACATCACCAGAACTCGGTCAAAAATCAACCGCTTTTCATAAGGAGTGGCTGTCTGTTCATGGTTCGGCCTCTAGATCAATTCGGCATCTAAATCTGGCAACATCATATTCGGTCAAAATTCATGTGAAAATGATACCCCAAATATCTCATATACTCACAGGTCGAAATTTCACACCACCAGAACTCGTTCAAAAATCAACTGGTTTTCATAAGTAGTGGCTTTTTGTTCATGGTTCGGACTCTAGATCAATTCGTTATCTAAATCTGGCAACATCATTTTTGGTCAAAATTCATGTGAAAATGATACCCCCAAATATCCCATATAGTCACAGGTCGAAATTTCACATCACCAGAACTCGGTCAAAAATCAACTGCTTTTCATAAGGAGTGGCTGTCTGTTCATGGTTCGGCCTCTAGATCAATTCGGCATCTAAATCTGGCAACATCATATTCGGTCAAAATTCATGTGAAAATGATACCCCAAATATCTCATATAGTCACAGGTCGAAATTTCACACCACCAGAACTCGTTCAAAAATCAACTGGTTTTCATAAGTAGTGGCTTTTTGTTCATGGTTCGGACTCTAGATCAATTCGTTATCTAAATCTGGCAACATCATTTTTGGTCAAAATTCATGTGAAAATGATACCCCAAATATCTCATATAGTCACAGGTCGAAATTTCACACCACCAGAACTCGTTCAAAAATCAACTGGTTTTCATAAGTAGTGGCTTTTTGTTCATGGTTCGGACTCTAGATCAATTCGTTATCTAAATCTGGCAACATCATTTTTGGTCAAAATTCATGTGAAAATGATACCCCCAAATATCCCATATAGTCACAGGTCGAAATTTCACATCACCAGAACTCGGTGAAAAATCAACTGCTTTTCATAAGGAGTGGCTGTCTGTTCATGGTTCGGCCTCTAGATCAATTCGGCATCTAAATCTGGCAACATCATATTCGGTCAAAATTCATGTGAAAATGATACCCCAAATATCTCATATAGTCACAGGTCGAAATTTCACACCACCAGAACTCGTTCAAAAATCAACTGGTTTTCATAAGTAGTGGCTTTTTGTTCATGGTTCGGACTCTAGATCAATTCGACATCTAAATCTGGCAACATCATTTTTGGGCAAAATTCATGTGAAAATGATACCCCAAATATCTCATATAGTCACAGGTCGAAATTTCACACCACCAGAACTCGTTCAAAAATCAACTGGTTTTCATAAGTAGTGGCTTTTTGTTCATGGTTCGGCCTTTAGATCAATTCGTTATCTAAATCTGGCAACATAATTTTTGGTCAAAATTCATGTGAAAATGGGACCCTCAAATATCCCATATAGTCACAGGTCGAAATTTCACAGCACCAGAAGACGGTAAAAAATCAACTGGTTTTCATAAGTAGTGGCTTTTTGTTCATGGCTTAACTTATAGATCAATTCGGTATCTAAATTTGGCAATATTATTTTTGGTCAAAATTCATGTGGAAATGGGACCCTCAAATATCCCATATAGTCACAAGTCGAAATTTCCCAGCACCAGAAGACGGTCAAAAATCATCAGCTTTTCTTAAGGAGTGTCTTTTTGTTTATGGCTTGGCTTTTAGATCAATTCGGCATCTAAATCTGACAATATTATTTTTGGTCAAAATTCATGTGAAAATGGGACCCTCAAATATCCCATATAGTCACAGGTCGAAATTTCACCCCACCAGAACTTGTTTAAAAATCAACTGGTTTTCATAAGTAGTGGCTATCTGTTCATGGTTCGGCCTCTAGATTAATTCGGCATCTAAATCTGGCAACATCATTTTTGGTCAAAATTCATGTGAAAATGGGACCCTCAAATATCCCATACAGTCACAGGTCGAAATTTCACACCACCAGAACTCGTTCAAAAATCAACTGGTTTTCATAAGTAGTGGCTTTTTGTTCATGGCTTGGCCTTTATATCCATTCGGCATCTAAATCTGGCAACATCATTTTTGGTCAAAGTTTATTTGAAAATGGGACCCTCAAATATCCCATATAGACACAGGTCGAAATTTCCCAGCACCAGAACTCGTTCAAAAATCAACCGATTTTCTTAAGGAGTATCTCTTTGTTTATGGCTTGGCTTTTAGATCAATTCGGCATCTAAATCTGACAATATTATTTTTGGTCAAAATTCATGTGAAAATGGGACCCTCAAATATCCAATATAGTCACAGGTCGAAATTTCACACCACCAGAACTCGGTCAAAAATCAACTGCATTTCATAAGGTGTGGCTTTTTGTTCATGACTCGGCCTCTAGATCACCCCCCATAACTCGCTCAAAAATCAACTGGTTTTCATAAGTATTGGCTTTCTGTTAATGGATCGGCCTCTAGATCAATTCGTTATCTAAATCTGGCAACATAATTTTTGGTCAAAATTCATGTGAAAATGGGACCCTCAAATATCCCATATAGTCACAGGTCGAAATTTCACAGCACCAGAAGACGGTCAAAAATCAACCGCTTTTCTTAAGGAGTGGCTTTTGTGTTTATGGCTTGGCCTTTAAATCAATTCGACATCTAAATCTGGCAACATCATTTTTGGACAAAATTCATGTGAAAATGTTACCCCAAATATCTCATATAGTCACAGGTCGAAATTTCACACCACCAGAACTCGGTCAAAAATCAACTGCATTTCATAAGGTGTGGCTTTTTGTTCATGACTCGGCCTCTAGATCACCCCCATAACTCGCTCAAAAATCAACTGGTTTTCATAAGTATTGGCTTTCTGTTAATGGATCGGCCTCTAGATCAATTCGTTATCTAAATCTGGCAACATAATTTTTGGTCAAAATTCATGTGAAAATGGGACCCTCAAATATCCAATATAGTCACAGGTCGAAATTTCACACCACCAGAACTCGGTCAAAAATCAACTGCATTTTATAAGGTGTGGCTTTTTGTTCATGACTCGGCCTCTAGATCACCCCCATAACTCGCTCAAAAATCAACTGGTTTTCATAAGTAGTGGCTATCTGTTCATGGTTCGGCCTCTAGATTAATTCGGCATCTAAATCTGGCAACATCATTTTTGGTCAAAATTCATGTGAAAATGGGACCGTCAAATATCCCATATAGTCACAGGTCAAAATTTCCCAGTCCCAGAAGTCGGAAAAAAATCAACTGATTTTCGTTAGGAGTGAATTTTTGTTCATGACTCGGCCTCTAGATCCCTCTATAACTCGCTCAAAAATCAACTGGTTTTCATAAGTAGTGGCTTTCTGTTCATGGTTCGGCCTCTAGATCAATTCGTTATCTAAATCTGACAATATTATTTTTGGTCGAAATTCATGTGAAAATGCGACCCTCAAATATCCCATATAGTCACAGGTCGAAATTTCACCCCACCAGAACTCGTTCAAAAATCAACTGGTTTTCATAAGTAGTGGCTATCTGTTCATGGTTCGGCCTCTAGATTAATTCGGCATCTAAATCTGGCAACATAAATTTTTGTCAAAATTCATGTGAAAATAAGGAGTGCCTTTTTGTTCATGGCTTAACTTATAGATCAATTCGGCATCTAAGTCTGGCAACATCATTTTTGGTCAAAATTCATGTGAAAATGATACCCCCAAATATCCCATATGGTCACAGGTCGAAATTTCACACCACCACAACTCGGTCAAAAATCAACTGCTTTTCATAAGGAGTGGCTGTCTGTTCATGGTTCGGCCTATAGATCAATTCGGCATCTAAATCTGGCAACCTTATTTTTGGTCAAAATTCATGTGAAAATGGGACCATCAAATATCCAATATAGGTCAGGTCGAAATTTCCCAGCCCCAGAAGTCGGTCAAAAATCAACTGATTTTCATTAGGAGTGAATTTTTGTTCATGACTCGGCCTCTAGATCACCCCCATAACTCGCTCAAAAATCAACTGGTTTTCATAAGTAGTTTCTTTCTATTCATGGTTCGGCCTCTAGATCAATTCGGCATCTTAATCTGGCAACATATCTGGCAACATAATTTTTGGTTAAAATTCATGTGAAAATGGGACCCTCAAATATCCCATATAGTCACAGATCGATATTTCACCCCACCAGAACTCGTTCAAAAATCAACTGGTTTTCATAAGGAGTCGCTTTTTGTTCATGGCTTAACTTATAGATCAATTCGGTATCTAAATCTGACAATATTATTTTTGGTCAAAATTCATGTGAAAATGGGACCCTCAAAAATCCCATATAGTCTCAGGTCGAAATTTAACCCCACCAGAACTCGTTCAAAAATCAATTGGTTTTCATAAGTAGTTGCTTTCTGTTCATGGTTCGCTCAAAAATCAACTGGTTTTCATAAGTAGTGGTTTTCTGTTCATGGTTCGGCCTCTAGATCAATTCGTTATCTAAATCTGGCAACATAATTTTTGGCCAAAATTCATGTGAAAATGGGACCCTCAAATATCCCATATAGCCACAGGTCGAAATTTCACCCCACCAGAACTCGTTCAAAAATCAACTGGTTTTCATAAGGAGTGGCTTTTTGTTCATGGCTTGGCCTTTATATCCATTCGGCATCTAAATCTGGCAACATCATTTTTGGTCAAAGTGTATTTGAAAATGGGACCCTCAAATATCCCATATAGACACAGGTCGAAATTTCCCAGCACCAGAACTCGTTCAAAAATCAACCGATTTTCTTAAGGAGTATCTCTTTGTTTATGGCTTGGCTTTTAGATCAATTCGGCATCTAAATCTGACAATATTATTTTTGGTCAAAATTCATGTGAAAATGGGACCCTCAAATATCCCATATAGCCACAGGTCGAAAATTCACAGCACCAGAAGACGGTCAAAAATCAACCGCTTTTCTTAAGGAGTGTCTTTTTGTTTATGGCTTGGCTTTTAGATCAATTCGGCATATAAATCTGACAATATTATTTTTGGTCAAAATTCATGTGAAAATGGGACCCTCAAATATGCCATGTAGAAACAGGTCGAAATTTCCCAGCACCAGAAGACAGTCAAAAATCAACGGCTTTTCATAAATAGTGGCTTTTTGTTCATGGCTTGGCTTTTAGATCAATTCGGCATCTAAATCTGACAATATTATTTTTGGTCAAAATTCATGTGAAAATGGGACCCTCAAATATCCCATATAGCCACAGGTCGAAATTTCACCCCACCAGAACTCGTTCAAAAATCAACTGGTTTTCATAAGGAGTGGCTTTTTGTTCATGGCTTGGCCTTTATATCCATTCGGCATCTAAATCTGGCAACATCATTTTTGGTCAAAGTGTATTTGAAAATGGGACCCTCAAATATCCCATATAGACACAGGTCGAAATTTCCCAGCACCAGAACTCGTTCAAAAATCAACCGATTTTCTTAAGGAGTATCTCTTTGTTTATGGCTTGGCTTTTAGATCAATTCGGCATCTAAATCTGACAATATTATTTTTGGTCAAAATTCATGTGAAAATGGGACCCTCAAATATCCAATATAGTCACAGGTCGAAATTTCACACCAGAACTCGGTCAAAAATCAACTGCATTTCATAAGGTGTGGCTTTTTGTTCATGACTCGGCCTCTAGATCACCCCCATAACTCGCTCAAAAATCAACTGGTTTTCATAAGTAGTGGCTTTCTGTTAATGGATCGGCCTCTAGATCAATTCGTTATCTAAATCTGGCAATATAATTTTTGGTCAAAATTCATGTGAAAATGGGACCCTCAAATATCCCATATAGTCACAGGTCGAAATTTCACAGCACCAGAAGACGGTCAAAAATAAACCGCTTTTCTTAAAGAGTGTCTTTTTGTTTATGGCTTGGCTTTTAGATCAATTCGGCATCTAAATCTGACAATATTATTTTTGGTCAAAATTCATGTGAAAATGGGACCCTCAAATATCCAATATAGACACAGGTCGAAATTTCACACCACCATAACTCGTTCAAAAATCAACTGGTTTTCATATGTAGTGGCTTTCTGTTCATGGTTCGGTCTCTAGATTAATTCGGCATCTAAATCTGACAACCTTATTTCTGGTCAAAATTCATGTGAAAATGGGACCCTCAAATATCCCATATAGTCACAGGTCGAAATTTCACCCCACCAGAACTCGTTCAAAAATCAATTGGTTTTCATAAGTAGTGGCTTTCTGTTCATGGTTCGGCGTCTAGATCAGTTCGGCATCTAAATCTGGCAACATCATTTTTGGTCAAAATTCATGTGAAAATGGGACCCTCAAATATCCCATATAGTCACAAGTCGAAATTTCACACCACAAGAACTCGGTGAAAAATCAACTGCTTTTCATAAGGAGTGGCTGTCTGTTCATGGTTCGGCCTCTAGATCAATTCGGCACCTAAATCTGGCAACATCATATTCGGTCAAAATTCATGTGAAAATGGGACCATCAAATATCCAAAATAGTCACAGGTCGAAATTTCCCAGCCCCAGAAGTCGGTCAAAAATCAACTGATTTTTATTAGGAGTGAATTTTTGTTCATGACTCGGCCTCTAGATCACCCCCCATAACTCGCTCAAAAATCAACTGGTTTTCATAAGTAGTTTCTTTCTAATCATGGTTCGGCCTCTAGATCAATTCGGCATCTAAATCTGGCAACATCATTTTTGGTCAAAATTCATGTGAAAATGGGACCCTCAAATATCCCATATAGTCACAGGTCGAAATTTCACCCCACCAGAACTCGTTCAAAAATCAACTGGTTTTCATAAGGAGTAGCTTTTTGTTCATGGCTTAACTTATAGATCAATTCGTTATCTAAATCTGGCAATAGTATTTTTGTTCAAAATTCATGTGAATATGATACCCCAAATATCTCATATAGTCACAGGTCGAAATTTCACACCACCAGAACTCGTTCAAAAATCAACTGGTTTTTATAAGTAGTGGCTTTTTGTTCATGGTTCGGCCTCTAGATCAATTCGTTATCTAAATCTGGCAACATAATTTTTGGTCAAAATTCATGTGAAAATGATACCCCAAATATCTCATATAGTCACAGGTCGAAATTTCACAGCACCAGAACTCGTTCAAAAATCAACTGGTTTTCATAAGTAGTGGCTTTTTGTTCATGGTTCGGACTCTAGATCAATTCGTTATCTAAATCTGGCAACATCATTTTTGGTCAAAATTCATGTGAAAATGATACCCCCAAATATCCCATATAGTCACAGGTCGAAATTTCACATCACCAGAACTCGGTCAAAAATCAACTGCTTTTCATAAGGAGTGGCTGTCTGTTCATGGTTCGGCCTCTAGATCAATTCGGCATCTAAATCTGGCAACATCATATTCGGTCAAAATTCATGTGAAAATGGGACCATCAAATATCCAATATAGTCACAGGTCGAAATTTCCCAGCCCCAGAAGTCGGTCAAAAATCAACTGATTTTCATTAGGAGTGAATTTTTGTTCATGACTCGGCCTCTAGATCACCCCCATAACTCGCTCAAAAATTAACTGGTTTTCATAAGTAGTTTCTTTCTATTCATGGTTCGGCCTCTAGATCAATTCGGCATCTAAATCTGGCAACATCATTTTTGGTCAAAATTCATGTGAAAATGGGACCCTCAAATATCCCATATAGTCACAGGTCGAAATTTCACCCCACCAAAACTCGTTCAAAAATCAATTGGTTTTCATAAGTAGTGGCTTTCTGTTCATGGTTCGGCCTCTAGATCAATTCGGCATCTAAATCTGGCAACATCATTTTTGGTCAAAATTCATGTGAAAATGATACCCCCAAATATCCCATATAGTCACAGGTCGAAATTTCACATCACCAGAACTCGGTCAAAAATCAACTGCTTTTCATAAGGAGTGGCTGTCTGTTCATGGTTCGGCCTCTAGATCAATTCGGCATCTAAATCTGGCAACATCATATTCGGTCAAAATTCATGTGAAAATGGGACCATCAAATATCCAATATAGTCACAGGTCGAAATTTCCCAGCCCCAGAAGTCGGTCAAAAATCAACTGATTTTCATTAGGAGTGAATTTTTGTTCATGACTCGGCCTCTAGATCACCCCCATAACTCGCTCAAAAATTAACTGGTTTTCATAAGTAGTTTCTTTCTATTCATGGTTCGGCCTCTAGATCAATTCGGCATCTAAATCTGGCAACATCATTTTTGGTCAAAATTCATGTGAAAATGGGACCCCCAAATATCCCATATAGTCACAGATCGAAATTTTTAACTATCAGAACTCGGTCAAAAATCAACTGCTTTTCATAAGGAGTGGCTTTTTGTTCATGACTCGGCCTCTAGATCACCCCCATAACTCAGTCAAAAATCAAACGCTTTTCTTAAGTGGTGGCTTTTGTGTTTATGGCTTGGCCTTTAAATCAATTCGACATCTAAATCTGGCAACATCATTTTTGGACAAAATTCATGTGAAAATGATACCCCAAATATCTCATATAGTCACAGGTCGAAATTTCACACCACCAGAACTCGTTCAAAAATCAACTGGTTTTCATAAGTAGTGGCTTTTTGTTCATGGTTCGGCCTTTAGATCAATTCGTTATCTAAATCTGGCAACATAATTTTTGGTCAAAATTCATGTGAAAATGGGACCCTCAAATATCCCATATAGTCACAGGTCGAAATTTCACAGCACCAGAAGACGGTAAAAAATCAACCGCTTTTCTTAAGGAGTGTCTTTTTGTTTATGGCTTGGCTTTTAGATCAATTCGGCATCTAAATCTGACAATATTATTTTTGGTTAAAATTCATGTGAAAATGGGACCCTCAAATATCCCATATAGTCACAGGTCGAAATTTCACCCCACCAGAACTTGTTCAAAAATCAACTGGTTTTCATAAGGAGTGGCTTTTTGTTCATGGCTTGGCCTTTATATCCATTCGGCATCTAAATCTGGCAACATCATTTTTGGTCAAAGTTTATTTGAAAATGGGACCCTCAAATATCCCATATAGACACAGGTCGAAATTTCCCAGCACCAGAACTCGTTCAAAAATCAACCGATTTTCTTAAGGAGTATCTCTTTGTTTATGGCTTGGCTTTTAGATCAATTCGGCATCTAAATCTGACAATATTATTTTTGGTCAAAATTCATGTGAAAATGGGACCCTGAAATATCCAATATAGTCACAGGTCGAAATTTCACACCACCAGAACTCGGTCAAAAATCAACTGCATTTCATAAGGTGTGGCTTTTTGTTCATGACTCGGCCTCTAGATCACCCCCATAACTCGCTCAAAAATCAACTGGTTTTCATAAGTAGTGGCTTTCTGTTAATGGATCGGCCTCTAGATCAATTCGTTATCTAAATCTGGCAACATCATTTTTGGTCAAAATTCATGTGAAAATGGGACCCTCAAATATCCCATATAGTCAAAGGTCGAAATTTCACCCCACCAGAACTCGTTCAAAAATCAACTGGTTTTCATAAGGAGTGGCTTTTTGTTCATGGCTTGGCCTTTATATCCATTCGGCATCTAAATCTGGCAACATCATTTTTGGTCAAAGTTTATTTGAAAATGGGACCCTCAAATATCCCATATAGACACAGGTCGAAATTTCCCAGCACCAGAACTCGTTCAAAAATCAACCGATTTTCTTAAGGAGTATCTCTTTGTTTATGGCTTGGCTTTTAGATCAATTCGGCATCTAAATCTGACAATATTATTTTTGGTCAAAATTCATGTGAAAATGGGACCCTCAAATATCCAATATAGTCACAGGTCGAAATTTCACACCACCAGAACTCGGTCAAAAATCAACTGCATTTCATAAGGTGTGGCTTTTTGTTCATGACTCGGCCTCTAGATCACCCCCATAACTCGCTCAAAAATCAACTGGTTTTCATAAGTAGTGGCTTTCTGTTAATGGATCGGCCTCTAGATCAATTCGTTATCTAAATCTGGCAACATCATTTTTGGTCAAAATTCATGTGAAAATGGGACCCTCAAATATCCCATATAGTCACAGGTCGAAATTTCACAGCACCAGAAGACGGTCAAAAATCAATCGCTTTTCTTAAGGAGTGTCTTTTTGTTTATGGCTTGGCTTTTAGATCAATTCGGCATCTAAATCTGACAATATTATTTTTGGTCAAAATTCATGTGAAAATGGGACCCTCAAATATCCAATATAGACACAGGTCGAAATTTCACACCACCATAACTCACTCAAAAATCAACTGGTTTTCATAAGTAGTGGCTTTCTGTTCATGGCTCTGCCTCTAGATCAATTCGGCATCTAAATCTGGCAACATCATATTCGGTCAAAATTCATGTGAAAATGATACCCCAAATATCCCATATAGTCACAGGTCGAAATTTCACACCACCAGAACTCGGTGAAAAATCAACTGCTTTTCATAAGGAGTGGCTGTCTGTTCATTGTTCGGCCTCTAGATCAATTCGGCATCTAAATCTGGCAACATCATATTCGGTCAAAATTCATGTGAAAATGGGACCATCAAATATCCAAAATAGTCACAGGTCGAAATTTCCCAGCCCTAGAAGTCGGTCAAAAATCAACTGATTTTTATTAGGAGTGAATTTTTGTTCATGACTCGGCCTCTAGATCACCCCCATAACTCGCTCAAAAATCAACTGGTTTTCATAAGTAGTTTCTTTCTATTCATGGTTCGGCCTCTAGATCAATTCGGCATCTAAATCTGGCAACATAATTTTTGGTCAAAATTCATGTGAAAATGGGACCCTCAAATATCCCATATAGTCACAGGTCGAAATTTTACCCCACCAGAACTCGTTCAAAAATCAACTGGTTTTCATAAGGAGTAGCTTTTTGTTCATGGCTTAACTTATAGATCAATTCGTTATCTAAATCTGGCAATAGTATTTTTGTTCAAAATTCATGTGAAAATGATACCCCAAATATCTCATATAGTCACAGGTCGAAATTTCACACCACCAGAACTCGTTCAAAAATCAACAGGTTTTCATAAGTAGTGGCTTTTTGTTCATGGTTCGGACTCTAGATCAATTCGTTATCTAAATCTGGCAACATAATTTTTGGTCAAAATTCATGTGAAAATGATACCCCAAATATCTCATATAGTCACAGGTCGAAATTTCACACCACCAGAACTCGTTCAAAAATCAACTAATTTTCATAAGTAGTGGCTTTTTGTTCATGGTTCGGACTCTAGATCAATTCGTTATCTAAATCTGGCAACATCATTTTTGGTCAAAATTCATGTGAAAATGATACCCCCAAATATCCCATATAGTCACAGGTCGAAATTTCACATCACCAGAACTCGGTCAAAAATCAACTGCTTTTCATAAGGAGTGGCTGTCTGTTCATGGTTCGGCCTCTAGATCAATTCGGCATCTAAATCTGGCAACATCATATTCGGTCAAAATTCATGTGAAAATGATACCCCAAATATCTCATATAGTCACAGGTCGAAATTTCACACCACCAGAACTCGTTCAAAAATCAACTGGTTTTCATAAGTAGTGGCTTTTTGTTCATGGTTCGGACTCTAGATCAATTCGTTATCTAAATCTGGCAACATCATTTTTGGTCAAAATTCATGTGAAAATGATACCCCCAAATATCCCATATAGTCACAGGTCGAAATTTCACACCACCAGAACTCGTTCAAAAATCAACTGGTTTTCATAAGTAGTGGCTTTTTGTTCATGGTTCGGCCTCTAGATCAATTCGTTATCTAAATCTGGCAACATAATTTTTGGTTAAAATTCATGTGAAAATGGGATCATCAAATATCCCATATAGTCACAGGTCGAAATTTCACAGCACCAGAAGACGGTCAAAAATCAACCGCTTTTCTTAAGGAGTGTCTTTTTGTTTATGGCTTGGCTCTTAGATCAATTCGGCATCTAAATCTGACAATATTATTTTTGGTCAAAATTCATGTGAAAATGCGACCCTCAAATATCCCATATAGTCACAGGTCGAAATTTCACCCCACCAGAACTCGTTCAAAAATCAACTGGTTTTCATAAGTAGTGGCTATCTGTTCATGGTTCGGCCTCTAGATTAATTCGGCATCTAAATCTGGCAACATAAATTTTGGTCAAAATTCATGTGAAAATAAGGAGTGGCTTTTTGTTCATGGCTTGGCTTTTAGATCAATTCGGCATCGAAATCTGGCAACATCATTTTTGGACAAAATTCATGTGAAAATGATACCCTCAAATATGCCATATAGAAACAGGTCGAAATTTCACCCCACCAGAACTCGTTCAAAAATCAACTGGTTTTCATAAGGAGTGGCTTTTTGTTTCAGCTTAACTTATACATCAACTTGGTATCTAAATC
>JAEIGF010000058.1:0-27008 GCA_018903485.1 Drosophila littoralis | reverse complement strand
AAGGAAAGATAACGGCCGGTCGAAAAGTACAGCGCGCGAGCACCAGACGGGCGACATCGAGACCATGCTTGCACACGTGTGCATAAACGAGCGCCGCAGTCGACGTCGGCGTCGAAGGGCCGTTAAAGTGTCGCGGTTGTACAGTGGGATGAACTCAGTTTACGCGCGGTGAAAACTGAATTCGTCAGTACAGTCGGCGAAGGCGATGACGACGGGTGTGCTAAATAAAAGGCAGTGAACGAAGTAATAAATAACGAGAAAGAAGGGCTATCTTCGGCATGCCGAAGATCTAATACCTTGCAGACCCAACCTTTTAATGCCGAGAAAATGGTTAAGGCCGAGTGTGGTCAAGGTATATTGATAAACAAAAAAAAGGCTTTTAATCAAAAACCGATGTAAATAAGATTTAGCAAAAATGAAGGAAGCATAGTGAAATCTTTAAATGCCGTGTTTAATCGCAAAATCATGAAAAACAAAAATTCTCCATACAAAAACTTAATAATATGATATAGTGGTCCGATCTTAATAGGATTTTGCATATATATGAGGAGCTTAGTAAAACTAATAAATGCCGAGTTTGGTCAAGATATCTTGACAAACAAAATGTTTTTTCATACAAAAACTTAATTTTCGATCGATCGTTCCTATGGCAGCTATATGATATAGTGGTCCGATCTTAATAGGATTTTGCATATATATGAGGAGCTTAGTAAAACTAATAAATGCCGAGTTTGGTCAAGATATCTTGACAAACAAAATGTTTTTTCATACAAAAACTTAATTTTCGACCGATCGTTGCTATGGCGGCTATATGACATAGTGGTCCGATCTTAATAGAATTTTGCATATATATGAGGAGCTTAGTAAAACTAATAAATGTCGAGTTTGGTCAAGATATCTTGATAAACAAAAGGTTTTTCATACAAAAACTTAATTTTCGACCGATCGTTCCTATGGCAGCTATATGATATAGTGGTCCGATCTTAATAGGATTTTGCATATATATGAGGAGCTTAGCAAAACTAATAAGGACTTCTGCCGAGTTTGGTCAAGATATCTTGACAAACAAAAGGTTTGTTCAAAAAAAAACTGAATTCGGACAGACGGACATGGCTATATCGACTCGGCTGTTGATATCAAGAATATATAGTGGACTTAATAAATTGATAAATGTCGAGTTTGTAGTTTGTCAAGATATCTTGACAAAACAAAATGCTTTTTCATACAAAAACTTAATTTTCGACCGATCGTTCCTATGGCGGCTATACGATATAGTGGTCCGATCTTAATACGAATTTTGCATATATGAGCGAGCATAGTAAAACTAATAAAGTGTCGAGTTTGGTCAAGATATCTTGATAAACAAAAGGTTTTTTCATACAAAAACTTAATTTTCAGTACCGATCGTTCCTAAGGCGGCTATATGACATAGTGGTCCGATCTTAATAGAATTTTGCATATATATGAACGAGCATAGTAATAAATAACGAAAAAAATGTTGGGCAAAATTCTTCATCGGTCCGATGGCAGATATCTGATATAGTAGACCCATTAATACCTTTTAATACAGAGGAAAATGTAATAAGGCCGAGTTTGGTCAAGGTATCTTGATAAACAAAAAAATTTTCGACCGTCGTTCCTAATCGCTATATATATAGTGCCGATCTTAATAAGATTTTGCATATATATGAAGCGGAAGTAAAACTAATAAATGTCGAGTTTGGTCAAGATATCTTGATAAACAAAAGGTTTTTCATACAAAAAACTTAATTTTCGACCGATCGTTCCTATGGCAGCTATATGATATAGTGGTCCGATCTTAATAGGATTTTGCATATATATGAGGAGCTTAGTAAAACTAATAAATGCCGAGTTTGGTCAAGATATCTTGACAAACAAAATGTTTTTTCATACAAAAACTTAATTTTCGACCGATCGTTCCTATGGCAGCTATATGATATAGTGGTCCGATCTTAATAGGATTTTGCATATATATGAGGAGCTTAGTAAAACTAATAAATGTCGAGTTTGGTCAAGATATCTTGACAAACAAAAGGTTTTTTCATACAAAAACTTAATTTTCGACCGATCGTTCCTATGGCAGACTATATGATATAGTGGTCCGATCTTAATAGAATTTTGCATATATATGAGGAGCATAGTAAAACTAATAAATGTCGAGTTTGGTCAAGATATCTTGATAAACAAAAGGTTTTTTCATACAAAAACTTAATTTCGACCGATCGTTCCTATGGCAGCTATATGATATAGTGGTCCGATCCAGCTGGTTTTGACATATGTGCTGCGTGCAACAGAAATAGGGACTTCTGCAAAGTTTCATTAAGATAGCTTTAAAACTGAGGGACTAGGTTCGCATAGAAACAGACAGACGGACAGACGGACAGACGGACATGGCTATATCGACTCGGCTGTTGATGCTGATCAAGAATATATATACTTTATGGGGTCGGAGATGTCTCCTTCTATGCGTTACAAACATTTTAACGACAAAATATTATACCCTCTGCAAGGGTATAAAAAGGAAAGATAACGGCCGGTCGAAAGTACAGCGCGCGAGCACCAGACGGGCGACATCGAGACCATGCTTGCACACGTGTGCATAAACGAGCGCCGCAGTCGACGTCGGCGTCGAAGGGCCGTTAAAGTGTCGCGGTTGTACAGTGGGATGAACTCAGTTTACGCGCGGTGAAAACTGAATTCGTCAGTACAGTCGGCGAAGGCGATGACGACGGGTGTGCTAAATAAAAGGCAGTGAACGAAGTAATAAATAACGAGAAAGAAGGGCTATCTTCGGCATGCCGAAGATCTAATACCCTTTGCAGACCCAACCTTTTAATGCCGAGAAAATGGTTAAGGCCGAGTTTGGTCAAGGTATATTGATAAACAAAAAAAAGGCTTTTAATCAAAAACCGATGTAAATAAGATTTAGCAAAAATGAAGGAAGCATAGTGAAATCTTTAAATGCCGTGTTTAATCGCAAAATCATGAAAAACAAAAAATTCTCCATACAAAAACTTAATAATATGATATAGTGGTCCGATCTTAATAGGATTTTGCATATATATGAGGAGCTTAGTAAAACTAATAAATGCCGAGTTTGGTCAAGATATCTTGACAAACAAAGTGTTTTTTCATACAAAAACTTAATTTTCGATCGATCGTTCCTATGGCAGCTATATGATATAGTGGTCCGATCTTAATAGGATTTTGCATATATATGAGGAGCTTAGTAAAACTAATAAATGCCGAGTTTGGTCAAGATATCTTGACAAACAAAATGTTTTTTCATACAAAAACTTAATTTTCGACCGATCGTTGCCTATGGCGGCTATATGACATAGTGGTCCGATCTTAATAGAATTTTGCATATATATGAGGAGCATAGTAAAACTAATAAATGTCGAGTTTGGTCAAGATATCTTGATAAACAAAAGGTTTTTTCATACAAAAACTTAATTTTCGACCGATCGTTCCTATGGCGGCTATATGATATAGTGGTCCGATCTTAATAGAATTTTGCATATATATGAGGAGCATAGTAAAACTAATAAATGCCGAGTTTGGTCAAGATATCTTGATAAACAAAAGGTTTTTTCATACAAAAACTTAATTTTCGACCGATCGTTCCTATGGCAGCTATATGATATAGTGGTCCGATCTTAATAGAATTTTGCATATATATGAGGAGCATAGTAAAACTAATAAATGCCGAGTTTGGTCAAGATATCTTGACAAACAAAATGTTTTTTCATACAAAAACTTAATTTTCGACCGATCGTTCCTATGGCGGCTATATGATATAGTGGTCCGATCTTAATAGAATTTTGCATATATATGAGGAGCATA
Organism: Drosophila littoralis; assembly: GCA_018903485.1. Taxonomy (NCBI): domain Eukaryota; kingdom Metazoa; phylum Arthropoda; class Insecta; order Diptera; family Drosophilidae; genus Drosophila; species Drosophila littoralis. The sequence continues at coordinate 23,141 of JAEIGF010000058.1, read as the reverse complement.
GTAAAACTAATAAATGTCGAGTTTGGTCAAGATATCTTGATAAACAAAAGGTTTTTTCATACAAAAACTTAATTTTCGACCGATCGTTCCTATGGCAGCTATATGATATAGTGGTCCGATCTTAATAGAATTTTGCATATATATGAGGAGCATAGTAAAACTAATAAATGTCGAGTTTGGTCAAGATATCTTGATAAACAAAAGGTTTTTTCATACAAAAACTTAATTTTCGACCGATCGTTCCTATGGCAGCTATATGATATAGTGGTCCGATCCAGCTGGTTTTGACATATGTGCTGCGTGCAACAGAAATAGGGACTTCTGCAAAGTTTCATTAAGATAGCTTTAAAACTGAGGGACTAGTTCGCATAGAAACAGACAGACGGACAGACGGACATGGCTATATCGACTCGGCTGTTGATGCTGATCAAGAATATATATACTTTATGGGGTCGGAGATGTCTCCTTCTGTGCGTTACACATTTCACGACAAAATATTATACCCTCTGCAAGGCAATAAAAAGGAAAGATAACGGCCGGTCGAAAAGTACAGCGCGCGAGCACCAGACGGGCGACATCGAGACCATGCTTGCACACGTGTGCATAAACGAGCGCCGCAGTCGACGTCGGCGTCGAAGGGCCGTTAAAGTGTCGCGGTTGTACAGTGGGATGAACTCAGTTTACGCGCGGTGAAAACTGAATTCGTCAGTACAGTCGGCGAAGGCGATGACGACGGGTGTGCTAAATAAAAGGCAGTGAACGAAGTAATAAATAACGAGAAAGAAGGGCTATCTTCGGCATGCCGAAGATCTAATACCCTTGCAGACCCAACCTTTTAATGCCGAGAAAATGGTTAAGGCCGAGTGTGGTCAAGGTATATTGATAAACAAAAAAAAAGGCTTTTAATCAAAAACCGATGTAAATAAGATTTAGCAAAAATGAAGGAAGCAAAGTGAAATCTTTAAATGCCGTGTTTAATCGCAAAATCATGAAAAACAAAAAATTCTCCATACAAAAACTTAATAATATGATATAGTGGTCCGATCTTAATAGGATTTTGCATATATATGAGGAGCTTAGTAAAACTAATAAATGCCGAGTTTGGTCAAGATATCTTGACAAACAAAATGTTTTTTCATACAAAAACTTAATTTTCGATCGATCGTTCCTATGGCAGCTATATGATATAGTGGTCCGATCTTAATAGGATTTTGCATATATATGAGGAGCTTAGTAAAACTAATAAATGCCGAGTTTGGTCAAGATATCTTGACAAACAAAATGTTTTTTCATACAAAAACTTAATTTTCGACCGATCGTTGCTATGCTATACTATATGACATAGTGGTCCGATCTTAATAGAATTTTGCATATATATGAGGAGCTTAGTAAAACTAATAAATGTCGAGTTTGGTCAAGATATCTTGATAAACAAAAGGTTTTTTCATACAAAAACTTAATTTTCGACCGATCGTTCCTATGGCAGCTATATGATATAGTGGTCCGATCCAGCTGGTTTTGACATATGTGCTGCGTGCAACAGAAATAGGGACTTCTGCAAAGTTTCATTAAGATAGCTTTAAAACTGAGGGACTAGTTCGCATAGAAACAGACAGACGGACAGACGGACAGACGGACATGGCTATATCGACTCGGCTGTTGATGCTGATCAAGAATATATATACTTTATGGGGTCGGAGATGTCTCCTTCTGTGCGTTACACATTTCACGACAAAATATTATACCCTCTGCAAGGCAATAAAAAGGAAAGATAACGGCCGGTCGAAAAGTACAGCGCGCGAGCACCAGACGGGCGACATCGAGACCATGCTTGCACACGTGTGCATAAACGAGCGCCGCAGTCGACGTCGGCGTCGAAGGGCCGTTAAAGTGTCGCGGTTGTACAGTGGGATGAACTCAGTTTACGCGCGGTGAAAACTGAATTCGTCAGTACAGTCGGCGAAGGCGATGACGACGGGTGTGCTAAATAAAAGGCAGTGAACGAAGTAATAAATAACGAGAAAGAAGGGCTATCTTCGGCATGCCGAAGATCTAATACCCTTGCAGACCCAACCTTTTAATGCCGAGAAAATGGTTAAGGCCGAGTGTGGTCAAGGTATATTGATAAACAAAAAAAGGGCTTTTAATCAAAAACCGATGTAAATAAGATTTAGCAAAAATGAAGGAAGCATAGTGAAATCTTTAAATGCCGTGTTTAATCGCAAAATCATGAAAAACAAAAAATTCTCCATACAAAAACTTAATAATATGATATAGTGGTCCGATCTTAATAGGATTTTGCATATATATGAGGAGCTTAGTAAAACTAATAAATGCCGAGTTTGGTCAAGATATCTTGACAAACAAAATGTTTTTTCATACAAAAACTTAATTTTCGATCGATCGTTCCTATGGCAGCTATATGATATAGTGGTCCGATCTTAATAGGATTTTGCATATATATGAGGAGCTTAGTAAAACTAATAAATGCCGAGTTTGGTCAAGATATCTTGACAAACAAAATGTTTTTTCATACAAAAACTTAATTTTCGACCGATCGTTGCTATGGCGGCTATATGACATAGTGGTCCGATCTTAATAGAATTTTGCATATATATGAGGAGCATAGTAAAACTAATAAATGTCGAGTTTGGTCAAGATATCTTGATAAACAAAAGGTTTTTTCATACAAAAACTTAATTTTCGACCGATCGTTCCTATGGCAGCTATATGATATAGTGGTCCGATCTTAATAGGATTTTGCATATATATGAGGAGCTTAGTAAAACTAATAAATGCCGAGTTTGGTCAAGATATCTTGACAAACAAAATGTTTTTTCATACAAAAACTTAATTTTCGACCGATCGTTCCTATGGCGGCTATATGATATAGTGGTCCGATCTTAATAGAATTTTGCATATATATGAGGAGCATAGTAAAACTAATAAATGCCGAGTTTGGTCAAGATATCTTGACAAACAAAATGTTTTTTCATACAACAACTTAATTTTCGACCGATCGTTCCTATGGCGGCTATATGATATAGTGGTCCGATCTTAATAGAATTTTGCATATATATGAGGAGCATGGTAAAACTAATAAATGTCGAGTTTGGTCAAGATATCTTGATAAACAAAAGGTTTTTTCATACAAAAACTTAATTTTCGACCGATCGTTCCTATGGCAGCTATATGATATAGTGGTCCGATCTTAATAGAATTTTGCATATATATGAGGAGCATAGTAAAACTAATAAATGTCGAGTTTGGTCAAGATATCTTGATAAACAAAAGGTTTTTTCATACAAAAACTTAATTTTCGACCGATCGTTCCTATGGCAGCTATATGATATAGTGGTCCGATCCAGCTGGTTTTGACATATGTGCTGCGTGCAACAGAAATAGGGACTTCTGCAAAGTTTCATTAAGATAGCTTTAAAACTGAGGGACTAGTTCGCATAGAAACAGACAGACGGACAGACGGACATGGCTATATCGACTCGGCTGTTGATGCTGATCAAGAATATATATACTTTATGGGGTCGGAGATGTCTCCTTCTATGCGTTACACATTTCACGACAAAATATTATACCCTCTGCAAGGCAATAAAAAGGAAAGATAACGGCCGGTCGAAGGGTACAGCGCGCGAGCACCAGACGGGCGACATCGAGACCATGCTTGCACACGTGTGCATAAACGAGCGCCGCAGTCGACGTCGGCGTCGAAGGGCCGTTAAAGTGTCGCGGTTGTACAGTGGGATGAACTCAGTTTACGCGCGGTGAATTCGTCAGTACAGTCGGCGAAGGCGATGACGACGGGTGTGCTAAATAAAAGGCAGTGAACGAAGTAATAAATAACGAGAAAGAAGGGCTATCTTCGGCATGCCGAAGATCTAATACCCTTGCAGACCCAACCTTTTAATGCCGAGAAAATGGTTAAGGCCGAGTGTGGTCAAGGTATATTGATAAACAAAAAAAAAAGCTTTTAATCAAAAACCGATGTAAATAAGATTTAGCAAAAATGAAGGAAGCATAGTGAAATCTTTAAATGCCGTGTTTAATCGCAAAATCATGAAAAACAAAAAATTCTCCATACAAAAACTTAATAATATGATATAGTGGTCCGATCTTAATAGGATTTTGCATATATATGAGGAGCTTAGTAAAACTAATAAATGCCGAGTTTGGTCAAGATATCTTGACAAACAAAATGTTTTTTCATACAAAAACTTAATTTTCGATCGATCGTTCCTATGGCAGCTATATGATATAGTGGTCCGATCTTAATAGGATTTTGCATATATATGAGGAGCTTAGTAAAACTAATAAATGCCGAGTTTGGTCAAGATATCTTGACAAACAAAATGTTTTTTCATACAAAAACTTAATTTTCGACCGATCGTTGCTATGGCGGCTATATGACATAGTGGTCCGATCTTAATAGAATTTTGCATATATATGAGGAGCATAGTAAAACTAATAAATGTCGAGTTTGGTCAAGATATCTTGATAAACAAAAGGTTTTTTCATACAAAAACTTAATTTTCGACCGATCGTTCCTATGGCAGCTATATGATATAGTGGTCCGATCTTAATAGGATTTTGCATATATATGAGGAGCTTAGTAAAACTAATAAATGCCGAGTTTGGTCAAGATATCTTGACAAACAAAATGTTTTTTCATACAATAACTTAATTTTCGACCGATCGTTCCTATGGCGGCTATATGATATAGTGGTCCGATCTTAATAGAATTTTGCATATATATGAGGAGCATAGTAAAACTAATAAATGTCGAGTTTGGTCAAGATATCTTGATAAACAAAAGGTTTTTTCATACAAAAACTTAATTTTCGACCGATCGTTCCTATGGCAGCTATATGATATAGTGGTCCGATCTTAATAGAATTTTGCATATATATGAGGAGCATAGTAAAACTAATAAATGTCGAGTTTGGTCAAGATATCTTGATAAACAAAAGGTTTTTTCATACAAAAAAAACTTAATTTTCGACCGATCGTTCCTATGGCGGCTATATGATATAGTGGTCCGATCTTAATAGAATTTTGCATATATATGAGGAGCGTAGTAAAACTAATAAATGTCGAGTTTGGTCAAGATATTTTGATAAACAAAAGGTTTTTTCATACAAAAACTTAATTTTCGACCGATCGTTCCTATGGCAGCTATATGATATAGTGGTCCGATCTTAATAGAATTTTGCATATATATGAGGAGCATAGTAAAACTAATAAATGTCGAGTTTGGTCAAGATATCTTGATAAACAAAAGGTTTTTTCATACAAAAACTTAATTTTCGACCGATCGTTCCTATGGCGGCTATATGATATAGTGGTCCGATCTTAATAGAATTTTGCATATATATGAGGAGCATAGTAAAACTAATAAATGTCGAGTTTGGTCAAGATATCTTGATAAACAAAAGGTTTTTTCATACAAAAACTTAATTTTCGACCGATCGTTCCTATGGCAGCTATATGATATAGTGGTCCGATCTTAATAGAATTTTGCATATATATGAGGAGCTTAGTAAAACTAATAAATGTCGAGTTTGGTCAAGATATCTTGATAAACAAAAGGTTTTTTCATACAAAAACTTAATTTTCGACCGATCGTTCCTATGGCGGCTATATGATATAGTGGTCCGATCTTAATAGAATTTTGCATATATATGAGGAGCGTAGTAAAACTAATAAATGTCGAGTTTGGTCAAGATATTTTGATAAACAAAAGGTTTTTTCATACAAAAACTTAATTTTCGACCGATCGTTCCTATGGCAGCTATATGATATAGTGGTCCGATCTTAATAGAATTTTGCATATATATGAGGAGCATAGTAAAACTAATAAATGTCGAGTTTGGTCAAGATATCTTGATAAACAAAAGGTTTTTTCATACAAAAACTTAATTTTCGACCGATCGTTCCTATGGCGGCTATATGATATAGTGGTCCGATCTTAATAGAATTTTGCATATATATGAGGAGCATAGTAAAACTAATAAATGTCGAGTTTGGTCAAGATATCTTGATAAACAAAAGGTTTTTTCATACAAAAACTTAATTTTCGACCGATCGTTCCTATAGCAGCTATATGATATAGTGGTCCGATCTTAATAGGATTTTGCATATATATGAGGAGCTTAGTGAAACTAATAAATGCCGAGTTTGGTTAAGATATCTTGACAAACAAAATGTTTTTTCATACAAAAACTTAATTTTCGACCGATCGTTCCTATGGCGGCTATATGATATAGTGGTCCGATCTTAATAGAATTTCGCATATATATGAGGAGCATAGTAAAACTAATAAATGTCGAGTTTGGTCAAGATATCTTGATAAACAAAAGGTTTTATCATACAAAAACTTAATTTTCGACCGATCGTTCCTATGGCAGCTATATGATATAGTGGTCCGATCCAGCTGGTTTTGACATATGTGCTGCGTGCAACAGAAATAGGGACTTCTGCAAAGTTTCATTAAGATAGCTTTAAAACTGAGGGACTAGTTCGCATAGAAACAGACAGACGGACAGACGGACAGACGGACATGGCTATATCGACTCGGCTGTTGATGCTGATCAAGAATATATATACTTTATGGGGTCGGAGATGTCTCCTTCTATGCGTTACATATTTCACGACAAAATTATAATACCCTCTGCAAGGGTATAAAAAGGAAAGATAACGGCCGGTCGAAAAGTACAGCGCGCGAGCACCAGACGGGCGACATCGAGACCATGCTTGCACACGTGTGCATAAACGAGCGCCGCAGTCGACGTCGGCGTCGAAGGGCCGTTAAAGTGTCGCGGTTGTACAGTGGGATGAACTCAGTTTACGCGCGGTGAAAACTGAATTCGTCAGTACAGTCGGCGAAGGCGATGACGACGGGTGTGCTAAATAAAAGGCAGTGAACGAAGTAATAAATAACGAGAAAGAAGGGCTATCTTCGGCATGCCGAAGATCTAATACCCTTGCAGACCCAACCTTTTAATGCCGAGAAAACGGTTAAGGCCGAGTTTGGTCAAGGTATATTGATAAACAAAAAAAAAGGCTTTTAATCAAAAACCGATGTAAATAAGATTTAGCAAAAATGAAGGAAGCATAGTGAAATCTTTAAATGCCGTGTTTAATCGCAAAATCATGAAAAACAAAAAATTCTCCATACAAAAACTTAATAATATGATATAGTGGTCCGATCTTAATAGGATTTTGCATATATATGAGGAGCTTAGTAAAACTAATAAATGCCGAATTTGGTCAAGATATCTTGACAAACAAAATGTTTTTTCATACAAAAACTTAATTTTCGACCGATCGTTGCTATGGCGGCTATATGACGAAGTGGTCCGATCTTAATAGAATTTTGCATATATATGAGGAGCATAGTAAAACTAATAAATGTCGAGTTTGGTCAAGATATCTTGATAAACAAAAGGTTTTTTCATACAAAAACTTAATTTTCGACCGATCGTTCCTATGGCAGCTATATGATATAGTGGTCCGATCTTAATAGGATTTTGCATATATATGAGGAGCTTAGTAGAACTAATAAATGCCGAGTTTGGTCAAGATATCTTGACAAACAAAATGTTTTTTCATACAAAAACTTAATTTTCGACCGATCGTTCCTATGGCGGCTATATGATATAGTGGTCCGATCTTAATAGAATTTTGCATATATATGAGGAGCATAGTTAAACTAATAAATGTCGAGTTTGGTCAAGATATCTTGATAAACAAAAGGTTTTTTCATACAAAAACTTAATTTTCGACCGATCGTTCCTATGGCGGCTATATGATATAGTGGTCCGATCTTAATAGGATTTTGCATATATATGAGGAGCATAGTAAAACTAATAAATGTCGAGTTTGGTCAAGATATCTTGATAAACAAAAGGTTTTTTCATACAAAAACTTAATTTTCGGCCGATCGTACCTATGGCAGCTATATGATATAGTGGTCCGATCTTAATAGGATTTTGCATATATATGAGGAGCTTAGCAAAACTAATAAATGCCGAGTTTGGTCAAGATATCTTGACAAACAAAATGTTTTTTTGTACAAAAACTTAATTTTCGACTGATCGTTCCTATGGCGGCTTAATGATATAGTGGTCCGATCTTAATAGAATTTTGCATATATATGAGGAGCATAGTAAAACTAATAAATGTCGAGTTTGGTCAAGATATCTTGATAAACAAAAGGTTTTTTCATACAAAAACTTAATTTTCGACCGATCGTTCCTATGGCAGTTATATGATATAGTGGTCCGATCTTAATAGGATTTTGCATATATATGAGGAGCTTAGTAAAACTAATAAATGCCGAGTTTGGTCAAGATATCTTGACAAACAAAATGTTTTTTCATACAAAATCTTAATTTTCGACCGATCGTTCCTATGGCGGCTATATGATATAGTGGTCCGATCTTAATAGAATTTTGCATATATATGAGGAGCATAGTAAAACTAATAAATGTCGAGTTTGGTCAAGATATCTTGATAAACAAAAGGTTTTTTCATACAAAAACTTAATTTTCGACAGATCGTTCCTATGGCAGTTATATGATATAGTGGTCCGATCTTAATAGGATTTTGCATATATATGAGGAGCTTAGTAAAACTAATAAATGTCGAGTTTGGTCAAGATATCTTGATAAACAAAAGGTTTTTTCATACAAAAACTTAATTTTCGACCGATCGTTCCTATGGCAGCTATATGATATAGTGGTCCGATCCAGCTGGTTTTGTCATATGTGCTGCGTGCAACAGAAATAGGGACTTCTGCAAAGTTTCATTAAGATAGCTTTAAAACTGAGGGACTAGTTCGCATAGAAACAGACAGACGGACAGACGGACAGACGGACATGGCTATATCGACTCGACTGTTGATGCTGATCAAGAATATATATACTTTATGGGGTCGGAGATGTCTCCTTCTATGCGTTACACATTTCACGACAAAATTATAATACCCTCTGCAAGGGTATAAAAAGGAAAGATAACGGCCGGTCGAAAAGTACAGCGCGCGAGCACCAGACGGGCGACATCGAGACCATGCTTGCACACGTGTGCATAAACGAGCGCCGCAGTCGACGTCGGCGTCGAAGGGCCGTTAAAGTGTCGCGGTTGTACAGTGGGATGAACTCAGTTTACGCGCGGTGAAAACTGAATTCGTCAGTACAGTCGGCGAAGGCGATGACGACGGGTGTGCTAAATAAAAGGCAGTGAACGAAGTAATAAATAACGAGAAAGAAGGGCTATCTTCGGCATGCCGAAGATCTAATACCCTTGCAGACCCAACCTTTTAATGCCGAGAAAATGGTTAAGGCCGAGTTTGGTCAAGGTATATTGATAAACAAAAAACGAGAAAGAAGGGCTATCTTCGGCATGCCGAAGATCTAATACCCTTGCAGACCCAACCTTTTAATGCCGAGAAAATGGTTAAGGCCGAGTTTGGTCAAGGTATATTGATAAACAAAAAAAAGGCTTTTAATCAAAAACCGATGTAAATAAGATTTAGCAAAAATGAAGGAAGCATAGTGAAATCTTTAAATGCCGTGTTTAATCGCAAAATCATGAAAAACAAAAAATTCTCCATACAAAAACTTAATAATATGATATAGTGGTCCGATCTTAATAGGATTTTGCATATATATGAGGAGCATAGTAAAACTATTAAATGTCGAGTTTGGTCAAGATATCTTGAAAAACAAAATGTTTTTTCATACAAAAACTTAATTTTCGATCGATCGTTCCTATGGCAGCTATATGATATAGTGGTCCGATCTTAATAGGATTTTGCATATATATGAGGAGCATAGTAAAACTAATAAATGTCGAGTTTGGTCAAGATATCTTGATAAACAAAAGGTTTTTTCATACAAAAACTTAATTTTCGACCGATCGTTCCTATGGCAGCTATATGATATAGTGGTCCGATCTTAATAGGATTTTGCATATATATGAGGAGCTTAGTAAAACTAATAAATGCCGAGTTTGGTCAAGATATCTTGACAAACAAAATGTTTTTTCATACAAAATCTTAATTTTCGACCGATCGTTCCTATGGCGGCTATATGATATAGTGGTCCGATCTTAATAGAATTTTGCATATATATGAGGAGCATAGTAAAACTAATAAATGTCGAGTTTGGTCAAGATATCTTGATAAACAAAAGGTTTTTTCATACAAAAACTTAATTTTCGACCGATCGTTCCTATGGCAGCTATATGATATAGTGGTCCGATCTTAATAGAATTTTGCATATATATGAGGAGCATAGTAAAACTAATAAATGTCGAGTTTGGTCAAGATATCTTGATAAACAAAAGGTTTTTTCATACAAAAACTTAATTTTCGACCGATCGTTCCTATGGCAGCTATATGATATAGTGGTCCGATCCAGCTGGTTTTGACATATGTGCTGCGTGCAACAGAAATAGGGACTTCTGCAAAGTTTCATTAAGATAGCTTTAAAACTGAGGGACTAGTTCGCATAGAAACAGACAGACGGACAGACGGACATGGCTATATCGACTCGGCTGTTGATGCTGATCAAGAATATATATACTTTATGGGGTCGGAGATGTCTGCTTCTATGCGTTACACATTTCACGACAAAATTATAATACCCTCTGCAAGGGTATAAAAAGGAAAGATAACGGCCGGTCGAAAAGTACAGCGCGCGAGCACCAGACGGGCGACATCGAGACCATGCTTGCACACGTGTGCATAAACGAGCGCCGCAGTCGACGTCGGCGTCGAAGGGCCGTTAAAGTGTCGCGGTTGTACAGTGGGATGAACTCAGTTTACGCGCGGTGAAAACTGAATTCGTCAGTACAGTCGGCGAAGGCGATGACGACGGGTGTGCTAAATAAAAGGCAGTGAACGAAGTAATAAATAACGAGAAAGAAGGGCTATCTTCGGCATGCCGAAGATCTAATACCCTTGCAGACCCAACCTTTTAATGCCGAGAAAATGGTTAAGGCCGAGTTTGGTCAAGGTATATTGATAAACAAAAAACGAGAAAGAAGGGCTATCTTCGGCATGCCGAAGATCTAATACCCTTGCAGACCCAACCTTTTAATGCCGAGAAAATGGTTAAGGCCGAGTTTGGTCAAGGTATATTGATAAACAAAAAAAAGGCTTTTAATCAAAAACCGATGTAAATAAGATTTAGCAAAAATGAAGGAAGCATAGTGAAATCTTTAAATGCCGTGTTTAATCGCAAAATCATGAAAAACAAAAAATTCTCCATACAAAAACTTAATAATATGATATAGTGGTCCGATCTTAATAGGATTTTGCATATATATGAGGAGCATAGTAAAACTAATAAATGTCGAGTTTGGTCAAGATATCTTGAAAATCAAAATGTTTTTTCATACAAAAACTTAATTTTCGATCGATCGTTCCTATGGCAGCTATATGATATAGTGGTCCGATCTTAATAGGATTTTGCATATATATGAGGAGCTTAGTAAAACTAATAAATGCCGAGTTTGGTCAAGATATCTTGACAAACAAAATGTTTTTTCATACAAAAACTTAATTTTCGACCGATCGTTCCTATGGCGGCTATATGACATAGTAGTCCGATCTTAATAGAATTTTGCATATATATGAGGAGCATAGTAAAACTAATAAATGTCGAGTTTGGTCAAGATATCTTGATAAACAAAAGGTTTTTTCATACAAAAACTTAATTTTCGACCGATCGTTCCTATGGCAGCTATATGATATAGTGGTCCGATCTTAATAGGATTTTGCATATATATGAGGAGCTTAGTAAAACTAATAAATGCCGAGTTTGGTCAAGATATCTTGACAAACAAAATGTTTTTTCATACAAAAACTTAATTTTCGACCGATCGTTCCTATGGCAGCTATATGATATAGTGGTCCGATCTTAATAGGATTTTGCATATATATGAGGAGCTTAGTAAAACTAATAAATGCCGAGTTTGGTCAAGATATCTTGACAAACAAAATGTTTTTTCATACAAAAACTTAATTTTCGACCGATCGTTCCTATGGCGGCTATATGATATAGTGGTCCGATCTTAATAGAATTTTGCATATATATGAGGAGCATAGTAAAACTAATAAATGTGGAGTTTGGTCAAGATATCTTGATAAACAAAAGGTTTTTTCATACAAAAACTTAATTTTCGACCGATCGTTCCTATGGCAGCTATATGATATAGTGGTCCGATCTTAATAGGATTTTGCATATATATGAGGAGCTTAGTAAAACTAATAAATGCCGAGTTTGGTCAAGATATCTTGACAAACAAAATGTTTTTTCATACAAAAACTTAATTTTCGACCGATCGTTCCTATGGCGGCTATATGATATAGTGGTCCGATCTTAATAGAATTTTGCATATATATGAGGAGCTTAGTAAAACTAATAAATGCCGAGTTTGGTCAAGATATCTTGATAAACAAAAGGTTTTTTCATACAAAAACTTAATTTTCGACCGATCGTTCCTATGGCAGCTATATGATATAGTGGTCCGATCCAGCTGGTCTTGACATATGTGCTGCGTGCAACAGAAATAGGGACTTCTGCAAAGTTTCATTAATATAGCTTTAAAACTGAGGGACTAGTTCGCATAGAAACAGACAGACGGACAGACGGACAGACGGACATGGCTATATCGACTCGGCTGTTGATGCTGATCAAGAATATATATACTTTATGGGGTCGGAGATGTCTCCTTCTATGCGTTACACATTTCACGACAAAATTATAATACCCTCTGCAAGGGTATAAAAAAGGCTTTTAATCAAAAACCGATGTAAATAAGATTTAGCAAAAATGAAGGAAGCATAGTGAAATCTTTAAATGCCGTGTTTAATCGCAAAATCATGAAAAACAAAAAATTCTCCATACAAAAACTTAATAATATGATATAGTGGTCCGATCTTAATAGGATTTTGCATATATATGAAGAGCATAGTAAAAATAATAAATGCCGAGTTTGGTTAAGATATCTTGAAAAACAAAATGTTTTTTCATACAAAAACTTAATTTTCGATCGATCGTTCCTATGGCAGCTATATGATATAGTGGTCCGATCTTAATAGAATTTTGCATATATATGAGGAGCTTAGTAAAACTAATAAATGCCGAGTTTGGTCAAGATATCTTGACAAACAAAATGTTTTTTCATACAAAAACTTAATTTTCGACCGATCGTTCCTATGGCGGCTATATGACATAGTGGTCCGATCCTAATAGAATTTTGCATATATATGAGGAGCATAGTAAAACTAATAAATGTGGAGTTTGGTCCAGATATCTTGATAAACAAAAGGTTTTTTCATACAAAAACTTAATTTTCGACCGATCGTTCCTATGGCGGCTATATGATATAGTGGTCCGATCTTAATAGAATTTTGCATATATATGAGGAGCATAGTAAAACTAATAAATGTCGAGTTTGGTCAAGATATCTTGATAAACAAAAGGTTTTTTCATACAAAAACTTAATTTTCGACCGATCGTTCCTATGGCAGCTATATGATATAGTGGTCCGATCTTAATAGGATTTTGCATATATATGAGGAGCTTAGTAAAACTAATAAATGCCGAGTTTGGTCAAGATATCTTGACAAACAAAATGTTTTTTCATACAAAAACTTAATTTTCGACCGATCGTTCCTATGGCGGCTATATGATATAGTGGTCCGATCTTAATAGAATTTTGCATATATATGAGGAGCATAGTAAAACTAATAAATGTCGAGTTTGGTCAAGATATCTTGATAAACAAAAGGTTTTTTCATACAAAAACTTAATTTTCGACCGATCGTTCCTATGGCAGCTATATGATATAGTGGTCCGATCCAGCTGGTCTTGACATATGTGCTGCGTGCAACAGAAATAGGGACTTCTGCAAAGTTTCATTAATATAGCTTTAAAACTGAGGGACTAGTTCGCATAGAAACAGACAGACGGACAGACGGACATGGCTATATCGACTCGGCTGTTGATGCTGATCAAGAATATATATACTTTATGGGGTCGGAGATGTCTCCTTCTATGCGTTACACATTTCACGACAAAATTATAATACCCTCTGCAAGGGTATAAAAAGGCTTTTAATCAAAAACCGATGTAAATAAGATTTAGCAAAAATGAAGGAAGCATAGTGAAATCTTTAAATGCCGTGTTTAATCGCAAAATCATGAAAAACAAAAAATTCTCCATACAAAAACTTAATAATATGATATAGTGGTCCGATCTTAATAGGATTTTGCATATATATGAGGAGCATAGTAAAAATAATAAATGCCGAGTTTGGTTAAGATATCTTGAAAAACAAAATGTTTTTTCATACAAAAACTTAATTTTCGATCGATCGTTCCTATGGCAGCTATATGATATAGTGGTCCGATCTTAATAGAATTTTGCATATATATGAGGAGCTTAGTAAAACTAATAAATGCCGAGTTTGGTCAAGATATCTTGACAAACAAAATGTTTTTTCATACAAAAACTATATGATATAGTGGTCCGATCTTAATAGAATTTTGCATATATATGAGGAGCATAGTAAAACTAATAAATGTCGAGTTTGGTCAAGATATCTTGATAAACAAAAGGTTTTTTCATACAAAAACTTAATTTTCGACCGATCGTTCCTATGGCAGCTATATGATATAGTGGTCCGATCTTAATAGGATTTTGCATATATATGAGGAGCTTAGTAAAACTAATAAATGCCGAGTTTGGTCAAGATATCTTGACAAACAAAATGTTTTCTCATACAAAAACTTAATTTTCGACCGATCGTTCCTATGGCGGCTATATGATATAGTGGTCCGATCTTAATAGAATTTTGCATATATATGAGGAGCATAGTAAAACTAATAAATGTCGAGTTTGGTCAAGATATCTTGATAAACAAAAGGTTTTTTCATACAAAAACTTAATTTTCGACCGATCGTTCCTATGGCAGCTATATGATATAGTGGTCCGATCCAGCTGGTCTTGACATATGTGCTGCGTGCAACAGAAATAGGGACTTCTGCAAAGTTTCATTAATATAGCTTTAAAACTGAGGGACTAGTTCGCATAGAAACAGACAGACGGACAGACGGACATGGCTATATCGACTCGGCTGTTGATGCTGATCAAGAATATATATCTTTATGGGGTCGGAGATGTCTCCTTCTATGCGTTACACATTTCACGACAAAATTATAATACCCTCTGCAAGGGTATAAAAAGGCTTTTAATCAAAAACCGATGTAAATAAGATTTAGCAAAAATGAAGGAAGCATAGTGAAATCTTTAAATGCCGTGTTTAATCGCAAAATCATGAAAAACAAAAAATTCTCCATACAAAAACTTAATAATATGATATAGTGGTCCGATCTTAATAGGATTTTGCATATATATGAGGAGCATAGTAAAAATAATAAATGCCGAGTTTGGTTAAGATATCTTGAAAAACAAAATGTTTTTTCATACAAAAACTTAATTTTCGATCGATCGTTCCTATGGCAGCTATATGATATAGTGGTCCGATCTTAATAGAATTTTGCATATATATGAGGAGCTTAGTAAAACTAATAAATGCCGAGTTTGGTCAAGATATCTTGACAAACAAAATGTTTTTTCATACAAAAACTTAATTTTCGACCGATCGTTCCTATGGCGGCTATATGATATAGTGGTCCGATCTTAATAGAATTTTGCATATATATGAGGAGCATAGTAAAACTAATAATTGTCGAGTTTGGTCAAGATATCTTGATAAACAAAAGGTTTTTTCATACAAAAACTTAATTTTCGACCGATCGTTCCTATGGCAGCTATATGATATAGTGGTCCGATCTTAATAGGATTTTGCATATATATGAGGAGCTTAGTAAAACTAATAAATGCCGAGTTTGGTCAAGATATCTTGACAAACAAAATGTTTTTTCATACAAAAACTTAATTTTCGACCGATCGTTCCTATGGCGGCTATATGATATAGTGGTCCGATCTTAATAGAATTTTGCATATATATGAGCAGCATAGTAAAACTAATAAATGTCGAGTTTGGTCAAGATATCTTGTTAAACAAAAGGTTTTTTCATACAAAAACTTAATTTTCGACCGATTGACTATATGATATAGTGGTCCGATCTTAATAGAATTTTGCATATATATGAGGAGCATAGTAAAACTAATAAATGTCGAGTTTGGTCAAGATATCTTGATAAACAAAAGGTTTTTTCATACAAAAACTTAATTTGCGACCGATCGTTCCTATGGCAGCTATATGATATAGTGGTCCGATCTTAATATGATTTTGCATAT
The DNA here is from genome assembly GCA_018903485.1 of Drosophila littoralis. Lineage (NCBI taxonomy): Eukaryota > Metazoa > Arthropoda > Insecta > Diptera > Drosophilidae > Drosophila > Drosophila littoralis. The sequence goes on along the minus strand of JAEIGF010000058.1, from coordinate 6,792 downwards.
ATATGAGGAGCATAGTAAAACTAATAAATGTCGAGTTTGGTCAAGATATCTTGATAAACAAAAGGTTTTTTCATACAAAAACTTAATTTTCGACCGATCGTTCCTATGGTAGCTATATGATATAGTGGTCCGATCTTAATAGAATTTTGCATATATATGAGGAGCATAGTAAAACTAATAAATGTCGAGTTTGGTCAAGATATCTTGATAAACAAAAGGTTTTTTCATACAAAAACTTAATTTTCGACCGATCGTTCCTATGGCAGCTATATGATATAGTGGTCCGATCCAGCTGGTTTTGACATATGTGCTGCGTGCAACAGAAATAGGGACTTCTGCAAAGTTTCATTAAGATAGCTTTAAAACTGAGGGACTAGTTCGCATAGAAACAGACAGACGGACAGACGGACAGACGGACATGGCTATATCGACTCGGCTGTTGATGCTGATCAAGAATATATATACTTTATGGGGTCGGAGATGTCTCCTTCTATGCGTTACACATTTCACGACAAAATTATAATACCCTTTGCAAGGGCATAAAAAGGAAAGATAACGGCCGGTCGAAAAGTACAGCGCGCGAGCACCAGACGGGCGACATCGAGACCATGCTTGCACACGTGTGCATAAACGAGCGCCGCAGTCGACGTCGGCGTCGAAGGGCCGTTAAAGTGTCGCGGTTGTACAGTGGGATGAACTCAGTTTACGCGCGGTGAAAACTGAATTCGTCAGTACAGTCGGCGAAGGCGATGACGACGGGTGTGCTAAATAAAAGGCAGTGAACGAAGTAATAAATAACGAGAAAGAAGGGCTATCTTCGGCATGCCGAAGATCTAATACCCTTGCAGACCCAACCTTTTAATGCCGAGAAAACGGTTAAGGCCGAGTTTGGTCAAGGTATATTGATAAACAAAAAAAAAGCTTTTAATCAAAAACCGATGTAAATAAGATTTAGCAAAAATGAATGAAGCATAGTGAAATCTTTAAATGCCGTGTTCAATCGCAAAATCATGAAAAACAAAAAATTCTCCATACAAAAACTTAATAATATGATATAGTGGTCCGATCTTAATAGTTTTTTGCATATATATGAGGAGCTTAGTAAAACTAATAAATGCCGAGTTTGGTCAAGATATCTTGACAAACAAAATGTTTTTTCATACAAAAACTTAATTTTCGACCGATCGTTCCTATGGCGGCTATATGATATAGTGGTCCGATCTTAATAGAATTTTGCATATATATGAGGAGCATAGTAAAACTAATAAATGTCGAGTTTGGTCAAGATATCTTGATAAACAAAAGGTTTTTTCATACAAAAACTTAATTTTCGACCGATCATTCCTATGGCAGCTATATGATATAGTGGTCCGATCTTAATAGAATTTTGCATATATATGAGGAGCATAGTAAATCTAATGGTCAAGAATCTTGATAAACAAAAGGTTTTTTCATACAAAAACTTAATTTTCGACCGATCGTTCCTATGGCGGCTATATGATATAGTGGTCCGATCTTAATAGAATTTTGCATATATATGAGGAGCATAGTAAAACTAATAAATGTCGAGTTTGGTCAAGATATCTTGATAAACAAAAGGTTTTTTCATACAAAAACTTAATTTTCGACCGATCGTTCCTATGGCAGCTATATGATATAGTGGTCCGATCTTAATAGGATTTTGCATATATATGAGGAGCTTAGTAAAACTAATAAATGCCGAGTTAGGTCAAGATATCTTGATAAACAAAACGTTTTTTCATACAAAAACTTAATTTTCGACCGATCGTTCCTATGGCGGCTATATGATATAGTGGTCCGATCTTAATAGAATTTTGCATATATATGAGGAGCATAGTAAAACTAATAAATGTCGAGTTTGGTCGAGATATCTTGATAAACAAAAGGTTTTTTCATACAAAAACTTAATTTTCGACCGATCGTTCCTATGGCAGCTATATGATATAGTGGTCCGATCTTAATAGAATTTTGCATATATATGAGGAGCTTAGTAAAACTAATAAATGTCGAGTTTGGTCAAGATATCTTGATAAACAAAAGGTTTTTTCATACAAAAACTTAATTTTCGACCGATCGTTCCTATGGCAGCTATATGATATAGTGGTCCGATCCAGCTGGTTTTGACATATGTGCTGCGTGCAACAGAAATAGGGACTTCTGCAAAGTTTCATTAAGATAGCTTTAAAACTGAGGGACTAGTTCGCATAGAAACAGACAGACGGACAGACGGACAGACGGACATGGCTATATCGACTCGGCTGTTGATGCTGATCAAGAATATATATACTTTATGGGGTCGGAGATGTCTCCTTCTATGCGTTACACATTTCACGACAAAATTATAATACCCTTTGCAAGGGCATAAAAAGGAAAGATAACGGCCGGTCGAAAAGTACAGCGCGCGAGCACCAGACGGGCGACATCGAGACCATGCTTGCACACGTGTGCATAAACGAGCGCCGCAGTCGACGTCGGCGTCGAAGGGCCGTTAAAGTGTCGCGGTTGTACAGTGGGATGAACTCAGTTTACGCGCGGTGAAAACTGAATTCGTCAGTACAGTCGGCGAAGGCGATGACGACGGGTGTGCTAAATAAAAGGCAGTGAACGAAGTAATAAATAACGAGAAAGAAGGGGCTATCTTCGGCATGCCGAAGATCTAATACCCTTGCAGACCCAACCTTTTAATGCCGAGAAAACGGTTAAGGCCGAGTTTGGTCAAGGTATATTGATAAACAAAAAAAAAGGCTTTTAATCAAAAACCGATGTAAATAAGATTTAGCAAAAATGAAGGAAGCATAGTGAAATCTTTAAATGCCGTGTTTAATCGCAAAATCATGAAAAACAAAAAATTCTCCATACAAAAACTTAATAATATGATATAGTGGTCCGATCTTAATAGGTTTTTGCATATATATGAGGAGCATAGTAAAACTAATAAATGCCGAGTTTGGTCAAGATATCTTGAAAAACAAAATGTTTTTTCATACAAAAACTTAATTTTCGACCGATCGTTCCTATGGCGGCTATATGATATAGTGGTCCGATCTTAATAGAATTTTGCATATATATGAGGAGCATAGTAAAACTAATAAATGTCGAGTTTGGTCAAGATATCTTGATAAACAAAATGGTTTTTTCATACAAAAACTTAATTTTCGACCGATCGTTCCTATGGCAGCTATATGATATAGTGGTCCGATCTTAATAGAATTTTGCATATATATGAGGAGCAAAGCTAATAAATGCCGAGTTTGGTCAAGATATCTTGACAAACAAAAGGTTTTTTCATACAAAAACTTAATTTTCGACCGATCGTTCCTATGGCGGCTATATGATATAGTGGTCCGATCTTAATAGAATTTTGCATATATATGAGGAGCATAGTAAAACTAATAAATGTCGAGTTTGGTCAAGATATCTTGATAAACAAAAGGTTTTTTCATACAAAAACTTAATTTTCGACCGATCATTCCTATGGCAGCTATATGATATAGTGGTCCGATCTTAATAGGATTTTGCATATATATGAGGAGCTTAGTAAAAGCTCAAGATATCTTGACAAACAAAAGGTTTTTTCATACAAAAACTTAATTTTCGACCGATCGTTCCTATGGCGGCTATATGATATAGTGGTCCGATCTTAATAGAATTTTGCATATATATGAGGAGCATAGTAAAACTAATAAATGTCGAGTTTGGTCAAGATATCTTGATAAACAAAAGGTTTTTTCATACAAAAACTTAATTTTCGACCGATCATTCCTATGGCAGCTATATGATATAGTGGTCCGATCTTAATAGAATTTTGCATATATATGAGGAGCTTAGTAAAACTAATAAATGTCGAGTTTGGTCAAGATATCTTGATAAACAAAAGGTTTTTTCATACAAAAACTTAATTTTCGACCGATCGTTCCTATGGCAGCTATATGATATAGTGGTCCGATCCAGCTGGTTTTGACATATGTGCTGCGTGCAACAGAAATAGGGACTTCTGCAAAGTTTCATTAAGATAGCTTTAAAACTGAGGGACTAGTTCGCATAGAAACAGACAGACGGACAGACGGACATGGCTATATCGACTCGGCTGTTGATGCTGATCAAGAATATATATACTTTATGGGGTCGGAGATGTCTCCTTCTATGCGTTACACATTTCACGACAAAATTATAATACCCTCTGCAAGGGTATAAAAAGGAAAGATAACGGCCGGTCGAAAAGTACAGCGCGCGAGCACCAGACGGGCGACATCGAGACCATGCTTGCACACGTGTGCATAAACGAGCGCCGCAGTCGACGTCGGCGTCGAAGGGCCGTTAAAGTGTCGCGGTTGTACAGTGGGATGAACTCAGTTTACGCGCGGTGAAAACTGAATTCGTCAGTACAGTCGGCGAAGGCGATGACGACGGGTGTGCTAAATAAAAGGCAGTGAACGAAGTAATAAATAACGAGAAAGAAGGGCTATCTTCGGCATGCCGAAGATCTAATACCCTTGCAGACCCAACCTTTTAATGCCGAGAAAATGGTTAAGGCCGAGTTTGATCAAGGTATATTGATAAACAAAAAAAAAGGCTTTTAATCAAAAACCGATGTAAATAAGATTTAGCAAATATGAAGGAAGCATGGTGAAATCTTTAAATGCCGTGTTTAATCGCAAAATCATGAAAAACAAAAAATTCTCCATACAAAAACTTAATAATATGATATAGTGGTCCGATCTTAATAGGATTTTGCATATATATGAGGAGCATAGTAAAACTAATAAATGCCGAGTTTGGTCAAGATATCTTGAAAAACAAAATGTTTTTTCATACAAAAACTTAATTTTCGATCGATCGTTCCTATGGCAGCTATATGATATAGTGGTCCGATCTTAATAGGATTTTGCATATATATGAGGAGCTTAGTAAAACTAATAAATGCCGAGTTTGGTCAAGATATCTTGACAAACAAAATGTTTTTTCATACAAAAACTTAATTTTCGACCGATCGTTCCTATGGCGGCTATATGATATAGTGGTCCGATCTTAATAGAATTTTGCATATATACGAGGAGCATAGTAAAACTAATAAATGTCGAGTTTGGTCAAGATATCTTGATAAACAAAAGGTTTTTTCATACAAAAACTTAATTTTCGACCGATCGTTCCTATGGCGGCTATATGATATAGTGGTCCGATCTTAATAGAATTTTGCATATATATGAGGAGCATAGTAAAACTAATAAATGTCGAGTTTGGTCAAGATATCTTGATAAACAAAAGGTTTTTTCATACAAAAACTTAATTTTCGGCCGATCGTACCTATGGCAGCTATATGATATAGTGGTCCGATCTTAATAGGATTTTGCATATATATGAGGAGCTTAGTAAAACTAATAAATGCCGAGTTTGGTCAAGATATCTTGACAAACAAAATGTTTTTTCATACAAAAACTTAATTTTCGACCGATCGTTCCTATGGCAGCTATATGATATAGTGGTCCGATCTTAATAGGATTTTGCATATATATGAGGAGCATAGTAAAACTAATAAATGCCGAGTTTGGTCAAGATATCTTGACAAACAAAATGTTTTTTCATACAAAAACTTAATTTTCGACCGATCGTTCCTATGGCGGCTATATGATATAGTGGTCCGATCTTAATAGAATTTTGCATATATACGAGGAGCATAGTAAAACTAATAAATGTCGAGTTTGGTCAAGATATCTTGATAAACAAAAGGTTTTTTCATACAAAAACTTAATTTTCGACCGATCGTTCCTATGGCGGCTATATGATATAGTGGTCCGATCTTAATAGAATTTTGCATATATATGAGGAGCATAGTAAAACTAATAAATGTCGAGTTTGGTCAAGATATCTTGATAAACAAAAGGTTTTTTCATACAAAAACTTAATTTTCGACCGATCGTTCCTATGGCGGCTATATGATATAGTGGTCCGATCTTAATAGAATTTTGCATATATATGAGGAGCATAGTAAAACTAATAAATGTCGAGTTTGGTCAAGATATCTTGATAAACAAAAGGTTTTTTCATACAAAAACTTAATTTTCGGCCGATCGTTCCTATGGCAGCTATATGATATAGTGGTCCGATCTTAATAGGATTTTGCATATATATGAGGAGCTTAGTAAAACTAATAAATGCCGAGTTTGGTCAAGATATCTTGATAAACAAAAGGTTTTTTCATACAAAAACTTAATTTTCGACCGATCGTTCCTATGGCAGCTATATGATATAGTGGTCCGATCTTAATAGGACTTTGCATATATATGAGGAGCTTAGTAAAACTAATAAATGCCGAGTTTGGTCAAGATATCTTGACAAACAAAATGTTTTTTCATACAAAAACTTAATTTTCGACCGATCGTTCCTATGGCGGCTATATGATATAGTGGTCCGATCTTAATAGAATTTTGCATATATACGAGGAGCATAGTAAAACTAATAAATGTCGAGTTTGGTCAAGATATCTTGATAAACAAAAGGTTTTTTCATACAAAAACTTAATTTTCGACCGATCGTTCCTATGGCGGCTATATGATATAGTGGTCCGATCTTAATAAATTTTGCATATATATGAGGAGCATAGTAAAACTAATAAATGTCGAGTTTGGTCAAGATATCTTGATAAACAAAGGTTTTTTCATACAAAAACTTAATTTTCGACCGATCGTTCCTATGGCGGCTATATGATATAGTGGTCCGATCTTAATAGAATTTTGCATATATGAGGAGCATAGTAAATCTTGATCTTGATAA
>JAEIGF010000579.1:0-88810 GCA_018903485.1 Drosophila littoralis | reverse complement strand
CCCTTTGCAACAGTTAAGGATCTAGGCGGTTTTTTTGATTCTAAACTCTGTTTCACTCTTCACATAGATACCATCGTTAATGAGGCAAAGGTGTACTTGGATTCATTAAACGATGGTCTAAAGAGTTTAACGATCCTTCTATAACGAAACTTCTGTACATCTCTCTTGTTCGCCCTATCCTTGAATACTGCTCTTGCATCTGGTCTCCGCAGTATAACAATAGCCAGGATCGTATTGAATCTGTTCAGAAGCAATTTCTTTTTTGCCTTACGAGGTTTAAATTGGGACCCTAATCTTCGTTGCCATCCTACTCCAGCAGGCTGCTTCTTCTTAACCTCGTCATTAACCAACCGTAGGACAATTCTTGGTGTTGTCCTTCTACATAAGTTGATTATTGGCGATATAGATTCTCCTTTTCTGCTAGGGCGTCTTCAATTCTCTGTTCCGTCTAGACCAACCAGAAATTACCGCCCTTATTCCCTGTCTACGTGCAACAGACTACGCTATGCACAATCCTTTTCGCGTGCTATGTAAAAATTATAATAGTTTGCATCACATTTTCTCTATAGAACTTTCTCTACCCCTAATAAAATCGTTGCTTTCAGGATACCTTCGGAAGTCACTGACCACTCCCAGCTATGAGCAGGGGCATAGCTTGCCGGACAGGCTGTAAAATTTTCCCCCACCGGGTCGGTGATTTCCCAATACTTTTCTCTCTGTCCTATCTACTTAACACTCTATACATCTAGCTTAAATTTCTTTACTTTATTAACAATCTTCTTAGTTTCCTTTTTCTTATTTATTGTATTTTATTAATTAATATAGCAAACTAAGATTATCTTTAATTTTTACTTAAGAACACTTTTTCCTACTTACTCCCTTCTGTGAGGCTCTAATAGCGTCACTGACAAATTTGAGGGCACAGACTGGCGGATCATAACTAAAAACACCTCCATCGGTCGGTGATGCTATTTAGAGAACTGTGTTATCTAACTAGGATTTTAGCTTATAATTCCATTATGTATTGTATGTATAATGAGGAAGACACTCGTTTTGTCAACCATTAATAAATAAATAAATAAATAGCATAACTAATATGTGCTGAGTTTGGTCAAGATATCTTAATAAACAAAAATGTCTTTCATACAACAATTTAATTTTTGACCGATCATTCCTATGGCGGCTGTCTGATATAGTGGTCCGATCTTAATAGGATTTTGCATATATATGAGGACCATAGTACAACTAATAAAAGCTGAGCTTGGTCAAGATATATTGATAAGCAAAAATGTTTTTCAAACAGCTTTATTTTGACCGATCATTCCTATGGCAGCTATCTGATATAGTGGTCCGATCTTAATAGGATTTTGCATATATATGACGACCATATAATAAAATTATTTGGTTCAAGGTATATCCGATGAACAAAAATGTTTTTCAAACAACAACTTAATTTTCGACCGATCATTCCTATGGAGGCTGTCTGATATAGTGGTCCGATCTTAATAGGATTTTGCTTATATATGAGGACCATAGTATCACTAATAAATGCTGAGTTTGGTCAAGACATCTTGATAAATTAATATGTTTTTCATCAAACAACTTAATTTTCACGATATATAGCTGAGTGGTCCGATCTTAATAGGATTTTGCATATTTATGAGGACCTAATAAATGCTGAGTTTGGTCAAGATATCTTAATAAACAAAAATGTCTTTCATACAACAACTTAATTTTTGACCGATCATTCCTATGGCAGCTATCTGATATAGTGGTCCGATCTTAATAGGATTTTAAATATATGTGAGAACCATAGTATAACTAATAAATTCTGAGTTTGGTCAAGATATATCGATAAACAAAAATGTTTTCAAACAACAACTTAATTTTTGATCGATCATTCCTATGGCCGCTGTCTGATATAGTGGTCCGATCTCAATAGGATGTTACGTATATATGAGGAGCATAGTAAAACTAATAAATACTGAATTTGGTCAAGATATCTTGATAAACAAAAATATTTTTCAAACAACAACTTGATTTTCGACCGATCATTCCTCTGGCAGCTATCTGATATAGTGGTCCGATCTTAATAGGATTTTGCATATATATGAGGACCATAGTACAACTAATAAATGCTGAGCTTGGTCAAGATATTTTGATAAACAAAAATGTTTTCAAACAACAACTTAATTTTCGACCGATCATTCCTATGGCTGCTATCTGATATAGTGGTCCGATCTTAGTTGGATTTTGCATATATATGAGAAGCATCGTTAATCTAATAACTTGGTCAAGATATCTTGATAAACAAAAATGTCTTTCAAACAACAACTTAATATTCGACCGATCGTTCCTATGGCCGCTATCTGATATAGTGGTCCGATCTTAATAGGATTTTGCATATATATGAGGACCATAGTATCACTAATAAATGCTGAGTTTGGTCAAGACATCTTGATAAACATTTATGTTTTTCATACAACAAGTTAATTTTCGACCGATCGTTCCTATGGCAGCTATATGTTATAGTGGTCCGATCTTTATAGGATTTTGCATATGTGTGAGGAGCATAGAAAAACTAATAAATGCCGAGTTTGATCAAGACATCTTGATAAACATATATGTTTTTCATACAACAAGTTAATTTTCGACCGATCGTTCCTATGGCAGCTATCTGATATAGTGGTCCGATCTTAGTAGGATTTTGCATATATATAAGGACCTAAGGATCACTAATAAATGCTGAGTTTGGTCACGATATCTTGATAAACAAAAATGTCTTTTAAACAACAACTTAATATTCGACCGATAGTTCCTATGGCCTCTATATGATATAGTGGTCCGATCTTAATAGGATTTTGCATATATATGACGACCATATTATAACTAATAAAAGCTGAGTTTGGTCAAGATATATCGATAAACAACAATGTTTTCAAACAACAACTTAATTTTCGATATAGTGGTCCGATCGTAATAGGATTTTGCATATATATGAGGACCATAGTATCACTAATAAATACTGAGTTTGGTCAAGACATCTTGATCAACAAAAATGTCGTTTAAACAACAACTTAATATTCGACCGATAGTTCCTTTGGCAGCCATCTGATATAGTGGTCCGATCTTAATAGGATTTTGCATATATACGAGGAGCATAGTAAAACTAATATGTGCTGAGTTTGGTCAAGATATCTTGATAAACAAAAATGACTTTCATACAACAACTTAATTTTTGATCGATCGTTCCTATGGCGGCTGTCTGATATAGTGGCCCGATCTTAATAGGATTTTGCATATATATGAGGACCATAGCACAACTAATAAATGCTGAGCTTGGCCAAGATATCTTGATAAACAAAAATGTCTTTCAAACAACAACTTAATATTCGACCGATCGTTCCTATGGCCTCTATATGATATAGTGGTCCGATCTTAATAGGATTTTGCATATATGATGAGGACCATAGTATAACTAATAAATGCTGAGTTTGGTCAAGATATATTGATAAACAAAAATGTTTTTCAAACAACAACTTAATTTTTGACCGATCATTCCTATGGCAGCTATCTGATATAGTGGTCCGATCTTAATAGGATTTTGCATATATATGAGGAGCATAGTAAAACTAATAAATGCCGAGTTTGGTCAAGATATCTTGACAAACAAAATGTTTTTTCATACAAAAACTTAATTTTCGACCGATCGTTCCTATGGCAGCTATCTGATATAGTGGTCCGATCTTAATAGGATTTTGCATATATATGAGGACCATAGTATCACTAATAAATGCTGAGTTTGGTCAAGACATCTTGATAAATAAATATGTTTTTCATACAACAACTTAATTTTCGACCGATCATTCCTATGGCAGCTATCTGATATAGTGGTCCGATCTTAATAGGATTTTGCATATTTATGAGGACCATAGTATAACTAATATGTGCTGAGTTTGGTCAAGATATCTTAATAAACAAAAATGTCTTTCATACAACAACTTAATTTTCGACCGATCATTCCTATGGCAGCTATCTGATATAGTGGTCCGATCTTAATAGGATTTTGCATATATATGAGGACCATAGTATCACTAATAAATGCTGAATTTGGTCAAGATATCTTGATAAACAAAAATGTTTTTCATACAACAACTTAATTTTCGACCGATCATTCCTATGGCAGCTATCTGATATAGTGGTCCGATCTTAATAGGATTTTGCATATATATGAGGACCATAGTATAACTAATAAATATTGAGTTTGATCAAGATATCTTGATAAACAAAAATGTCTTTCATACAACAACTTAATTTTTGATCGATCATTCCTATGGCGGCTGTCTGATATAGTGGTCCGATCTTAATAGGATGTTACGTATATATGAGGAGCATAGTAAAACTAATAAATACTGAATTTGGTCAAGATATCTTGATAAACAAAAATGTTTTTCAAACAACTTAATTTTCGACCGATCATTCCTATGGCAGCTATCTGATATAGTGGTCCGATCTTAATAGGATTTTGCATATTTATGAGGACCATAGTACAACTAATAAATGCTGAGTTTGGTCTAGATATATTGATAAACAAAAGTGTTTTCATACAACAACTTAATTTTTGATCGATCATTCCTATGGCGGCTGTCTGATATAGTGGTCCGATCTTAATAGGATTTTGCATATATACGAGGAGCATAGAAAAACTAATAAATGCCGAGTTTGGTCAAGATATCTTGATAAACAAAAATGTTTTTCAAACAACAACTTAATTTTCGACCGATCATTCCTATGGCAGCTATCTGATATAGTGGTCCGATCTTAATAGGATTTTGCATATATATGAGGACCATAGTATAACTAATAAATGCTGAGTTTGGTCAAGATATCTTGATAAACAAAAATGTTTTCAAACAACAACTTAATTTTCGACCGATCATTCCTATGGCGGCTATCTGATATAGTGGTCCGATCTTAGTAGTATTTTGCATATATATGAGAAGCATAGTTAAACTAATAAATACTGAGTTTGGTCATGATATCTTAATAAACAAAAATGTCTTTCATACAACAACTTAATTTTCGACCGATCATTCCTATGGCAGCTATCTGACATAGTGGTCCGATCTTAATAGGGTTTGCATATTTATGAGGACCATAGTATAACTAATATGTGCTGACTTTGGGCAAGATATCTTAACAAACAAATATGTCTTTCATACAACTTAATTTTTGGTCATCAGATCTGATATATACAATCTTAATATGTTTTCAAAACATACAACAACTTAATTTTCGACCGATCATTCCTATGGCGGCTGTCTGATATAGTGGTCCGATCTTAATAGGATTTTGCATATATATGAGGACCATAGTATCACTAATAAATGCTGAGTTTGGTCAAGACATCTTGATAAATAAATATGTTTTTCATACAACAACTTAATTTTCGACCGATCATTCCTATGGCAGCTATCTGATATAGTGGTCCGATCTTAATAGGATTTTGCATATTTATGAGGACCATAGTATAACTAATATGTGCTGAGTTTGGTCAAGATATCTTGATAAACAAAAATGTTTTTCAAACAACAACTTAATTTTCGACCGATCATTCCTATGGCGGCTGTCTGATATAGTGGTCCGATCTTAATAGGATTTTGCATATATATGAGGACCATAGTATCACTAATAAATGCTGAGTTTGGTCAAGACATCTTGATAAATAAATATGTTTTTCATACAACAACTTAATTTTCGACCGATCATTCCTATGGCAGCTATCTGATATAGTGGTCCGATCTTAATAGGATTTTGCATATATATGAGGACCATAGTATCACTAATAAATGCTGAGTTTGGTCAAGACATCTTGATAAATAAATATGTTTTTCATACAACTTAATTTTCGACCGATCATTCCCATGGCAGCTATCTGATTTAGTGGTCCGATCTTAATAGGATTTTGCATATTTATGAGGACCATAGTATAACTAATATGTGCTGAGTTTGGTCAAGACATCTTGATAAATAAATATGTTTTTCATACAACTTAATTTTCGACCGATCATTCCTATGGCAGCTATCTGATATAGTGGTCCGATCTTAATAGGATTTTGCATATATATGAGGAACATAGTATCACTAAAAAATGCTGAGTTTGGTCAAGACATCTTGATAAATAAATATGTTTTTCATACAACTTAATTTTCGACCGATCATTCCTATGGCAGTTATCTGATATAGTGGTCCGATCTTAAAAGGATTTTGCATATATATGACGACCATATTATAACTAATAAAAGCTGAGTTTGGTCAAGGTATATCGATGAACACAAATGTTTTCAAACAACAACTTAATTTTCGACCGATCATTCCTATGGAGGCTGTCTGATATAGTGGTCCGATCTTAATAGGATGTTACGTATATATGAGGAGCATAGTAAAACTAATAAATACTGAATTTGGTCAAGAAATCTTGATAAACAAAAATATTTTTCAAACAACAACTTGATTTTCGACCGATCATTCCTATGGCAATTATCTGATATAGTGGTCCGATCTTAAAAGGATTTTGCATATATATGACGACCATATTATAACTAATAAAAGCTGAGTTTGGTCAAGGTATATCGATGAACAAAAATGTTTTCAAACAACAACTTAATTTTCGACCGATCATTCCTATGGAGGCTGTCTGATATAGTGGTCCGATCTTAATAGGATTTTGCATATATATGAGGACCATAGTATCACTAATAAATGCTGAGTTTGGTCAAGACATCTTGATAAATTAATATGTTTTTCATACAACAACTTAATTTTCGACCGATCATTCCTATGGCAGCTATCTGATATAGTGGTCCGATCTTAATAGGATTTTGCATATTTATGAGGACCATAGTATAACTAATATGTGCTGAGTTTGGTCAAGATTTCTTAATAAACAAAAATGTCTTTCATACAACAACTTAATTTTTGACCGATCATTCCTATGGCGGCTGTCCGATCTTAATAGGATTTTGCATATATATGAGGACCATAGTATCACTAATAAATGCTGAGTTTGGTCAAGACATCTTGATAAATTAATATGTTTTTCATACAACAACTTAATTTTCGACCGATCATTCCTATGGCAGCTATCTGATATAGTGGTCCGATCTTAATAGGATTTTGCATATATATGAGGACCATAGTACAACTAATAAATGCTGAGCTTGGTCAAGATATATTGATAAACGGAAATATTTTTCAAACAGCTTAATTTTTGACGGATCATTCCTATGGCAGCTATCTGATATAGTGGTCCGATCTTAATAGGATTTTGCATATATATGAGGAACATAGTATCACTAAAAAATGCTGAGTTTGGTCAAGACATCTTGATAAATAAATATGTTTTTCATACAACTTAATTTTCGACCGATCATTCCTATGGCAGCTATCTGATATAGTGGTCCGACCTTAATAGGATTTTGCATATATATGAGGACCATAGTATCACTAAAAAATGCTGAGTTTGGTCAAGACATCTTGATAAATAAATATGTTTTTCATACAACTTAATTTTCGACCGATCATTCCTATGGCAGCTATCTGATATAGTGGTCCGATCTTAATAGGACTTTGCATATTTATGAGGACCATAGTATAACTAATATGTGCTGAGCTTGGTCAAGATATATTGATAAACAAAAATGTTTTTCAAACAGCTTAATTTTCGACCGATCATTTTTATGGCAGCTATCTGATATAGTGGTCCGACCTTAATAGGATTTTGCATATATATGAGGACCATAGTATCACTAAAAAATGCTGAGTTTGGTCAAGACATCTTGATAAATAAATATGTTTTTCATACAACTTAATTTTCGACCGATCATTCCCATGGCAGCTATCTGATATAGTGGTCCGATCTTAATAGGATTTTGCATATTTATGAGGACCATAGTATAACTAATATGTGCTGAGTTTGGTCAAGATATCTTGATAAAAAAATGTCTTTCATACAACAACTTAATTTTCGACCAATCATTCCTATGGTGGCTGTCCGATCTTAATAGGATTTTGCATATATATGAGGACCATAGTATCACTAATAAATGCTGAGTTTGGTCAAGACGTCTTGATAAATAAATATGTTTTTCACACAACTTAATTTTCGACCGATCATTCCCATGGCAGCTATCTGATATAGTGGTCCGATCTTAATAGGATTTTGCATATTTATGAGGACCATAGTATAACTAATATGTGCTGAGTTTGGTCAAGATATCTTAATAAACAAAAATGTCTTTCATACAACAACTTAATTTTTGATCGATCATTCCTATGGCGGCTGTCTGATATAGTGGTCCGATCTTAATAGGATGTTACGTATATA
This sequence comes from Drosophila littoralis, assembly GCA_018903485.1. Lineage (NCBI taxonomy): Eukaryota > Metazoa > Arthropoda > Insecta > Diptera > Drosophilidae > Drosophila > Drosophila littoralis. The sequence continues at coordinate 80,424 of JAEIGF010000579.1, read as the reverse complement.
TGAGGAGCATAGTAAAACTAATAAATACTGAATTTGGTCAAGAAATCTTGATAAACAAAAATATTTTTCAAACAACAACTTGATTTTCGACCGATCATTCCTATGGCAATTATCTGATATAGTGGTCCGATCTTAAAAGGATTTTGCATATATATGACGACCATATTATAACTGATAAAAGCTGAGTTTGGTCAAGGTATATCGATGAACAAAAATGTTTTCAAACAACAACTTAATTTTCGACCGATCATTCCCATGGCAGCTGTCTGATATAGTGGTCCGATCTTAATAGGATTTTGCATATTTATGAGGACCATAGTATCACTAATAAATGCTGAGTTTGGTCAAGATATCTTAATAAACAAAAATGTCTTTCATACAACAACTTAATTTTCGACCGATCATTCCTATGGCAGCTATCTGATATAGTGGTCCGATCTTAATAGGATTTTGCATATTTATGGGGACCATAGTATAACTAATATGTGCTGACTTTGGGCAAGATATCTTAATAAACAAGTATGTATTTCATACAACTTAATTTTTGACCGATCATTCCTATGGCAGCTATCTGATATAGTGGTACGATCTTAATCGGATATTGCATATTAATGAGGACCATAGTATAACTAATATGTCTTTCATACAACAACTTTATTTTCGACCGATCGTTCCTATGGTAGCTGTTCGATCTTGATAGGATTTTGCATATATATGAGGACCATAGTATCACTAATAAATGCTGGGTTTGGTCAAGACATCTTGATAAATAAATATGTTTTTCATACAACAACTTAATTTTCGACCGATCATTCCTATGGCAGCTATCTGATATAGTGATCCGATCTTAATAGGATTTTGCATATTTATGAGTACCATAGTATAACTAAAATGTGCTGAGTTTGGTCAAGATATCTTGATAAACAAAAAGTTTTTTCAAACAACAACTTGATTTTCGACCAATCATTCCTGTAGTGGCTGTCCGATCTTAATAGGATTTTGCATATATATGAGGACCATAGTATCACTAATAAATGCTGAGTTTGGTCAAGACAACTTGATAAATAAATATGTTTTTCATACAACAACTTACTTTTCGACCGATCATTCCTATGGCAGCTATCTGATATAGTGGTCCGATCTTAATAGGATTTTGCATATATATGAGGACCATAGTACCACTAATAAATTCCGAGTTTGGTCAAGACATCTTCATAAATAAATATGTTTTTCATACAACAACTTAATTTTCGACCGATCATTCCCATGGCAGCTGTCTGATATAGTGGTCCGATCTTAGTAGGATTTTGCATATTTATGAGGACCATAGTATAACTAATATGTGCTGAGTTTGGTCAAGATATCTTAATAAACAAAAATGTCTTTCATACAACAACTTAATTTTTGACCGATCATTCCTATGGCGGCTGTCTGATATAGTGGTCCGATCTTAATAGGATTTTGCATATATATGAGGACCATAGTACAACTAATAAATGCTGAGCTTGGTCAAGATATATTAATAAACGAAAATGTTTTTCAAACAGCTTAATTTTCGACCGATCATTCCTATGGCAGCTATCTGATATAGTGGTCCGATCTTAATAGGATTTTGCATATATATGAGGACCATAGTATCACAAAAAAATGCTGAGTTTGGTCAAGACGTCTTGATAAATAAATATGTTTTTCATACAACAACTTAATTTTCGACCGATCATTCCCATGGCAGCTATCTGATATAGTGGTCCGATCTTAATAGGATTTTGCATATTTATGAGGACCATAGTATAACTAATATGTGCTGAGCTTGGTCAAGATATATTGATAAACAAAAATGTTTTTCAAACAGCTTAATTTTCGACCGATCATTCCTATGGCAGCTATCTGATATAGTGGCCCGACCTTAATAGGATTTTGCATATATATGAGGACCATAGTATCACTAAACGAGAAAGAAAGGCTATCTTCGGCACGCCGAAGTTCTAATACCCTTGCAGACCCAACCTTTTCATAATGCTCATAGTGCTTTGCCCGTATCTAAGAACCACAGGGAAAATAGTTAATGCCGAGTTTGGTTAAGATATGTTGATAAACAAAAAGGTTTTTAATCAAAAACCAAGTTTTCGACCGATCGCTCCTCTGGCAGATCTATGATATAGTAGTCGGATCTTAATAGGATTTTGCATATATATGAGGAGCTTAGTAAAACTAATAAATGCTGAGTTTGGTCAAGATATCTTGAAAAACAAAATGTTTTTTCATACAACTTAATTTTCGACCGATCGTTCCTATGGCAGCTATATGATATAGTGGTCCGATCTTAATAGGATTTTGCATATATATGAGGAGCTTAGTAAAACTAATAAATGCCGAGTTTGTTCAAGATATCTTGATAAAGAAAATGTTTTTTCATTAACAACTTAATTTTCGACCGATCGTTCCTATGGCAGTTATATGATATAGTGGTTCGATCTTAATAGGATTTTGCATATATATGAGGAGCTTAGTAAAACTAATAAATGCCGAGTTTGGTCAGGATATCTTGAAAAACAAAATGTTTTTTCATACAAAAACTTAATTTTCGACCGATCGTTCTTATGTCAGCTATATGATATAGTGGTCCGATCCAGCTGGTTTTGACATATGTGCTGCGTGCAACAGAAATAGGGACTTTTGCAAAGTTTCATTAAGATAGCTTTAAAACTGAGGGACTAGTTCGCATAGAAACAGACAGACGGACAGACGGACATGGCTATATCGACTCGGCTGTTGATGCTGATCAAGAATATATATACTTTATGGGGTCGGAGATGTCTCCTTCTATGCGTTACACATTTCACGACAAAATTATAATACCCTCTGCAAGGGTATAAAAATGCTGAGTTTGGTCAAGACATCTTGATAAATAAATATGTTTTTCATACAACAACTTAATTTTCGACCGATCATTCCCATGGCGGCTGTCTGATATAGTGGTCCGATCTTAATAGGATTTTGCATATTTATTAGGACCATAGTATAACTAATATGTGCTGTGTTAGGTCAAGATATCTTAATAAACAAAAATGTCTTGCATACAACAACTTAATTTTTGATCGATCATTCCTATGGCGGCTGTCTGATATAGTAGTCCGATCTTAATAGGATTTTGCCTATATATGAGGGCCATGGTATAACTAATAAATGCTGAGTTTAGTCAAGACATATTGATAAACCAAAAATGTTTTCTATGGCAGCTATCTGATATAGTGGTCCGATCTTAATAGGATTTTGCATATATATGAGAAGCATAGTTAAACTTATAAATACTGAGCTTGGTCAAGGTATCTTGATAAACAAAAATGTTTTACAAACAAAAGTAAAACTAAGAAATGCCGAGTTTGATCAAGATATCGTGAAAAAACCAAAAAAAAATGTTCAAGCAACAAGTTAATATTCGACCGATTGTTCCTATGGCAGCTATATGATATACTGGTCTTATCTTAATAGGATTTTGTATATATATGAGGAGCAACTTAATTTTTGACCGATCATTCGTTTGGCAGCTATCTGACATAGGAAACAACAGCTTCCACAACCGATCTTAATAGGATTTTGCATATATACGATGAGCATAGTATAACTAATAAATGCTCAGTTTGGTCAAGATATCCTGATAAACTAAAATGTATTTCAAACAACAACTTAATATTCGACCGATCGTTCCTATGGCCTCTATATGATATAGTGGTCCGATCCTAATAGGATTTTAAATATATGTGTAAAACTAAAATCATAGTAAAACTAATAAATGCCGAGTTTAGTCAAGATATCTTGATAAACAAAAATGTTTTTCTTACAACAACTTAATTTTTGACCGAACGTTCCTATGGCCGCTATATGATATAGTGGGCTTATTACGATTTTGCATATGTATGAGGACCATGGTACAACTAATAAATGCTGAGCTTGGTCAAGATATATTGATAAACAAAAATGTTTTTCAAACAGCTTAATTTTCGACCGATCATTCCCATGGCAGCTATCTGATATAGGGATTTTGCATATATAGGAGGACCATAGTATCACTAATAAATAAAGAGTTTGGTCAAGATATCTTGATAAACAAAAGTGTTTTCAAACAACAACTTAATTTTTGATCGATCATTCCTATGGCGGCTGTCTGATATAGTGGTCCGATCTTAATAGGATTTTGCATATATATGAGGACCATAGTACACCTAATAAATGCTGAGCTTGGTCAAGATATATTGATAAACAAAAATGTTTTTCAAACAGCTTAATTTTCGACCGATCATTCCCATGGCAGCTATCTGATATAGTGGTCCGATCTTAATAGGATTTTGCATATATATGAGGACCATAGTATAACTAATAAATGCTGAGTTTGGTCAAGATATCTTGATAAACAAAAATGTCTTGCATACAACAACTTAATTTTTGATCGATCATTCCTATGGCGGCTGTCTGATATAGTAGTCCGATCTTAATAGGATTTTGCCTATATATGAGGGCCATGGTATAACTAATAAATGCTGAGTTTAGTCAAGACATATTGATAAACCAAAAATGTTTTCTATGGCAGCTATCTGATATAGTGGTCCGATCTTAATAGGATTTTGCATATATATGAGAAGCATAGTTAAACTAATAAATGCCGAGTTTGGTCAATATATCTTGATAAACAAAAATGTTTTTCAAACAAAAACTTAATATTCGACCGATCGTTCCTATGGCAGCTATTTGATATAGTGGTTCAATCTTAATAGGATTTTGTATATATATGAGGAGCATAGTAAAACCATTAAATGCCGAGTTTTGTAGAGATATCTTGATAACCAAAAATGTTTTTCAAACAACTTAATTTTTGACCGAACGTTCCTATGGCAGCTATCTGATATAGTGGTCCGATCTTAATAGGATTTTGCCTATATATGAGGGCCATAGTATAACTAATAAATGCTGAGCTTAGTCAAGACATATTGATAAACCAAAAATGTTTTCTATGGCAGCTATCTGATATAGTGGTCCGATCTTAATAGGATTTTGCATATATATGAGAAGCATAGTTAAACTTATAAATACTGAGCTTGGTCAAGGTATCTTGATAAACAAAAATGTTTTACAAACAAAAGTAAAACTAAGAAATGCCGAGTTTGATCAAGATATCGTGAAAAAACCAAAAAAAAATGTTCAAGCAACAAGTTAATATTCGACCGATTGTTCCTATGGCAGCTATATGATATACTGGTCTTATCTTAATAGGATTTTGTATATATATGAGGAGCATAGTAAAACTGAAAAATGCCGAATTTGATGAAGAAATCGTAAAAAAAAAAAAATTTTCAAACAACGACTTAATTTTCGACCGATTGTTCTTATGGTAGCTTTATAATATATTGTACCGATCTTAATAGGATTTTGCAAATATATGAGGAGCATAGTTGAACAACAATAATTTAGAGCTTGGCCAAGATTTCTTGATAAACAATAATGTTTTTCGTACAACAACTTAATATTCGACCGATCGTTCCTATGGCCTCTATATGAAATCGTGGTCCGATCGTAATAGTATTTTGTATATAAGTGTAAAACTAAAACATAGTAAAACTAATAAATGCCGAGTTTGGTCAAGATATCTTGATAAACAAAAATGTCTTTCATACAACTTAATTTTTGAAATAACGTTCCTATGGCCGCTATATGATATAGTGGGCTTATTACGATTTTGCATATATATGAGGAGCATAGTATAACTAATTAATGCCGAGTTTGGTTAAGATATCTTTATAAGCAAAAATGTTTTTCAAACAACAACTTAATTTTTGACCGATCATTCGTTTGGCAGCTATCTGACATAGGAAACAACAGCTTCCACAACCGATCTTAATAGGATTTTGCATATATACGATGAGCATAGTATAACTAATAAATGCTCAGTTTGGTCAAGATATCCTGATAAACAAAAATGTATTTCAAACAACAACTTAATATTCGACCGATCGTTCCTATGGCCTCTATATGATATAGTGGTCCGATCCTAATAGGATTTTAAATATATGTGTAAAACTAAAATCATAGTAAAACTAATAAATGCCGAGTTTAGTCAAGATATCTTGATAAACAAAAATGTCTTTCTTACAACAACTTAATTTTTGACCGAACGTTCCTATGGCCGCTATATGATATAGTGGGCTTATTACGATTTTGCATATGTATGAGGACCATGGTACAACTAATAAATGCTGAGCTTGGTCAAGATATATTGATAAACAAAAATGTTTTTCAAACAGCTTAATTTTCGACCAATCATTCCCATGGCAGCTATCTGATATAGGATTTTGCATATATATGAGGACCATAGTATCACTAATAAATAAAGAGTTTGGTCAAGATATCTTGATAAACAAAAATGTCTTTCATACAACAACTTAATTTTTGACCGATCATTCCTATGGCGGCTGTCTGATATAGTGGTCCGATCTTAATAGGATTTTGCATATATATGAGGACCATAGTACACCTAATAAATGCTGAGCTTGGTCAAGATATATTGATAAACAAAAATGTTTTTCAAACAGCTTAATTTTCGACCGATCATTCCCATGGCAGCTATCTGATATAGTGGTCCGATCTTAATAGGATTTTGCATATATATGAGGACCATAGTATCACTAATAAATAAAGAGTTTGGTCAAGATATCTTGATAAACAAAAATGTCTTCCATACAACAACTTAATTTTTGACCGATCATTCCTATGGCGGCTGTCTGATATTGTGGTCCGATCTTAATAGGATGTTACGTATATATGAGGAGCATAGTAAAACTAATAAATACTGAGTTTGGTTACGATACCTTGATAAACAAAAATATTTTTCAAGCAACAACTAAATTTTCGACCAATCATTCCTATGGCCGCTATCTGTTATAGTGGTCCGATCTTAATAGGATGTTACGTATATATGAGGAGCATAGTAAAACTAATAAATACTGAGTTTGGTCAAGGTATCTTGATAAACAAAAATGTTTTTCAAACAACAACTTAATTTTCGACCGATCATTCCCATGGCAGCTATCTGATATAGTGGTCCGATCTTAATAGGATTTTGCATATTTATGAGGACCATAGTATAACTAATATGTGCTGAGCTTGGTCAAGATATATTGATAAACAAAAATGTTTTTCAAACAGCTTAATTTTCGACCGATCATTCCTATGGCAGCTATCTGATATAGTGGTCCGACCTTAATAGGATTTTGCATATATATGAGGACCATAGTATCACTATACGAGAAAGAAAGGCTATCTTCGGCACGCCGAAGTTCTAATACCCTTGCAGACCCAACCTTTTCATAATGCTCATAGTGCTTTGCCCGTATCTAAGAAGCACAGGGAAAATAGTTAATGCCGAGTTTGGTTAAGATATGTTGATAAACAAAAAGGTTTTTAATCAAAAACCAAGTTTTCGACCGATGGCTCCTCTGGCAGATCTATGATATAGTAGTCGGATCTTAATAGGATTTTGCATATATATGAGGAGCTTCGTAAAACTAATAAATGCTGAGTTTGGTCAAGATATCTTGAAAAACAAAATGTTTTTTCATACAACTTAATTTTCGACCGATCGTTCCTATGGCAGCTATATGATATAGTGGTCCGATCTTAATAGGATTTTGCATATATATGAGGAGCTTAGTAAAACTAATAAATGCCGAGTTTGGTCAGGATATCTTGAAAAACAAAATGTTTTTTCATACAAAAACTTAATTTTCGACCGATCGTTCTTATGTCAGCTATATGATATAGTGGTCCGATCCAGCTGGTTTTGACATATGTGCTGCGTGCAACAGAAATAGGGACTTTTGCAAAGTTTCATTAAGATAGCTTTAAAACTGAGGGACTAGTTCGCATAGAAACAGACAGACGGACAGACGGACATGGCTATATCGACTCGGCTGTTGATGCTGATCAAGAATATATATACTTTATGGGGTCGGAGATGTCTCCTTCTATGCGTTACACATTTCACGACAAAATTATAATACCCTATGCAAGGGTATAAAAATGCTGAGTTTGGTCAAGACATCTTGATAAATAAATATGTTTTTCATACAACAACTTAATTTTCGACCGATCATTCCCATGGCGGCTGTCTGATATAGTGGTCCGATCTTAATAGGATTTTGCATATTTATTAGGACCATAGTATAACTAATATGTGCTGTGTTAGGTCAAGATATCTTAATAAACAAAAATGTCTTTCATACAACAACTTAATTTTTGACCGATCATTCCTATGGCGGCTGTCTGATATAGTGGTCCGATCTTAATAGGATTTTGCATATATATGAGGACCATAGTACAACTAATAAAAGCTGAGCTTGGTCAAGATATATTGATAAGCAAAAATGTTTTTCAAACAGCTTTATTTTCGACCGATCATTCCCATGGCAGCTATCTGATATAGTGGTCCGATCTTAATAGGATTTTGCATATATATGAGGACCATAGTATAACTAATAAATGATGAGTTTGGTCAAGATATCTTGATAAACAAAAATGTCTTGCATACAACAACTTAATTTTTGATCGATCATTCCTATGGCGGCTGTCTGATATAGTGGTCCGATCTTAATAGGATTTTGCCTATATATGAGGGCCATGGTATAACTAATAAATGCTGAGTTTAGTCAAGACATATTGATAAACCAAAAATGTTTTCTATTTCAGCTATCTGATATAGTGGTCCGATCTTAATAGGATTTTGCATATATATGAGGACCATAGTATAACTAATAAATGATGAGTTTGGTCAATATATCTTGATAAACAAAAATGTTTTTCAAACAAAAACTTAATATTCGACCGATCGTTCCTATGGCAGCTATTTGATATAGTGGTTCAATCTTAATAGGATTTTGTATATATATGAGGAGCATAGTAAAACCATTAAATGCCGAGTTTTGTAGAGATATCTTGATAACCAAAAATGTTTTTCAAACAACTTAATTTTTGACCGAACGTTCCTATGGCAGCTATCTGATATAGTGGTCCGATCTTAATAGGATTTTGCCTATATATGAGGGCCATAGTATAACTAATATATGCTGAGCTTAGTCAAGACATATTGATAAACCAAAAATGTTTTCTATGGCAGCTATCTGATATAGTGGTCCGATCTTAATAGGATTTTGCATATATATGAGAAGCATAGTTAAACTTATAAATACTGAGCTTGGTCAAGGTATCTTGATAAACAAAAATGTTTTACAAACAAAAGTAAAACTAAGAAATGCCGAGTTTGATCAAGATATCGTGAAAAAACCAAAAAAATGTTCAAGCAACAAGTTAATATTCGACCGATTGTTCCTATGGCAGCTATATGATATACTGGTCTTATCTTAATAGGATTTTGTATATATATGAGGAGCATAGTAAAACTGAAAAATGCCGAGTTTGATGAAGAAATCGTAAAAAAAAAAAAATTTTCAAACAACGACTTAATTTTCGACCGATTGTTCTTATGGTAGCTTTATAATATATTGTACCGATCTTAATAGGATTTTGCAAATATATGAGGAGCATAGTTGAACAACAATAATTTAGAGCTTGGCCAAGATTTCTTGATAAACAATAATGTTTTTCGTACAACAACTTAATATTCGACCGATCGTTCCTATGGCCTCTATATGAAATCGTGGTCCGATCGTAATAGTATTTTGTATATAAGTGTAAAACTAAAACATAGTAAAACTAATAAATGCCGAGTTTGGTCAAGATATCTTGATAAACAAAAATGTCTTTCTTACAACAACTTAATTTTTGACTGAACGTTCCTATGGCCGCTATATGATATAGTGGGCTTATTACGATTTTGCATATGTATGAGGACCATGGTACAACTAATAAATGCTGAGCTTGGTCAAGATATATTGATAAACAAAAATGTTTTTCAAACAGCTTAATTTTCGACCGATCATTCCCATGGCAGCTATCTGATATAGTGGTCCGATCTTAATAGGATTTTGCATATATATGAGGACCATAGTATCACTAATAAATAAAGAGTTTGGTCAAGATATCTTGATAAACAAAAATGTCTTTCTTACAACAACTTAATTTTTGACCGATCATTCCTATGGCGGCTGTCTGATATAGTGGTCCGATCTTAATAGGATTTTGCATATATATGAGGACCATAGTACACCTAATAAATGCTGAGCTTGGTCAAGATATATTGATAAACAAAAATGTTTTTCAAACAGCTTAATTTTCGACCGATCATTCCCATGGCAGCTATCTGATATAGTGGTCCGATCTTAATAGGATTTTGCATATATATGAGGACCATAGTATCACTAATAAATAAAGAGTTTGGTCAAGTTATCTTGATAAACAAAAATGTCTTTCATACAATAACTTAATTTTTGACCGATCATTCCTATGGCGGCTGTCTGATATTGTGGTCCGATCTTAATAGGATGTTACGTATATATGAGGAGCATAGTAAAACTAATAAATACTGAGTTTGGTCACGATACCTTGATAAACAAAAATATTTTTCAAGCAACAACTTAATTTTCGACCAATCATTCCTATGGCCGCTATCTGTTATAGTGGTCCGATCTTAATAGGATTTTGCATATTTATGAGGACCATAGTATAACTAATAAATGCTGAGTTTGGTGCAGATATATTGATAAAAAAAAATGTTTTCAAACAACAACTTAATTTTCGACCGATCATTCCTATAGCAGCTATCTGATATAGTGGTCCGATCTTAGTAGGATTTTGCATATATATGAGGACCATAGTATCACTAATAAATAAAGAGTTTGGTCAAGATATCTTGATAAACAAAAATGTCTTTCATACAATAACTTAATTTTTGACCGATCATTCCTATGGCGGCTGTCTGATATTGTGGTCCGATCTTAATAGGATGTTACGTATATATGAGGAGCATAGTAAAACTAATAAATACTGAGTTTGGTCACGATACCTTGATAAACAAAAATATTTTTCAAGCAACAACTTAATTTTTGACCGATCATTCCTATGGCGGCTGTCTGATATAGTGGTCCGATCTTAATAGGATTTTGCATATATATGAGGACCATAGTACACCTAATAAATGCTGAGCTTGGTCAAGATATATTGATAAACAAAAATGTTTTTCAAACAGCTTAATTTTCGACCGATCATTCCCATGGCAGCTATCTGATATAGTGGTCCGATCTTAATAGGATTTTGCATATATATGAGGACCATAGTATCACTAATAAATAAAGAGTTTGGTCAAGGTATCTTGATAAACAGAAATGTTTTTCAAACAACAACTTTATTTTCGACCGATCGTTCCTATAGCAGCTGTATGATATAGTCGTCCGATCTAAATTGGATTTTGTATGTATATGAGGAGCATAGTAAGACTAATAAATGCTGAGTTTGGTCAAGACATCTTGTTAAATAAATATGTTTTTCATACAACAACTTAATTTTTGACCGATCGTTCCTATGGCAGCTGTATGATATACTGGTCTTATCTTAATAAGTTTTTGTATATATATGAGGAGCATAGTAAAACTAAAAATTGCCGAGTTTGATGAAGATATCGTGAAAAAACCAAAAAAAAATGTTCAAACAACAACTTAGTATTCGACCGATTGTTCCTATGGCAGCTATATGATATACTGGTCTTATCTTAATATGATTTTGTATATATATGAGGAGCATAGTAAAACTAAAAATTGCCGAGTTTGATGAAGATATCGTGAAAAAAACAAAAAAAATTTTCAAACAACGACTTAATTTTCGACCGATTGTTCTTATGGTAGCTATATGATATATTGTACTGATCTTAATAGGATTTTGCAAATATATGAGGAGCATAGTTGAACAACAATAATTCAGAGCTTGGCCAAGATTTCTTGATAAACAAAAATGTCTTTCTTACAACAACTTAATTTTTGACCGAACGTTCCTATGGCCGCTATATGATATAGTGGGCTTATTACGATTTTGCATATATATGAGGACCATGGTACAACTAATAAATGCTGAGCTTGGTCAAGATATATTGATAAACAAAAATGTTTTTCAAACAGCTTAATTTTCGACCGATCATTCCCATGGCAGCTATCTGATATAGGATTTTGCATATATATGAGGACCATAGTATCACTAATAAATAAAGAGTTTGGTCAAGATATCTTGATAAACAAAAATGTCTTTCATACAACAACTTAATTTTTGACCGATCATTCCTATGGCGGCTGTCTGATATAGTGGTCCGATCTTAATAGGATTTTGCATATATATGAGGACCATAGTACAACTAATAAATGCTGAGCTTGGTCAAGATATATTGATAAACAAAAATGTTTTTCAAACAGCTTAATTTTCGACCGATCATTCCCATGGCAGCTATCTGATATAGTAGTCCGATCTTAATAGGATTTTGCATATATATGAGGACCATAGTATCACTAATAAATAAAGAGTTTGGTCAAGATATCTTGATAAACAAAAATGTCTTTCATACAACAACTTAATTTTTGACCGATCATTCCTATGGCGGCTGTCTGATATAGTGGTCCGATCTTTATAGGATGTTACGTATATATGAGGAGCATAGTAAAACTAATAAATACTGAGTTTGGTCACGATACCTTGATAAACAAAAATATTTTTCAAGCAACAACTTAATTTTCGACCAATCATTCCTATGGCCGCTATCTGTTATAGTGGTCCGATCTTAATAGGATTTTGCATATATATGAGGACCATAGTATAACTAATAAATGCTGAGTTTGGTGCAGATATATTGATAAAAAAAAATGTTTTCAAACAACAACTTAATTTTCGACCGATCATTCCTATAGCAGCTATTTGATATAGTGGTCCGATCTTAGTAGGATTTTGCATATATATTAGAAGCATAGTTAAACTAATAAATACTGAGTTTGGTCAAGGTATCTTGATAAATAAAAATGTTTTTCAAACAACAACTTTATTTTCGACCGATCGTTCCTATGGCAGCTGTATGATATAGTCGTCCGATCTAAATTGGATTTTGTATGTATATGAGGGGCATAGTAAAACTAATAAATGCCGAGTTTCATCAAGACATCTTGATAAACAAATATGGTTTTCATGCAACTTAATTTTCGACCGATTGCTCCTATGGCAGCTATATGTTATAGTGGTCCGATCTTTATAGGATTTTGCATATATATGAGGAGCATAAGAAACCTAATAAATGCCGGTTTTGGTCAATATATCTTGATAAACAAAAATGTTTTTCAAACAAAAGTAAAACTAAAAAATGCCGAGTTTGATGAAGATATCGTGAAAAAAACAAAAAAAAATTTCAAACATCGACTTAATTTTCGACCGATTGTTCTTATGGTAGCTATATGATATATTGTACCGATCTTGATAGGATTTTGCATATATATGAGGAGCATAGTTGAACAACAATAATTCAGAGCTTGGGCAAGATATCTCCATAAACAATAATGTTTTTCGTACAAAAACTTAATATTCGACCGATCGTTCCTTTGGCCTCTATATGATATCGTGGTCCGATCTTAATAGTATTTTGTATATAAGTGTAAAACTAAAACATAGTAAAACTAATAAATGCCGAGTTTGGTCAAAATATAAACAAAAATGTCTTTCACACAACTTAATTTTTGAAATAACGTTCCTATGGCCGCTATATGATATAGTGGGCTTATTACGATTTTGCATATATATGAGGAGCATTGTTAAACTAATTAATGCCGAGTTTGGTTAAGATATCTTTATAAACAAAAATGTTTTTCAAACAACAACTTAATTTTTGACCGATCATTCGTTTGACAGCTATCTGACATAGTGGTCTTACTAGGATTTTGCATATATATGAGGAGCATAGTAAAACCTTGTCGAGTTTGGTCAAGATATCTTAATAAACCAAAATGGTTTTCAAACAACAACTTAATTTTCGACCGATCATTCCTATGGCAGTTATCTGATATGGTGGTCCGATCTTAATAGGATTTACATATATATGATGTGATGGGGTGATAAGTTTTATTTCTGTAAATATAAATATACATTGCCATTGGCATGATCAGCTGATCGCAATCAACTTTAATGGGCAGCATTGCACCATAACATTTATGCAATTACACATGATCAGCGTAGGTTAATAACATAACCAGAGTGACCATGACCTATGTTAATGACGCCGTTGCGAATGAAAATATCGTGTCTTGGGTGGATGCTTATTGGCCTCTTTTAGTTTTGGCGTGGCGTCATTCTTTTCAATTTTATTCGCTAACGAGTGCAGTCGCTTTAGATTGCTTTAAAAATTATAAAGTTTAATTTTTCACGTGGGCGTGATAAACCCACGTGTATCGGCACTCAAGAAAAAAAAAAATCCCAAGTCCCTGTCGTGGCTGCGAATGGTAACGGGTGCTATATCAGTCGTCGACGATGAGGATGTTCGATTTGGTTGTAGGGTACCAAAGATGTTAGTTGCCCTACGGTACCCACCCTGGCTTGGTGGCACGGAGAAAGTCACGGCCACCCCTTATTCGAACCTTTTGTCGGTTACTTGATTGTTTTGCTCATATTTAGTTTCCTAAGGTACTGGCGACGAACCACGAAAGTTTTAGTTAAACATATTAATTCAAATTTTTTATATTATTTATTGCCTATTTGCTTCATATAGGACGTGTTTAAAACCAAGGTATAAAGATCATAAAAAGAAGACTTATGTTAAGAGCACTAACGCTCGGTCGACACTGTGTCGTGATTACAAAAGAATCTATATACTGAACGTAAACCTAATAAATAATCGAAAACAGAAATCATGCTTGACAATAGATAATGGGCACTGGGAGACGGTAGTTTCAAATTACATGCTTTTCCTATGTCGGGTAGTGCTGAAGGCTCACCGATTTACAATTATTATCCAATATTTCAAACTCTTTTTGCTGGCTTATGTGGCCATTCCATACTCACAAAATTGAACAAATAAATCCATCAATGCGTACGTTGGGCCCATCGTTAGCATGGTGGTAATATCTGTGGAGCAATTCGAATTATTTTATCTGTTTACTAATAATTTGGGATATATCGTACACTCATCACCTAATTGTCATGGCACTCAAAAAAAAAATTATAAAATACGATAGATCTGGACTATATTGATTTGGCTAAAGAAATGAAGTTTCTAAGGCAGCAACTTTTATATTACTTTCACAATTTAAGCAAAACGAAAGAGGTTTTTATATATTAAGGCATGAACATTTAGATCGAAGCGTGTACGCAAAAATTCCAACCAATCGCCTAGCACGTATATTCGATATAGATCTGCGGACACTTAAGCGGTCCTATTCCTTGTTGGAGACATTCCGTTTATCAAAAAGGGGCGGCAAAGTAGAAGTAGATCAGCAAATAGCTTCGTTATCAATGGCTAAACACGTGGTCGCGGGGTGTAGACTCAGCCGCAATGTGCCGGTGGCGCCGCAGTGTTAATCTGTAGTGATCCTTGAGAAATCCGTGGCCCTTTTGATATTTTCCACTCCCACAAAACTGTTGCAACTCCCAAATTGGCTACGACCGACCAGCCAAGCTGAATTTATATTTGTATATATATATGGATACACGAAAGCGTAGCTGCGCAATGGCTGGCAATGGTAAGATTTTACCCACTGAAAAAGGGTTAATTCAGAATTACGCGCTTGATTCCGCCTGGTGGCGGAAAACTGCTGAACGCAAAATCTATGAGCACTGGAGACTTTTGAAAAGAGTTGGGCTCGATATGCCCTTAAAAATCCAAAGCGGTGTACAGCCACTATGCGCGCTCAAAATATGCGTCTTGCTTGTTCCGCTGTCGAATTAAATAGTAAGCAGCGTGGCAACCGGACCTTCTACTTTTTCTTCAACTTCAGCAAAGACACAAATACAAACACAATTATTATTCACCACATCTAAATTATAACGGTGATGTGGCCTGATCTATAGAGCATTCCTTCATTCTCGCGTAAGTGCGAGTGAAGAAACGCTCCGACGCTGAGATAGCGAAATCATGCAGCATCGTGCGAAAGCAAATAGCGAATTCGATGGGATGCATGCATAATATTTCGGTGACTTTTCTGACTATAAACGGGTGCTGGTATAATGGGATGAAATGATGCATTTTTGTGCCAGTTGGTCCCTACAAGTTCGAACTCAATACAGTTACCTTTGGGGTAAATTGTCCTCCATACCTCGCAATCCGGGTCCTCCATCAACTTGCTCGTGATATACGAGAACAATGTCCTATCGCCTCCGATATAATTGAAAATTGTATGTATGTCGATGATGTTCTAGCAGGGGCACACACGAAGCAACAAGCAATTTCAGCCATTGCAGAACTCCGCATGGCACTCGACAGAGCCAGGTTCCCTCTAAGAAAGTGGACATCCAACACAAAGGAAGTGTTAAAAGGAATACCAAGGGACCACTTACTGTGTGCGGATTTCTTAGAAATCGAAGAGGCCAGCGCCGCTAAAACGCTAGGCATTCGATGGCAAGCCACAACAAACCACTTTTTCTTTGCTCCGTCCAAAATGGTAGCTCAGCCTTCACTCTAACCGACTATCCCTCTCTCGAAGAATGAGTATTTAAAAGAGCTCCATAAGCGAAACAAATGGCAGTCCCCTACAAGGGACCTCCAAGTCGGTGATATGGTGATTATCAAAGAAGATAACCTATCAATAAAGAATGGCGCCTTGGCCGAGTCCAGCTGGCTTGCCCAGGCACAGATGACAAGGTCCGCGTAGTGGACGTGCTTACCGCTCGTGGTGTCTTCCGAAGGCCAATAGCCAAATTGGTCCTTCTTCCTACTGAGGCAAATAGCACCACCGACTAATCCTTAAAAGCAACTAATCCCTCTTTCAAAACAAAATCATCACATAATAACACCTGTCCTACATCTTATTCTCCAGTTGACTCCTCTGTAGAGAACCAGCATGGCACCGTCAACGAAGGGATTCAACCAACGCCAAGGAACGGACTCCTTTAGATGCCGGGTGTGTAGAGGCTTCCATGCGCTACGCAAGTGCCAGCGTTTCTTGAAGCTCACGCCCGAGAAGCGCCTCCGAGCCGTTTTGATAAACAAATATTGCTCCAACTGCCTGGCTCATCAGCATTCAGGGGAGTCATGTCGCAGTGGAGCCAAGTGCAAAGTTTCCAATAGTATCACCGAACATTACTTCACATGCGTGATCCCCGTAGCGCTCGACCCTCTCGGTCAGTGAACAGGCCCACAAGAAGAGCTTCTAGCTCCTCGCCCTCCAGCGGCACATCACCCCCAAGCCCAAGACGTCTTACTATACGGACGTCGCTTACGTCCCTTCTCCAGCACAAGGGGGTCAGTATACTGCCCACCGCCATAGTGCTCCTCGACACCGGAAAAAAGACCCTTGAAACTCCTGCCCTAATCGATCCATGTTGTTCGGTAAGCTGCATTAATGCAACCGTGGCAAGGGCCTATGGCCTTTCCGTCACACGCATTGGCGCAGAAGGAGCGTGCACAGCCGTGCTACGCTCCAAGACAACTCAGATGTCTCCAGAGGTGGTCATAATGGCTGACCCGCAAGTCAACTGCATAACTCCAGCCCGATCTATCAGAGCGGACATGAAGGACCCGTTCAGCACCGTCGTTTTGGCGGACAAAGACTGGTTCCGCCCATCTCCAGTACTCGGCGCCGACGTCTACCCAGACATCATCTTACCGGGTATCCTCCCGAACCAAGGCGGTCTGCCGATGGCTCAAAATTCTAAGCTTGGATGGATACTCTCTGGCACATGCACGCAATAGGAATCCTTGCAATCTGCATATTGAGAGGGGGGGAGAATGTTCATGCCAGTTCATTGCTAGTCTGAACATAGCACTGACTGAGCCTCACTCAGCGTGAGAGAGTCACTCAGTGAGACAGACTCACTCACTGAGTGTTTTTGTTTATCAAGATGTCTTGACCAAACTCGGCATTTAAAGGTTTTACTATGCTCCTCATACATATGCAAAATCCTATTAAGATCGGACCAATATATCAAATAGCTGCCATAGGAACGATCAGTCGAAAATTAAGTTGTATGAAAAACATTTTTGTTTATTACGAAAAAAAAAACTTGAGTCTTTGTATGAAAAACATTTTTGTTCATCAAGATATCTTGACCAAACTTGGCATTTTTATACCCTTGCAGAGGGTATTATAATTTTGTCGTGAAATGTGTAACGCATAGAAGGAGACATCTCCGACCCCATAAAGTATATATATTCTTGATCATCATCAACAGCCGAGTCGATATAGCCATGTCCGTCTGTCCGTCTGACCGTCTGTCCGTCTGTCTGTTTCTATGCGAACTAGTCCCTCAGTTTTAAAGCTATCTTAATGAAACTTTGCAGAAGTCCCTATTTCTGTTGCACGCAGCACATATGTCAAAACCAGCTGGATCGGACCACTATATCATATAGCTGCCATAGGAACGATCGGTCGAAAATTAAGTTTTTGTATGAAAAAACCTTTTGTTTATCAAGATATCTTGACCAAACTCGACATTTATTAGTTTTACTATGCTCCTCATATATATGCAAAAGTCTATTAAGATCGGACCACTATATCATATAGCCGCCATAGGAACGATCGGTCGAAAATTAAGTTTTTGTATAAAAAAAAATTTTGTTTTTCAAGATATCTTGACCAAACTCGGCATTTTTTAGTTTAACTATGCTCCTCATATATATGCAAAATCCTATTAAGATCGGACCACTATATCATATAGCTGCCATAGGAACGATCGGTCGAAAATTAATTTAGTATGGAGAATTTTTGTTTTTCATGATTTTTCGATTAAACACGGCATTTAAAGATTTCACTATGCTCCCTTCATTTTTGCAAAATCTTATTTACATCGGTTTTTGATTAATATATTTTTTGTTTATCAATATACCTTGACCAAACTCGGCCTTAACCATTTTCTCGGCATTAAAAGGTTGGGTCTGCAAGGGTATTAGATCTTCGGCATGCCGAAGATAGCCCTTCTTTCTCGTTTAGTTTTACTATGCTCCTCATATATATACAAAATCCAATTAAGATCAGACCCCTATATCAGATAGCTCCCATAGGAATGATCGGTCGAAAATTAAGTTGTTGTTTGAAAAACATTTTTGTTTATCAAGATATCTTGACCAAACTCAGTATTTATTAGTTTTACTATCCTCCTCATAAATACGCAACATCCTATTAAGATCGGACCACTATATCATACAGCTGCCACAGGAACGATCGGTCGAAAATTAAGTTATTGTTTGAAAAACATTTTTGTTTATCAAAATACCTTGAATAAACTCAGCATTTATTAGTGCTTCTCATATATATGCAACATCCTATTAAGATCGGACCACTATATCAGATGGCTGCCATAGGAATGATCGGTCGAAAATTAAGTTGTTTTTTGAAAAACATTTTTGTTTATCAAGATATCTTGACCAAACTCAGTATTTATTAGTTTTACTATGCTCCTCATATATACGCAACATCCTTTTAAGATCGGACCACTATATCAGACAGCCACCATAGGAATGTTCGGTCGAAAATTAAGTTGTTGTATTAAAAACATATTTGTTTATCAAGATATATTGACCAAATTCGGCATTTATTAGTTTTACTATGCTCCTCATATATACGCAACATCCTTTTAAGATCGGACCACTATATCAGACAGCCGCCATAGGAATGATCGGTCAAAAATTAAGTTGTTGTATGAAAGACATTTTTGTTTATCAAGTTATCTTGACCAAACTCAGCATTATTAGTTATACTATGGTCCTCATATATATGCAAAATCCTTTTAAGATCGGACCACTATATCAGATAGCTGCCATAGGAATGATCGGTCGAAAAATAAGTTGTTGTTTGAAAACCATTTTTGTTTATCAAGATATCTTGACCAAACTCAGCATTTATTAGTTATACTATGGTCCTCATGTATATGCAATATCCTATGAAGATCGGACCCCTATATCAGACAGCCGCCATAGGAATGATCGGTCGAAAATTAAGTTGTTGAATGAAAAACATTTTTTTATCAAGATATCTTGACCAAAATCGGCATTTATTAGTTTTTCTATGCTCCTCATATATATGCAAAATCCTATATATATCGAAGCACTATATCATATAGCTGCAGAAAGAACGATCGGTCGAAAATTAGGTTGTTGTTTGAACAATTTTCTTGTTTATTAATATATCTTGTCCAAACTCGGAAATTTTTTAGTTAAACTATGCTTCTCATATATATGCAAAATCCTAGTAAGACCACTATGTCAGATAGCTCAAAAATTAAGTTGTTGTTTAAAAAACATTTCTCTTTATCAGGAAATCTTGACCGAACTCGGCATTTATTATTTGAACTATGCTCCTCATATATATGCAAAATCGTGATAAGAACACTATATCATATAAGGGGCATCGGAACGTTCGGTCAAAAATTAAGTTGTTGTATGAACCACATTTTTTTTTATCAAGATAAATTGACCAAACTCGACATTTAACGGTTTTACTATGCTCCTCATATATATGCAAAATCCTAGTAAGACCACTATGTCAGATAGCTACCGAAGGAATGATCCGTCAAAACATAAGTTGTTGTATTAAAGACATTTTTGTTTATCGAGATATCTTGAGCAAACTCGGCATTTATTAGTTTTAGTATGCTCCTCACAAAATCCTATTAAGATCGGACAACTATATCATATAGAGGCCATTGAACGATCGGTCGAATATTAAGTTGTACGAAAAACATTATTGTTTATGAAGATATCTTGGCGAAACTCTGAATTTTTGTAGTTCAAATATGCTCTTCATAAATACGCAAAATCCTATTATGATGGGACCACTATATCATATAGCTGCCATAGGAACGATCGGTCAAAAATTAAGTTGTAGGAAAAACATTTTTGTTTATCAAGATATCTTGACCAAGCTCGGCATTTATTAGTTTAACTATGCTCCTCATATATACGCAACATTCTATTATGATCGGACCACTATATCAGACAGCCGCCATAGGAATGATCGGTCGAAAATTAAGTTGTTGTATGAAAAACATATTTGTTTATAAAGATATCTTGACCTAATTCGGCATTTATTAGTTTTTCTATGCTCCTCATATATATGCAAAATCCTATTAAGATCGGACCGCTATATCAGATAGCTGCCATAGGAATTATCCGTCGAAAATTAAGTTGTTGTATGAAAAACATTTTTGTTTATCAAGATATCGTGACCACACTCGACATTTTAAAGTTTTACTATGCTCCTCATATATATGCAAAATTCTAGTAAAACCACTACGTGAGATAGCTGCCAAAGGAATGATCGGTCAAAAATTGAGTTGTTGTTTGAAAAACATTTTTGTTTATAAAGATATCTTGACCAAACTCGGCATTTATTAGTTTAACAATTCTCCTAATATGTATGAAAAATCGTAATAAGCCCACTATATCATATAGCGGCCATAGGAACGTTCGGTCAAAAATTAAGTTGTTGTATGAAAGACATTTTTGTTTATTAAGATATCTTGACCAAACTCGGCATTTATTAGTTTTACTATGTTTTAGTTTTACACATATATACAAAATACTATTAAGACCGTACCACTATATCATATAGATGCCATAGGAACGATAGGTCGAATATTAAGTTGTTGTATGAAAAACATTATTTTTTATGAAGATATGTTTGCCAAACTATGAATTTTTGTAGTCATATATATGCAAAATCCTATTAAGATCGGAACAATATATCATACAGCTTCCATAAGAACAATCGGTCGAAAATTAAGTTGTTGGTTGAACATTTTTTTTGGTTTTTTTCACGATATCTTGATCAAACTCGGCATTTTTTAGTTTTACTGTACTTCTTATATATATACAAAATCCTATTAAGATCAGACCCCTATATCAGATAGCTGCCATAGGAATGATCGGTCGAAAATTAAGTTGTTTTTTGAAAAACATTTTTGTTTATCAAGATATCTTTACCAAACTCAGTATTTATTAGTTTTACTATCCTCAACATATATACGCAACATCCTATTAAGATCGGACCACTATATCAGACAGCCGCCATAGGGATGATCGTTCGAAAATTACATTGTTGTATTAAAAACACATTTGTTTGTCAAGATAGCTTGACCAAATTCGGCATTTATTAGTTTTATATATACCCAACATTCTATTAAGATCGGACCACTATATCAGACAGCCGCCATATGAATGATCGGTCGAAAATTGAGTTGTTTGAAAAACATTTTTGTTTATCAAGATATCTTGACCAAACTCAGTATTTATTAGTTATACTATGGTCCTCATATATATGCAACATCCTATTAAGATCGGACCACTATATCAGATAGCTGCCATAGGAATGATCGGTCGAAAATTAAGTTGTTTGAAAAACATTTTTGTTTATCAAGATATCTTGACTAAACTCAGAATTTATTAGTTATACTATTCTCCTCATATATACGCAACATCCTATTAAGATCGGACCACTATATCAGACAGCCGCCATAGGAATGATCGGTCGAAAATTGAGTTGTTGTTTGAAAAACATTTTTGTTTATCAAGATATCTTGACTAAACTCAGAATTTATTAGTTATACTATGGTCCTCATATATATGCAAAAGCCTATTAAGATCGGACCACTATATCAAATAGCTGCTATAGGAATGATCCGTCGAAAAATAAGTTGTTGGAAAAACATTTTTGTTTATCAAGATTTCTTGACCAAACTCAGTATTTATTAGTTTTACTATTCTCCTCATATATACGCAACATCCTATTAAGATCGGACCACTATATCAGACAGCCGCCATAGGAATGATCGGTCGAAAATTGAGTTGTTGTTTGAAAAACATTTTTGTTTATCAAGATATCTTGACTAAACTCCGAATTTATTAGTTATACTATGGTCCTCATATATATGCAACATCCTATTAAGATCGGACCACTATATCAGATAGCTGCCATAGGAATGATCGGTCGAAAATTAAGTTGTTTGAAAAACATTTTTGTTTATCAAGATATCTTGACTAAACTCAGAATTTATTAGTTATACTATGATCCTCATATATATGCAACATCCTATTAAGATCGGACCACTATATCAGCCAGCTGCCACAGGAATGATCGGTCGAAAATTAAGATGTTGTTTAAAAAATTTTCTTGATTATCAATATATCTGGACCAAATTCGGAAAATTTTTAATTCAACCTTGCTCCTCATATATACACAAAATCCTATTAAGATCGGAGCACTTTAACATATAGCTGCCATAGGAACGATCGGTCGAAAATTAAGTTGTATGAAAGACATATTTTTTTATGAAGATATCTTGACCAAACTCGGCATTTATAAGTTTTACTATGCTCCTCATATATATGCAAAATCCTATTAAGATCGGACCACTATATCATATAGCGGCTATAGAAACGATCGGTCTAATATTAAGTTGTTGTACGAAAAACATTATTGTTTATTGCTTGGCCAAACTCTGCATTTTTGTAGTTCAAAAATGCTCCTCATAAATACGCAAAATCCTATTAAGATGGGACCACTATATCATATAGCTGCCATAGGTACGATCGGTCAAAAATTAAGTTGTAGGAAAAATATTTTTGTTTATTAAGATATCTTGACCAAATTCTGAATTTTTTGTCCTATTAAGATCGGACCACTATATCAGACAGCCGCCATAGGAATTATCGGCTATCAATTAAGTTGTTGTATGAAAGACGTTTTTGTTTATCAAGATATCTTGACCAAACTCAACATTTATTAGTTATACTATGGTCCTCATATATGTGCAAAATCATATTAAGATCGGACCACTATATCAGATAGCAGCCATAGGAATGATCGGTCGAAAATTAAGTTGTTGTTTGAAAAACATTTTTGTTTATCAAGATATCTTGAGCAAACTCGGCATTTAAAGGTTTTACTATGCTCCTCATATATATGCAAAATCCTATTAAGATCGGACCACTATATCTGATAGCTGCCAAAGGAATAATCGGTCGAAAATTAATTGTTTGAAAAACATTTTTGTTTATTAAGATATCTTGACCAAACTCGACATTTAAAGGTTTTACTATGCTCCTCATATATATGGAAAATCCTAGTAAAACCACTACGTGAGATAGCTGCCAAAGGAATGATCGGTCAAAAATTGAGTTGTTGTTTGAAAAACATTTTTGTTTATAAAGATATCTTGACCAAACTCGTCATTTATTAGTTTAACTATGCTCCTCATATATATGCAAAATCGTAATAAGCCCAATATATCATATAGCGGCCATAGGAACGTTCGGTCAAAAATTAAGTTGTTGTATGAAAGACATTGTTGTTTATCAAGATATCTTGACCAAACTCGGCATTTATTAGTTTTATTATATTCCTCATTGTAACGAACAGGACGGCTAAGGTGGGCGCGTCTCGCCTAACACTCGTGTTGTGTATAGGGAGCGTACTTCGTCTACGGGTTCCGAACGTGATCAGGGAAGCGGCGTGGGTTCTTTTGCTCCCTAACACATTTGACGCGTCAAGTATAATAAGGAAAACAAGTAAGAGGTTCTAGTCGGGAGCTCCCGACTATGGAATACCCTGAACCCCTTTGAGGTGGTAGCGTGGAGGGGGCGATAGGTATAAAATGAAAGATACTTGACATATATATAATATTCTAGAAGCAACATATCATGTTTGGTGACTCTAGCTTTTATTATTTACCCAATTTGCTCAAAATTTGTCGATATCGATGTTTATCGATTGCTTGGAAACGGAGTAAGTTGTCGATTATCGGAAACAAACTCGATCTGCGCAGGCACTAGGAGCACCTACATCTAAAATTTGAGCTCTCTAGCTCTTATAGGTTCTGAGATCCTTGCGTTCATACATACGGACAGACAGATTGATGCTGATCAAGAATATATATACTTTATGGGGTCGGAGATGCTTCCTGTTACATACATTTGCATTTTGCACAAATACAATATACCCTTTTTATTTTCAATGGGTTCAGGGTATAAAAAAGTAGACAGAGTTAAGGTATGGCGGAATACCACGATATATAAGGAGCGACTACGATCTGCAAGCAGAATATATCATCTGGAGCCGAGGAGCTAAGATGTTGGCTACCTCCGGTCTTCACCCACCCTACCTGTAGCTGCATCTGCGATTGTCTTTGCAACTACCCTTTTATAAGCGATATTATTTACCTAAGGTGCCCAAAAAGGAATTAAGATTTCATTTTATCATAAAATTGTATTCAAAGAAAATTTAAATTCATGATCGTACTTCATTATACATTACGTGAAAAGAACAATTTTTTTTTTTTTTATAAAACTAAACTCAATCTGGGCAAAAACATACATGAATGAGATTACACTCCGAAACTAATTTTAAGTTAAACCACTGCTGATCTGAATGATCCACAAAACAAATTATCTGTAATAGGCTGATTAGGAGTACACCCGCTGACTATTACCGCTATTCAAACAATATGTACAATTCGATAAGCTGGCTTATTACCTTTTGTTTTTTTTCACACAGTACTCACTACTTTAGTATAATCCCACGATGTCAGCAGGCATGTTGACGACGATGATGTGCTGTGGAATCTTAATTGAACTGTGTAACGTGGAAATATAGAAGTCAGCGACATATACACGCTAAATCAGGATCGAAAGACAATGTCAGTGATATAAAACGGAAAGAATTGCAATTTAAATTTCATGTGAACTTATGCCCTTCGCTTATACCTACGGTCAGTATGCCGTTTAACAATTATATCAGATGTTGTAAATCCGAGTGTGGGTGCGCACTGGTTAGCTATCCTCCAGATCTGCGCTCAAGAATGTCCGGGAATCGATGGGTCGAACACGTGGTCAATTTGGTCTGCCTGTGCGTGCAGCAAGAGCAATTGGTTAGCGAGGTTCCAAGCTTATTTTCAGAAAATGAGACGATGCTGAAATCTTGGTTCGGCCTTAGAAATTCGCTTCCTGCTACCAATGTAGCTTGTCGCTATTTGGTGCCTTGGGCTTTGGCCTTGGCTCCGACAAGGAGTACGCGTTATGCGTAATTTTTATTTTTGGCACGCAATAACGCGGCGCCGAAAATTAGCCTGCACCTTCCTACGACTTCCACACACAGGAATGGCACCCCTCGACTCCAGTAACGACCCCTTAGTGAAGATTTGTCAAAACGTCCGAATTCTGAAATTTGTCTTTATTCCGGTGAAAGGTTATAGCCAAGCGCTCTGGTTATGTTATTAACCTACGCTGATCATGTGTAATTGCATAAATGTTATGGTGCAATGCTGCCCATTAAAGTTGATTGCGATCAGCTGATCATGCCAATGGCAATGTATATTTATATTTACAGAAATAAAACTTATCACCCCATCACAACGCAAGTTTAGTCGAAAGGATTAACTAATGCTGAGATAAAAGCTGAAAAAAGGTGTGATTACTTACATTCCCAAATGTCTTTAGCATGGTAATGATCAAGTTCTTTCCCCTTGAGGTCTTCTAACAAATATATACAATTAACAATTTTTCGTTAGATACGTGCTTTAGTTCCAACTGTTGCAAGTTTTGCGTTGAAGTGCCAAATTGCTCAAAACGAAGTTGCGTTTTATTACTATTTGACCGACTTCAAAAGAACGAGTTCCTGTGCGTAAGTTATACGTTCGCAAATTCTTTTCATATGCCTTATCCATGTATTTTTGAATATTAGAACATATTAAGGGAAATTCATCTGCTCGATCGAGTTTTATTTGCACTTCATTCAGCATATTCAGGCTTTTGATCAACTTGTAATCCTTGCCGTGCTTAATCATATTTTGTCCTAACACAACGAAGTATGGAGAAATTCCAATAGACTGGTGTATGTTGTTTCGTAACGAACTATTTATACTACTAATGTATACATCCCATAGGATTTGGTCGGACCGAATATATGTGCGCACAGCAGCATTAATCGAACGATTAACTCTTTCCACCGCGTTTGCCTGTGGCGAGTATGCACCCGTACATATTGTGAGGCGGCCACTAGGGTAGCCACCCCACAATTCATAATTATGTATATATATATTACATCGTAATCCATAAGCATTGTATTAGTAATAAGTTAAGGGCAAGGAGCCAAGTTTGAATTTAAC
This sequence comes from Drosophila littoralis, assembly GCA_018903485.1. Lineage (NCBI taxonomy): Eukaryota > Metazoa > Arthropoda > Insecta > Diptera > Drosophilidae > Drosophila > Drosophila littoralis. Next base: position 53,154 of record JAEIGF010000579.1, on the reverse strand, counting down.
CGTCGGCCGCCGCTGCAACCGTGCGTTGCTGATCGGTTGCTCAACACTGCCTTCGAGAGCGCAGCTTCAATTCGGCGGCGAAGAGCGAAAGCTCCGAGGCGAAGTTGCGAAAGCTCGCGGCGAAGTTGAGCAACCGAGGCAAGCGCATGGCTCGCTAGCGAGCGAGCCGGTACTTATGGAATAACGATCATGGTGAGTAGACGTGCCGAAAAGGAGTGTGAGCAAAAAACCGTGAAGTGTATAGCGGAGCGCTAGGGCTCCTGACAGTGCGGCAGGGCCTTAGGCTAGGATGTTCGTTAGGGTAGAATATAACAAAATTCGTGAATAAAGTGAATGCAGTCGCAATAATTAAATGAAATGCAAATCTTTGTATTCTCGGGCGGTTACATTTGTGCTAAACATCGGAAATAGCCGATGTTCACCCTAACCTAGGTGGGGCAGTGTAGTTGGTGCGTGGCCAAGGCCCGGTAGTGTAGTTGGTGCGTGGCCGAGGCCCGATAGAGTAGTTGGTGCGTGGCCAAGGCCCGATAGCGTGGGTGGTGCGAGGCTCCGGCCCGCTAGAATAGGTAGCACGAGGCTGCGGCCCGGTATGGTAGGTAGGATAGTAGATAGTAGTAGTGCGGGGTATACTTTGGTCGAAACATTCATTCATCAAAAATAATAATAATAATAACAAATAAAAATAAAAGAATAATGAACATAGACTTAAAAACTAAAAGAACGTCAAGTGAGTTAATTTTTTTATATTTTTTTGGAGGTGAATGCAAGAACTGAATAAAAGAAATAATAAGAATAAATATCTACGAAAAGTAAAGTAATAAGAAACAAACGCAAGGACGAACAAAGACTAAAGTGAACGATGGTGAAAAGTTGAAAAGAGCTTTAAGTGCGTTTTTTTTTATTATTTGTTTTGGTTCAAGTTTGTGAAATAGACGTAAAATCAAAAAAAAATAAAACGGAGACAAACAAAGGAACTGCAAAAAAAAAAAAACCGGAGGACAGCAAAGGAAAGAAGAGCAAGAGAGACAAAGACAAAAGTGAAAGAAATAAACCTACGGAACGAGAATCGCCCCGACACCAAACAAGAGACTCGAGCGAGAGTCTACAAGAGTTGAAGTTGAGCCTAGAGTGAGTAGTAAAAACTCAGAATGGAGACAGGTGAGTGCCAAAATCCGGGTGTGGGCGTACGCTGGATCCACCAGCGACGCAAAGAAGAACTGGTGGCGATCGCCCACGAGTTCGGGCTAGAAAAGGAGGGGCGCGTGGAAGAGCTGCGTAAGCGGCTATCCACTTTCGTGCAGGATGGCTGCCATACACCCGAGATTTGGGCTCGGCTGGCCGAGCTAGAGTCTCAGACCGCCAAAACATTGGAGCCGTCTCCCTGGGGCACTCTACCTGTCGTTGGCGGACGGCCGCGTCAAAAATCGGAAATCGGAATCGAACCAGACCTGAGGAACTCGCAGCTGTACGACCGTCTGCAGGTTCCGATCCCTAGTTTAGCCGACACGGGGGCAGGGGAAACTCATGAGATTAGGAGCAGCGGAGCTCGCCGGACGACGGCGGTCGACGTGGAGCTAGGGCGAACCCCTTACGACTCGAATAGTGGCCCTTATGTTCCCCGGCCATATTCTCAGTCAGAGGCCAGGTCTCTCGAAAACGTTCCGGAACAAGTCCGAAAGTGGGGCATGAGGTACGATGGTCGCTCCGACCCCCTTGGGTTTCTGGAGGACCTAGAGGAGCGCGCCATTACGTACGGTAATCGATTGCCTCGGGCCATGAGCGAGGTATTCTGCGACCATGCTGTTCATTGGTTCCTGAGTAGTGGATTGAGGGATGTGCCATGGTCGGTATTTAGGAAGGGTTTCTTAGAGTTCTTTCTAGCACCAAGCTACTTCGAGAGGCTGGAGGACGAAATCCAATCTCGCCGGCAGCTTGTGGGGGAAGAATTCAAAGAATACTTGATAAAGCTGAGGGTTTTGATGCATCATGCCAGATATGAGCCGGCGCAGGAGTTGCACCGAATATACGAGAATGCCGCCCCCGAATACAGGTTTTTCCACCTTGTCCCAGCTGACGCAACTCGCCGTGGAGTATGAAACGGTGATGCGGCAGCGAGCGGAATACTCCGGAAGCCGGGCAGGGAGTCAGGTGGTCACGAGCTCACGTAGCGCGGAGTGGGAAAGGACGGTACAGCCCCCGGGTGGACACCTTAACCCATTCCGGTCTACTCCCATTGGAGCCGTAGCAAGCGTCGGGGATAGACGAGCCTCCGCTCCGCCGGCCCACCAGATGATGAACCAAGAGGCCGGAACCGGGTATGATCCGCGACGAGCATGTCGCCGGTGCGCACAGGAGGGGCACTTCGCCAGGGAATGTACCAATGCGCCCGTTTTGTTTTGTTGGCTCTGTGGGCACCGAGGCAGAAGTAGCCAGGATTGTTGTCGCCGCACGGAGGCGGGAAACGGGCAATGGCGTCGCCCAGGTCAGGGTCGACGCCGACACACATGGGACTCGGCAGTAGAACACCCGCTTAAGGTGGAGGGTGGCCAGATCGTCGCCACGGTGGAGATTGGCAGGCGGACGATGCCCGCTACTATCGATACAGGGGCCACTCGCAGCTTCATGAGCGAAGACTGCGTACGCAAGTGGGCGATTCGGGGGAGAGTAGAGAACGTACAGGCGCGCATTCGTCTGGCAGATGGGTCCACGCTCGAAGTAGAGAAGGCATTGAGGATAGACGTCGACCTAGCGGGGAAGGTGGCCAGCATGTTAATGCTTATCATGCCCGCAACGCTGGATTACGTCATCCTGGGGATGGACTTCTTGGGTGCAATGGGCACTACGATACGCTGCGGCAAGGCGGAGCTGGTCCTAGAGGCGGTGACGTCTCCGGCCGCGGGGCCTGGAACCGGGGAAGAGCCGAAAGAAGGCCTCACGCGCCGAGGAGCGGGAGTGCCTGCTCGGCAACCGATGGCAGAAGAGAAGTCGAAGGAAGGCCTGCCAGGTCATGAAAAGGGAGCACCTGCTCGGCAACAGAGTGGAGAGAAGTCGAAGGAAGGCCTCCCAGGTTATAAAAAGGGAGCACCTGCTCTGCAACAGAGTGGAGAGAAGTCGAAGGAAGGCCTCCCAGGTCATGAAAAGGGAGCACCTGCTCGGCAACAGAGTGGAGAGAAGTCGAAGGAAGGCCTCCCAGGTCATGAAAAGGGAGCACCTGCTCGGCAACAGAGTGGAGAGAAGTCGAAGGAAGGCCTCCCAGGTCATAAAAAGGGAGCACCTGCTCTGCAACAGAGTGGAGAGAAGTCGAAGGAAGGCCTCCCAGGTCATGAAAAGGGAGCACCTGCTCGGCAACAGAGTGGAGAGAAGTCGGAAGAAGGCCTCACGCGTCAGGGAACGGGAGTGGCAGCCCGACAACTGCCGGAAAAGGGCAAGGGAAAGGAACCGAAAGATGGGCCTCACTCGGGATTGGACCGAGAGCTTGAGGGGCCCAAAAGGCGGCGCGTAGACCTGCGAGGGCAGATCTACGCTGGCCATGCAGGCGGCACGGCGGAAGTGTGCCAGAGAACGGAGGGATTAGGAGCAATGGCTCGAATCCACACGGGCACAGTGAATCAGGAGCGGCTGCCAGAGTCGAGCGATCGAGGAGCCCTATGTGGAGTCGGAGTGGTGCCTGGAGGAGAAGAGGTAGGGTGGCCAGCGGAACTTAGGGAGTTCCTGGAGCCAGAACTGACACTCTTCGAAGGGCTGCAGGGAGTCTCGCACATCGCGGAGCACAGGATCAGGCTTAAGGATGATAAGCCATTAAAGCAGATATACTACCCGAAGAACCCGGCCATGCAAAGGGTGAATGATGAACAGGTGGACGAGCTGAACCAGGCAGGTGCCATCGAGTCGTCGCGTAGTCCGCACAGCGCCCCGATCGTCTTAGTCAAGAAGAAGACTGGCGAGTGGCGCATGTGTATCGACTATCGACAACTCAACGCGCATTCCGTCCCAGATGCTTATCCTGTCCCCAGTATTAATCACATACTTGAGCGGTTGCGTCACGCCCGGTTCATCTCCACTCTGGATTTGAAGCACGGGTACTGGCAGATACCGATGGCAGCCGATAGTCGGGAATGTACGGCGTTCACCGTCCCCGGAAGAGGTCTTTTCCAGTGGCGGGTGATGCCATTTGGTTTACACTCGGCGTGTGCGACCTTCCAGCGAGCCTTAGACACGGTCATAGGGCCGGAGATGGAGCCTCATGCGTTCGCCTACCTAGACGACATCGTGGTAATAGGAGCGACGAAGGAGCAACATGTAGAGAACTTGAGGGAGGTGTTCCGCCGGTTAAGGGCGGCTAATCTCAGGCTGAATAGGAAGAAGTGCAGTTTCTTCCGGGAGAGGTTGGTCTACCTAGGACATGTCATTTGTGGGGAAGGAATACGTACCGATCCAGAGAAGGTGGAGGCGATACGTAACCTGAGGGCCCCGACAAATTGTAAGGAGTTGCGGCAATGTCTCGGGATGGCGTCATGGTACAGGCGCTTCGTTCCCAACTTCGCGACTCAGGTACAGCCGCTAACAGCACTCTTAAAGAAGGGGCGGAAATGGGAATGGGATCAAGAACAGGAGGAGGCACTGCGTCCATTGAAGGATAGCTTGACGACTGCCCCTGTGTTGGTCAGTCCTACAGACTGACGCGAGCGAGTACGGTCTCGGCGCGGTACTAACGCAGACGATTGAAGGGCAGGAGCGGTTTGTAGCGTACGCGAGCAGAAAGTTGCTGAAGGCCGAAGTAAACTATTCCGCCACCGAGAAAGAGTGCCTGGCAATCGTTTGGTCGATACGGAAGTTGCGTTGCTACCTAGAAGGGTACCGGTTCGACGTGATAACGGACCATGTGGCACTCAAGTGGCTTAATTCAATCGAGAGCCCGTCAGGAAGGATCGCGCGATGGGCTTTGGAACTGCAACAATTCCAATTCGACGTTCACTACCGACGAGGGAAGCTCAACGTCGTGGCCGACGCACTATCAAGGCATCCTCTAGAGACCTGTCAGCAAGCAGTGGTGGTCGAGCCACCCTGCAAATGGGTCGCGAGTATGAGTGCCAAGATCGCCGAAGTGCCCGGACTACACAGAAGAAAATGGGCAGCTATATAGGCATTTGGGCCACAGGACGGACGACGAAGATTACATCCCTTGGAAGCTATGCGTGGCCAGTGGTCAACGGCAGAGGGTATTGGCGGAATGCCATGATGCTCCCACGGCCGGGCATCAAGGCGTGAGGAAAGCAGTGGCGAGGCTAGTCCAAAGGTACTACTGGCCGGGTATGTTCCGTGACGCCGCCAAGTACGTAAAGTGTTGCGAAACCTGCCAAAAGTTCAAGAGCGAGCAACTCAAACCGGCTGGACGAATGCTGACGAGGCAGGTGGCAGAGCCGATGGCAATACTTTGCGCGGATTTCGTCGGGCCCCTCCCACGGTCGAAACATGGCAACACCATGTTACTGGTGTTCCATGATGCTTTCTCGAAATGGGTGGAGCTGGTCCCTCTTAGGAGGGCCACGGCGGCACACCTGCAAACGGCTTTCCGGGAGAGGATTTTGAGCCGATTCGGGGTGCCCAAAAAGTTCGTGTGTGACAACGGGGTACAATTCACAAGCCGGAGTTTCAAGGCTTTTCTGGAGTCCTTGGGTGTAGAGATCCAGTACACCGCCCCTTACTGTCCGCAAGAAAATCCTACCGAGAGGACCAACAGGACCGTGAAGACCATGATAGCGCAATTTATCGAGGGCCACCAGAGCTCGTGGGACGAACTCTTGCCCGAGATATCGCTGGCGGTCAATACAAGCGTGTCGGATTCGACCGGATTTAGTCCCGCTTTCCTGGTGCAGGGTAGGGAGCCGCGGTTGCCCGCCGCTCTGTACGATCAGGTAACTCCGGGGTCCGCAACTAGTGCGTTCGACCCTAGGACAAAGGCGGATAGGTTAAAAGAAATCTTTTATATCGTTCACAGCAATCTCCAGCGCGCATCGAAGGACCAGGGCAGACATTATAACTTGAGAAGACGAGAGTGGCGGCCATTGTTGGACTCGATGGTCCTGTTACGGCAGCACCAACTATCCAACGCCGCCGAGGGCTTCGCTGCGAAATTGGCCTCCAAGTTCGATGGCCCCTATCGGGTCATCAAGTTCGTGTCGCCTAACCTTGTGCCCCTAGTGAGGCCAGGTGAACGGAAAAGGAGGGTGGCCAATATCTCGCAGCTGAAGCCGTTTTACCGAGAGACGACAGAGGACGAAGGGGAAGACCCAGGGCACATGGGTGCCCACGAGCAGGCGGAGAGTGCGAGCGACACCCGTCGCCCAACTTAACCATTGTACTAAATTTAGTTTAGTAGTCACAAGTGAAAAGCGTAATCAGAATAGGCTTAGTATAATGTGAGCTGCACTGTTAAAGCAGGGAATAACATAAACAACGAATAAGTAATAAGTTTTTTTTGTCTTTTAATTTTCCCGGGAACGCGGGGGGGGCGGCAAGGTGTTTGGGGGGGGGGGGGGTTTTTTTGTTTTTTTTCACATTTCATTATTATTTAAATAAATATAAATAAATTTTTATTTTAAATTTTTAATTTTAATTTATTATTAAATTAAAAAATAATTTCTTTAAAAAGAATTTTTTTTTAATTAAGTTTCAAACCTTTTTTGGCCCTTATCGGGTCATTATGTTCTTGCCCTAACTTTGGGCGCCTAGTGAGGCCAGGTGAACGGAAAAGGAAGGTGGCCAATATCTCGCAGCTGAAGCCGTTTTACCGAGAGACCAGAGGACGAAAGAAGACCCAGGGCACGGGTGCCCACGAGCAGGCGGAGAAGTACCCCCCCTCCCCTTTTTTAATTTTTTTATTAATTTTTTTTTGGTGTTAAAAGGAAAAGGGTAATCAGAATAGGCTTAGTATAATGTGAGCTGCACTGTTAAGGCAGGGAATAACATAAACAACGAATAAGTAATAAGTTAGTCGTGGACGTCGTCACCATGAATGCCGCCGAGGAAGCGACGGCATCGTCGTCGAAGTAAGGGAGGGGTGTGAGGCGGCCACTAGGGTAGCCACCCCACAATTCATAATTATATATATATATTATATCGTAATCCTTAACATTGTATAGTATATAAGCATTGTATTAGTAATGAGTTATGGGCAAGGAGCCAATTTTACCGCCGGCCGCCGGCCGCCGAATTTAACCGCCGGCCGCCGCTGCAACCGTGCGTTGCTGATCGGTTGCTCAACACTGCCTTCGAGAGCGCAGCTTCAATTCGGCGGCGAAGAGCGAAAGCTCCGAGGCGAAGTTGAGCAACCAAAGCAAGCCAGGACTTTTGGAATAACGATCAGAGTGGGTAGACGTGCCGAAAAAGGAGTGCGAGCAAAAAACGGTGGAGTGTACAGCGGAGCGCTAGGGCTCCAAGACAGTGCGGCAGGGCCTTAGTCTAGGAAGTTTAGTAGGGTAAAACATAACGAAGTTAGTGAATAAAGTGAATGCAGTCGCAATAATTAAGTGAAATGTTGATCTTTGTATTCTCGGGCGGTCATACTTGTGCTAAACATCGGAAATAGCCGATGTTCACCCTAACCTAGGGGGCGGTAGTATAGTTGGTGCGTGGCCAAGGCCCGGTAGTGTAGTTGGTGCGTGGCCAAGGCCCGGTAGTGTAGTTGGTGCGTGGCCAAGGCCAGGTAGTGTAGTTGGTGCGTGGCCAAGGCCCGATAGTGTAGTTGGTGCGTGGCCAAGGCCCGATAGTGTAGTTGGTACGTGGCCGAGGCCCGATAGAGTAGTTGGTGCGTGGCCAAGGCCCGATAGTGTAGTTGGTGCGTGGCCAAGGCCCGATAGTGCAGTTGGTGCGTGGCCAAGGCCCCATAGCTTTGGTGGTGCGAGGTCACGGCCCGCTAGATTAGGTAGCGCTAGGCTGCGGCCCGGTATGGTAGGTAGGATAGTAGTAGTGCGAGGTATACTTTGGTCGAAACATTCATTTCCCCCTCCCTTTTAGCCCTCTGTCCCAGCGAACTTATAAATGTCTTGTAACTCGTTGGACCGGGTAAGACTGAGATTCGTACCCCGGCCAGTAGCTCCTTTACAGACTTTCCCCTACAAAATGACAAGATTCTGCATTGGACAAATCTTCGTCGACCGCTGCAGCCTCAGACTGTGCCTCGGTCTCATAATTTTAATCATGTTGCTCTTGAGTTGTGTAGTTAACCGTTTGATGGCTTCGCATGGACTGGTCTTGTGAACCCTGGGTTCCTCTATAGCCTGTTTGTTGTCAAGAGCGCGACGAAGAGTCCACGTCCATTGGCTCTGGGCCCCGGTTCTGTTATCTGTGGGTGCTAATTCTCTTGGAGCTATTTGATTTATTAATGTGCTGAGCCTTGTTTCTACCACCCTGACTCTTAGTGTAATGGGGGTTTTTACCCTGATAACCATGATTGTTGTCTTTTTGTTGACCATTGTGCGAATTTCTCTGAGGGCTACCTGACGAACTACTTTGCGGACCGCTGTAGTTACCTTGTCGCCACCCCTGGCGTTGGCCATCGGGCTTTTGCGACTTGTTTTCAATATGCCTGGCATAATTAGCTGCGAACATAAACCTGTCATTGCTTACTTCTGCCTCTTGGGCCAACGCCAGGGCGGATACAAATCTCGCCGTTGAGCGGAAAACACTGCCTGTTTGAGGGACTTTTTAAGCCCAGATACGAAAGTCTGCAGCGCGTCGTCTCTGAACACTGCGTTGAGGACTGTTGCAGCTGCTACATCGTGGGTCATTATTGTTTTATTTGTCCGTAGCGTAAGTTTTCTTTTAATTTCGCCGTAGTAATTTAGCAAAGGCAGGTCGTCTTGTCTCATTTTATCAAACTGTTGTTGGGCCTGTGATTTTGTTGCGAATATTTGCAACCGCTTGGTAATCGGGAGCTACCGTCATAAGGCTAAAAAAAACCTCCCCTATACTTTTTGATGGTTCGTACACTGCTATGTCTGGTGCATTTTGTATTCTCTCGCTATGCATTTGTTCTTTTAATGCTCTTAATTTGTCTTTAAAATGTTTCTCTTGGTGCAGCAGTGGACCATTTATGGCAGACTTTATCAATTGAATAAGCTGTGCGTCATATTGTTCACTGTTTGTTGTTTTTGTTTTTTTCGATATATTTTCCTTGTAACTCCGGCGAGAGATTGTATATCCCGTCGCAGTGCCTGTAATGGCTGGGCAGTGGACGCTTAGCTTCTGCTGCTGCAGTCCGCACCCTTGCGGTAAAACCGCTGAGGGCGTCGTCGATATCCTCTGCGGAAGCTATATCCCGTCGCAGTGCCTGTAATGGCTGGGCAGTGGACGCTTAGCTACTGCTGCTGCAGTCCGCACCCTTGCGGTAAAACCGCTGAGGGCGTCGTCGATATCCTCTGCGGAAGCTATATCCATGCCTGGGGAGATGGAATCGTTAAGCTTAACACATTGATTGAAGACATTGATATTAATTTGCCTGTCGATGATCCTTTCCAGCCTTGGGTAGTATCTGTCAGCGGTGTTGATTGATATCATCAGTGGCAAGTGATCGGAGCTCAGGTCAGGGCGAGATTCTATTCTGAGCGTCCAGTGTGGGAGACCCCTGTATATTGCAAAATCGAGGCAAGAGGGTCTAAGGCCTGCCTGTGGTGGAAACCTCGTGGGGCTGCCGGTGGCTAAGCATTCGAGTCGCGCGTCGTGCATGAAATCGGTGAGCTCACGTCAACTGGCGTTGCTGCGGCTAGCCCCCCAAAGCTGGTGGTGTGCGTTCCAATCACCGCCCAATAAGCACTTTGGATCAAGGGTGCTAAAGCGCTAACGGAGCTCGTTTGCAGTCCATCTGAAGCCGGGCTGGCAGTATATGGCCCCAAACTCGAAGTCTCCAGCTGCCGTTGAGGCCATTGAAGAGGCTAATTGCAGGTCCGTTACGCGTTGGTGGGAAAGAGCGAGATTCCACTGCGGATGAGTATTGCGGCGGCACCCCAGCGTCGTTGCGCGGGGTGATTCGCTGCGTAGGACGAGTAACCAGGAATGCGAAGAGTCTCCAGATCGCGCATGTGCGTTTCGCTTAAGAGTGCAATGTTTACCTTGTGGAGCTGCATGTAGAGTTGCAACTCGTGGATATTGGCTGGAACGCCGGCCGCGTTGAGGGTGCTCATTTTGAGAGAAGCGCGCTGAGGAGCTCGAGCATGCGATTCAGCATTGGCATGTTCGCCTCTTGCACCTTAAAAAAGCTCTGCATCGAAGTATTTAGAGATTCGATTGCTTCGTGAACTCCATTAATGGGAGGATAGTTTTCTATGTGGTTTGTGGATGACTCTAGTGGGCCAGGCTGTTGTAGAGCACCACGTTGGCGGAGGCGAGGCGTTTGTTGCTGGCCTTGGTATTGCTGCTGTTGTTGTCGTAGCCAAGGGTGCAAGTTGCCGCCGGCGGCTTGGGCGTATATGTGGCCTGTTGTGGAGGTGCAGGTTGGGGCCAGAAGGCGTAAAGAGACTGCCGCTAGTTGATGGCGGTGGGTGCGGAGGTTAAATGGTTGCCGAACTGCTTGTGTGCCTCACAGCCCTTGTAGTTGGCTGGGTGATCCAGGTCGCAGTTGGCACAGGTCGCTCGAACCGAGTCGGACCGTGTGTATTCCACGGATTTGTGTTGATCTCCACATTTGACACAGATGCCGTTCTCTTTGCGTTGTCTGGGCAGTGAATATGTGTAACTTCGTGCCCTAGGCCCTTGAAATAGTCGCGGATCTTGGCGAGAGATGTTAAGTCGTGAAGTCCTTTAATGACTATTTTTTACGATCGCTCCTCTTTGAGCTGATACATACATAAAACAAGAGAGAGGTTCTATTCGGGAGCTCCCGACTAGAGAATACATTGAACCCTCTTATTCCAACACCATATGCAGCTCGTTTGAATTAATAAAGATAAATTAAAAAAAAAGTTCCATTGGCAGTGTCCGAACTTGCAACTGAGCGCATTACTTGTTGCCGACTCTACTCAGCAGCCACACCAGCCTCGGCAGGGCTTGAACTCGCGGCAGATCGCACCACTTACCACTGCCTCTACTCAACAGTCACACTAATAATTGAGTCCTAATAAGAAAAAAAAAACATGAAAATAGCAGCACAGAAAACAATCACAATTGTAATGCTGAGGACAGAATTCGAAGCAGACGCGCATGAATGTGTGTGTGCACATGTATACAGAAATTCTTGCAATTTGCGTTGCAAACACGTGCGTAGTCAAAACACCGAAAAACAAAACATTAATCGATCTTAATGAAATTTTCTACAGTATCTTTTATTGTACCATAGAACATTTGTGTATTCTCAAAAAGTCAATTGCATTTAAATTGTTGCTTAAATTGGTTGGCAATATAAGTTGGGTTATTAACTTGATTTATAGCTATGAGGTAGTAGCGGGGAGGTGGCGATAGGTATAGAATGAAAGATACTTGATATATATATATAATATTCAAGAAGCAACATATCAAGTTTAGTGACTCTAGCTCTTAATATTTACCGAATTTGTTCAAAAACAGAATGTCGATATTGATTTTTATCGATTGCTTAGAAACGGACTAAGTTATCGATTATCGGAAACAAACTCGATCTGCGTAGGCACTAGGAGGACCTACAGCTAAAATTTCAAGTCTCTTGCGTTCATACATACGGACAGACGGACGGACGGACAGACAGACGGACATGGCTAGATCGACTCGGCTATTGATGCTGTTCAAGAATATATACACTTTATGGGGTCGGAGATCGTTCCTTCTGCCTGTTACATACATTTACATTTTGCACAAATACAATATACCCTTTTTACCCATTTTCAATGGGCTCAGGGTCTAAAAATCGTATTTCAAGGGTAATTCATCGAAAATAGACCAAAAATTTGAAAATATTCAATTTTTACGCCTTGCTTCTTGTGCACACCCTTACAAACATTTATTTCGATGATATGACATCAATGAGAGCACTTCGAGTATGTCTTCTCTTTCGAGTGGGCAGATGTGGGAAATTATTAAAGGGTTTGGCCAGTCCATGTGCAAAATTGAAATTTTCCATGCTTCTTGTTGGTAAGAGAACTGAACGTTGGCTTATGTGCATTAAAATATTTTGGTCCGGCCAAGCACGCACAATTACACACTTTTCTATATGTATGGAAGCATTTATGCGTTTGTGTACCTGCCTGTCTGATGCACATTTGACAAGACTTTAAGACAAGTTTTTAAGATTTCTGAATTTCGAGCTCTACAAACACAAAAATGTGTGCGAATGAGCCGGTCAAGGGTTTGTCATGAGACAGAGATATTTTCTTCAATGGGTGCGTAAATTTGGGCGACTGGAACAGTCTTTGTTTTTTGGCATGCCTGCGGTGAGTTTGCGGCCGCAAGAGGCACAAATATGCGAACAGCCAATGAAAACAGGTGAGCCGCATGTGTCGCTCGCTTGCAATTTGATATGGAAGAAATGCAAGTGATCTTTTTATGAATTTTTTGACATTGTAAAAATTGTGGGCTAAAGGGTTGTATGACAGGCAGTTAACGGTCAGTATGTCTACCACGCGTCTGCATCCATATCAAAGTGCAAACAACCGACAAATGCGGCTCACCGTTTTCATTGTTCATTTCACAGCTCACATATATGTTTTTTTTATTTATTTATTTTTATTCTATTTATTTATAACGCTTACAGTATGATAAATATAGCATTTTACGCTTAGGTTATAGCTGCTGTCCTTCTGTTCCTGCCTGTTCGATGAAAAACGTCTACACTCGAAGATAATGTGGTTGGTCTCTACGATTCCTCGGCCACACAAAGAACACTCTTCTGTGCTGTCGTGACCGAATCGCTTCAAGTAGCTCATGAAGCATCCGTGGCCAGATAGGAGCTTCATTAAATAAAAGTTGGTATTACCATACTTGCGGTTTATCCAGGCTTCTAAGTTTGGGATGAGCCTTTGCGTCCAGCGTCCATTAGGTGAGCGATCCCAGCGTAATGGCCATCATGCTCGGCATCATTGCTTCAGTGCGAATCGAGTTTCCTGTCATGTTTCCATAAGCTCTTTAGCAAACTACCGCTTCAATTGCCAGTTCGTTAAGCGGGACCATCCCTGCGATAGCCAAAGCCGTCCGGAAGGTGCAGCTGACCCTTAGGGCGCTTAGGCGATATGTTGTGTCCTCCTAGTCCATGCGCGGATCGAGTTTGTTTCCGATAATCGATAACTTACTCCGTTTCCAATCAATTGATAAAAATCGATACCGAAATCCTGTTTTTAAAGCAAATTGGGTATATAATAAGAACTGGAGTCAACAAAAGTGATATGTTCATGCTAGAATAGAATATACATATATGTCAAGTAACTTTCATTCTATACCTATCGAAACCTCCCCGCTACTACCGCATAGCTATAAATCAAGTTAATAAACCAACTTGTATTGCCCACCAAATTAAGCTACAATTTTAATAGAATTTACTTTTGAGAATACACAAATATTATGTGGTACAATAAAAGATACTGTAGAAAATTTCATTACGATCGGTTAAGAAACATGTATTTGCGGCAAATAGCGCAAATTGCAAGAATTTCTGTATACATGTACACACACACAATCATGCGCGTCTGCTTGGTGTGGTCTTTCGCGAGTTCGAGCCCTACCGGGGAAACGTTTTTTTTTTGGCTGCTGTGGCTACTGAGTAGAGACGGCCGCGAGCAGTGCGGTTAGTTGCGAGCTCGATCCCTGTCAGGGGATCCTTTTTTTTTGTAATTTACCGTTATTACTATAAACGAGCGCGTAGCGCGATTTGCATTTGGTCTTAGAATAAGAGGGTTCAGGGTATCTGTTATTGTATTATTGACTTAAATTGTCTGTCTATGATCTAACATTGTGTCGGTAATTATTATATCGATCGTATTGATTATACGAATTATGCGAAAATGTACAATTTTTAACGAAGCGATAGATAAAAAATCCGATATAGCGAACGTACGAGACAGGAGTGAGTTGCGGCGTCGCTAGCATTGATGCGCTAGCCGCTTAAGACAAAGTGCAAAAGGTAAAAGAAACTGAGATGAGAGCAAAGCGATAAGCGCTAGATAGTTAACAGCAAATAATATTGAGCTATTTTATGATACACGAGAAGAGCCAAACAAACAAAATAATGACATTCCTTGCCTCGCAGGGCAAAATGTAACTGAAATGTTATGCCAACATAATGATAATTTAATTTTTAGCTGCTGAACCGAACATCTATGTTTATGAAATTTGGTTTAGCAATGCTTTGGGCAAACCCAAAGTTAGTATAATGTTTTGTTCCACAAAGTGTATTTCAAAATTCTTATGGGTTTTGATATATTTATATTCCGTTGTTATTTTCTATAATATTCCCATAATGCATTTGTTAATAATTTATTCTTTGGAAGATGCTGTATAAGATTTATTGTTTTGAAGGAAATAATTATCGTGTATTTCTTGGGGCTTTAACGATTTCCCTCGGAATATGGGAAATGATTAGTATATCATTATACCCTGAACCCATTAAAAATGGGTAAAAAGGGTATAATGTATTTTTGCAAATACATGTAACAGGCAGAAGGAAACATCTCCGATCACATAAAGTGTATATATTCTTGATCAGCATTAATAGCCGAGTCGATCTAGCCATGTCTGTCTCTCCGTCCGTCCGTATGTATGCATGCAAGGATATCAGAACCTATAGGGGCTGGAGACTTGAAATTTTAGCTGCAGGTCCTCCTAATCCATGCGCAGATCGAGTTTGTTTCCTATAATCGATAATTTACTCCGTTTCCAAAAATCTATACCGCAATCCTGTTTTTTATGCCGTTACGTGGCACAAGGGTACGTAGCTCTTCGAATCCCAGAACAGTTGACCCCACAACCCGATAGAAGTGATGTTTTGCAGTTTTTAACGCCGCCTCCCAAAGGCCACCAATATGAGGGGAGCGCGGTGAAATGAAGCGCCAGTCAATTGTGTCCGCCAAACAAAACTGGAGCTCTGAGGAAGAGATTATTTAGCTCTAACAGCTCGTTTTTGGCTCCGACAAAGTTGGTGGCATTGTCAGATCAAATCTGACGTGGCTTGCCGCGAGTGCATATAAAGCGCTTGCGAGTATTGAGAAATGCACACGTAGATAGATTCTTGACCAACTCAAAATGAATGGCTTTCGTGGCGAAGCAAATAAATACGTTGATGTAGCATTTTATAGGAGCTTTGTTTCGAGTATCAGGCTTGCAGAAGAATGGGTTTCAACAAATCGCCCCTTTGGAAGACTAGCCATTGCGTGCTCCACCAAGCGGGGCTTGATCCGGATACATCTGATGCATTTGCTTGCTATGCTGGAAACTGTTCTACGGCCAGCAATTGGCCAATATTACAGACGAATTGCTCCCAACAAGCCTCGTGGTCCAACATGGAGATTCCGCTCATGAAAGTGAGTGACAAATGTTGTCTAGGCAGTATAATAGGGTGACGGGCCGCATAACTCCACCAACTCGTAGAATACAAAATTCATCCTGAAAGGGCAATAATGATGAGAGTATACTGGAACGAGCGACCACGTCCTTTGATTGCACGTTCTTTATATCATTCCATAGAGAACCCTTTGAACGTTTCGTAAAAGTATAAACGATTCAAAACATATGTCGGAGATCAAAAGTCCGGGGCGCCGAATACGATGGATAAACTTGTACACATAGGCAAATACTCGTTGAAATGCAGGAAAAGAGTTCACATATTTGCACCTTAATATGGCATCATCTGCAGGATCTGTGATGAGCAGCACTCTTTTGCGTAACTTCAGTATTGGTTTTTCAAAAGAAAAGACGCAGGCCAGCACTCTTGTGTACCAGTCAAAAATTCAGGACCACATGACCAAAGTTTTGATACTATAAGCTCGTCGGGAGTGGCCCCTTTGGAGAGAATGTCAGCTGGATTACTGGCTGTTGGAACATAATGCCACTGGAAGCCCGCTGCGAATTCCTGGATGGTGGCTATACGATTTGCAACGGATACGTCGAACTTCGACGCTTCATCTGGTATCCATGATAGACAAATTGATGAATCTGACCAACAATGGAATGTACCGGTAAATAGTTTCTTTCAGCTTCTTCCTGCATCAATTGGGCTAACAAAAGTGAGCCACAAAGCTCGAGTTTTGGTACCGTAAGAGTTTTAAGTGGAGCCACTCGTGATTTAGAACAAAATAGACGTGAACTCGAATGATGTCCCTTTGAGACCACATAAATGCAAGCTCCGTACGCAGTAATGGTGGATAATTGAACATTGCTGAAAGTTTGGCAAAGTTTCTGCCAGGCAGTATTTAGAGAAGTTGGAAGACTCTCATCCCATTCCAAGTTTTCCTTCCAAAGAAGCTGCATAAAGATCTTGGCCCTAACGATGACCGGTCCAATTAATTCTAGTTGATCGTAAAAACGAGCTAAAGTGGCATGAGAGAAAACAATAATTTATCAGTTGAAGGATCCCACGCAAGGCCCAAAGTTTTGATAATGTCGCTTTCATCACTAAATTTTAAAAATGAGTCCTTATCCTTGTCAGGGTCGCCTTTTAGCACTGCAGAGTGACTCGAGCACCATTTTCTGAGCTCAAAGCAACCTTTAGAGAGGATGCCCTTTGTTTGATTTAATACGTCGATCGCCTCTTGGACCGAGGCACCGCCAGATATAAGGTCATCTACATAGAAATCTCGTCAAAGAATTTTGGCACCAATTGGAAATGAATGTTGCTCGTCGACTGTTAATTGCTGCATTGCTCGAACAGCAAGAAAGGAAGCTGGTTTTGTGCCATACAAAACTATGTCTAACTTGAAGACACAGTAGAATTTCGCCACAGGATGCATTGTAGATAGTTGTCTGGGACCATAACTCTGACACAGCGATACATCTTGCCAATGTCTCCAGTAAGGGCAATAGGGAACGTACGAAATCGCATCAAAATGTTAAACAGCTTCGGTTGTATGACGGCCCAGACATCAACACTTCATTTAGCGAACATCCAGTGCTGGTGACAGCTGAACCATCAGACACGAAACGAAGTTTGGTGCTCGTGCTTTGTTCCTTCAGCACGCAATGATGAGGGAGAAAATATTTGCATAAACGTAACGACTTTGGAGGGACAAGAGTCATATGGCCGAGCTGCATTTATTCTTGAATGAACGCGCAATACTGGGATTTAAGGTTGGGATGACGATGCAACTTTCTCTCAAGCGATATAAATCTGCGAAATGCCTGTTGATAAGATTCACCTAATTGATCCAGACTGAGTTTGACAGGGAGTCGCCCGGAATATGCTCCTATTGGCAACCTTTGGAAATTCTCAACAAAATGCTCCTCGCAGCCAAGCTCTTCCTTTGTTGCCTTAGCAACAGGCTCTGGAAAACTTTCGACTTCCCAAAATCGTTGAATTAACTCATCTGTTCGGCCATCGGACTCAGTTCGGGCATCAGACGATACACGATTGGCCAAAAGAGAGGTACCGCCTTGCTGGGAACCGCCACCTGCAACTATCTATCCAACGCGTGTCTTCTGCAGAAGAGGCAATCCCGGCGGCAGTTTTATTTGCCCGACACACATTAGCTCGTAGAAAAGGCCGATAAATAAGTCAACTCGCTGCGGCTTGTAAAAGCAAGGATCAGCGAGGCGAATAATTTCAGGCACATTCCAATTAGTTGCGATACTTGGCTGGCGATCTGCTATACTGGAAGCTACGAAGGCTGTGATGATTGCAGAGTAATCTGGCGTTTGAGATTGCAGATTGACGGTCACAGTGCATCCGTCAGTAGCGAAAGGAGCTTTTCCCAGGCCAGCAACTGCCACTGAAGATGGACTTTTCTTCAACTGAGGCTGTTGAGCGAATCGTGATGTAATTTAATGCAGCTGTGACCCACCATCCAATACAGCACGACACGGAACTAGAGTCCCAGACCGATTTTTAACTAGTACAATAGCAATGGCCGGGAACCCAACATCGCTGCTGAGGTTGTGGGCAACAAGAGAGGTAGAGTCGGGGACTGAAGAAGCTGCAGTAGGAATGACAGACAGGAATCGAAGGCAAAACGTCTAAATACAGCAGTGTATGGTGCTTGGAGCCACATGTGCGACAAGTTCCGGAATTGCATGTTCGTAAAAGATGTCCCCTTTTAAGGCAGTTGAGGCATAAAGATAACCGTTTTGCTTCCTTG
Source organism: Drosophila littoralis (assembly GCA_018903485.1). Classification (NCBI taxonomy): domain Eukaryota; kingdom Metazoa; phylum Arthropoda; class Insecta; order Diptera; family Drosophilidae; genus Drosophila; species Drosophila littoralis. The sequence continues at coordinate 34,912 of JAEIGF010000579.1, read as the reverse complement.
AGACGCATCTCTAAAGACAAATTGCCAAATCTTGCGCATTGCAATATATTATGCTCTTCACCATTACAAAATACGCAAACAGCAGCCATTGAGCTAGTAACAACGAGTGATGTCGTACTGGGGCTAGTCTTTATGTTCTTGCCCACCTGAGAGCTCGGCGTATAGGTTGCCATAGCATAATCCACACTCTCTAGGGCTCTGCAGCATTGCTCAAAAAATGTGGCAATTTGTGCCCATGACGGAATTTAATTTGCAAAAGCGGGATCCTCCAGCTTCTCTTCCCACTTCGCCTGCGTAACAGGATCCAGTTTTTGCAGTTGCACCTGAACAAGGATGCAACCAGCAATTTGCTCCTTGCTACCCAAACTGGTAGGAGCACGAATATGGGCATTAAACTTATCCGACAATTCACGCAGCATCCCAACGGAGCCATTCTCTACCTTCTTGAGCTCCAGCAGTTCAACGATATGTGCTTGAAATACTAATCGACGGTTATCAAATCGTTTTTGTTATAAATTTAATGCTATGGAATAATTAGCCTCTGATATTTCCAATGATCGAATGGTATCCAGCGCAGAGTAATTCAAGCAGAGCCGCAAATGCTGCATTTTTTCAACGTTTGTGAGCTCGGTATGATTTTCGATTAAAGTTGTGAACATTGAAAAAAAATCGGACCACTCCGTATAACCTCCAGAAAACGTTGGCAATTTGATTGGCGGTAAGGTCGGCAGCGCTCTGGATCTAGTCATTGACGATTTCGTCAAAGTCTAGTTATTCCAATTTGTTTTGAGCGTCTTCGAATGCAGATTCCATTTTTTCAATCCGCTTGAGCAGCACCGACAATGCTATTTCATCATTATTGACAACAGGCGTTCAACCGAACGCTAGATTGTACCGCCTGCAACCGCTTATGCGAGGACGCCACCTTCCCACTTCGCCTGCGTAACAGAATCCAGTTTTTGCAGTTGCACCTGAACAAGGATGCAACCAGCAATTTGCTCCTTGCTACCCAAATTGGTAAGAGCACGAATATGGGCATTAAACTTATCCGACAATTCACGCAGCATCCCAACGGAGCCATTCTCTACCTTCTTGAGCTACAGCAGTTCAACGATATGTGCTTGAAATACTAATCGACGGTTATCAAATCGTTTTTGTATTAAATTTAATGCTATGGAATAATTAGCCTCTGATATTTCCAATGATCGAATGGTATCCAGCGCAGAGTCCTTCAAGCAGAGCCGCAAATGCTGCATTTTTTCAACGTTTGTGAGCTCGGTATGATTTTCGATTAAAGTTGTGAATATTGAAACAAAATCGGACCACTCCGTATAACCTACAGAAAACGTTGGCAATTTGATTGGCGGTAAGGTCGGCAGCGCTCTGGATCTAGTCATTGACGATTTCGTCAAAGTCTAGATATTCCAATTTGTTTTGAGCGTCTTCGAATGCAGATTCCATTTTTTCATTCCGCTTGAGCAGCACCGACAATGCTATTTCATCATTATTGACAACAGGCGTTCAACCGAACGCTAGATTGTACCGCCTGCAACCGCTTCGCCTGCGTAACAGAATCCAGTTTTTGCAGTTGCACCTGAACAAGGATGCAACCAGCAATTTGCTCCTTGCTACCCAAATTGGTAAGAGCACGAATATGGGCATTAAACTTATCCGACAATTCACGCAGCATCCCAACGGAGCCATTCTCTACCTTCTTGAGCTACAGCAGTTCAACGATATGTGCTTGAAATACTAATCGACGGTTATCAAATCGTTTTTGTATTAAATTTAATGCTATGGAATAATTAGCCTCTGATATTTCCAATGATCGAATGGTATCCAGCGCAGAGTCCTTCAAGCAGAGCCGCAAATGCTGCATTTTTTCAACGTTTGTGAGCTCGGTATGATTTTCGATTAAAGTTGTGAATATTGAAACAAAATCGGACCACTCCGTATAACCTACAGAAAACGTTGGCAATTTGATTGGCGGTAAGGTCGGCAGCGCTCTGGATCTAGTCATTGACGATTTCGTCAAAGTCTAGATATTCCAATTTGTTTTGAGCGTCTTCGAATGCAGATTCCATTTTTTCATTCCGCTTGAGCAGCACCGACAATGCTATTTCATCATTATTGACAACAGGCGTTCAACCGAACGCTAGATTGTACCGCCTGCAACCGCTTCGCCTGCGTAACAGAATCCAGTTTTTGCAGTTGCACCTGAACAAGGATGCAACCAGCAATTTGCTCCTTGCTACCCAAATTGGTAAGAGCACGAATATGGGCATTAAACTTATCCGACAATTCACGCAGCATCCCAACGGAGCCATTCTCTACCTTCTTGAGCTACAGCAGTTCAACGATATGTGCTTGAAATACTAATCGACGGTTATCAAATCGTTTTTGTATTAAATTTAATGCTATGGAATAATTAGCCTCTGATATTTCCAATGATCGAATGGTATCCAGCGCAGAGTCCTTCAAGCAGAGCCGCAAATGCTGCATTTTTTCAACGTTTGTGAGCTCGGTATGATTTTCGATTAAAGTTGTGAATATTGAAACAAAATCGGACCACTCCGTATAACCTACAGAAAACGTTGGCAATTTGATTGGCGGTAAGGTCGGCAGCGCTCTGGATCTAGTCATTGACGATTTCGTCAAAGTCTAGATATTCCAATTTGTTTTGAGCGTCTTCGAATGCAGATTCCATTTTTTCATTCCGCTTGAGCAGCACCGACAATGCTATTTCATCATTATTGACAACAGGCGTTCAACCGAACGCTAGATTGTACCGCCTGCAACCGCTTATGCGAGGACGCCACCTTGCGCTTTAAATTTGACACCCTGTTTGTAGGCTGAGCCAGCGATTCAGCAGTAGAACTTTCCATGGAAACCGAAGAAACGAAATGTGGTAAAAAAAACCGAATATAAACTGCACACGAGAGTTCGTTGACCGTTCACTTATTGTCAGCACTGTAATCTCTTAATCGCGCGCAAAATGCAACGCGTCTGTATGTATGTGTATATATGCTTATGTACACAGACTCCGCTTTACTGCAATTTACCGCACGACACTTGCTTGTACATATGTATGTATGTATATAAGAGCGGTTTTTAATTGCTGCCGAACTAGTAAAATCAGCTTAATTTTAATTTAAATAATTTTATGCGACAATACAATGTTAAATAATAAAAGAAATCACGTCGGGGTCACCAAAATGTTGGGTTAAGAAGCTTTTTATTAGCACTTAATAGTGAAAAGTTTAGACTGTTATGAAAATGCTGCTTTTTCTTATAACTTCACGCAACAGTTAATTTATTTATATTCTTATATCGAGCGTATTGATTTACGATTGATTTTTAACGAAGCGATATATAAGAAATCCGATACAGCGAAAGTACGAGACAAGAGTTAGTTGCGGCGTCGCTAGCATTGATGCGCTAGCCGCTTAAGACAAAGTGCAAAAGGTAAAAGAGCGAGATAACAGAAACTGCGATGAGAGCAAAGCGAAAGGCGCTAGATAGTTAACAGCAAAAATTATTGAGCTATTTTATGATACGCGAGAAGAGCCAAACAAACAAAATAATGACATTCCTTGCCTCGCAGGGCAAAATGTAACTGAAATGTTATGCCAATATAATGATAATTTAATTTTTAGCTGCTGAACCGAACATACTCCCCCCGTTGAACGATTGAGCTTCAACAGGAACTGCAACTGCAACGCGCGCGATGTCATCAGTTCCTTTGATCAATTTCATTTCAAAGGAGGTAAGTTTTCGTCTTTGATAAGAACTATGTCGTTGAGAACCACACCAGGCTTGGGGGTCCGCCATTTGGAACGATGTTGAAGAAGATTTAAATATTCTTCTCGACAGCGAGACCCAAAGACTTGGTGCATGTAGGACACTCGCTGCCAGCTATCCAGACGATTAAAATTGAGCCGTGTCACATCTGGGTCTGTGAACATGGATTGTGGGACACCAAAATAATAAGCAGACGTGAGAACATCAAGGTCTTCTGGATCTTCTAAAATAGGAAGCAGTGGTCTAGAATTAATGACTGCCGTTATGTGGCACACAAGGGTACGAAGCTCTTCGAATCCCAGAACAGTTGACCCCACAACCCGATAGAAATGATGTTTTGCAGTTTTTACCTCCGCCTCCCAAAGGCCACCCAAGTGAGGGGAGCGCGGTGAAATGAAGCGCGAGTCAATTGTGTCCGACAAAGTTGGTGGCATTGTCAGACCAAATCTGACGTGGCTTGCCACGAGTGCATATAAAGCGCTTTAGAGCATTGAGAACTGCACACGTAGATAGATCCTTGACCAACTCAAAATAAATGACTTTCGTGGCGAAGCAAAGGGAAAGGGCAATAATGATGAGAGTATACTGGAACGAGCGACCACGTCCTTTGATTGCACGTTCTTCATATCATTCCATAGAGAACCCTTTGAACGTTTCGTAAAAGTATAAGCGATCCAAAACATATGTCGGAGATCAAAAGTCCGGGGCGCCGAATACGATGGATAAACTTGTACACATAGGCAAATATTCGTTGAAATGCAGGAAAAGAGTTCACATATTTGCACCTTAATATGGCATCATCTGCAGGATCTGTGATGAGCAGCACTCTTTTGCGTAACTCCAGTATTCGTTTTTTCAAAAAGAAACGACGCAGGCCAGCACTCTTGTGTACCAGTCAAAAATTCAGGACCACATGACCAAAGTTTTGATTCTATAAGCTCGTCGGGAGTGGCCCCTTTGGAGACAATGTCAGCTGGATAATGCCACTGGAAGCCCGCTGTGAATTCCTGGATGGTGGCTATACGATTTGCAACGGATACGTCGAACTTCGACGATTCATCTCGTATCCATGATAGACAAATTGATTAATCTGACCAACAATGGAATGTACCGGTAAATAGTTTCATTTCAGCTACTTCCTGCATCAATTGGGCTAACAAAAGTGCGCCACAAAGCTCGAGTTTTGGTACCGTAAGAGTTTTAAGTGGAGCCACTCGTGATTTAGAACAAAATAGACGTGAACTCGAATGATGTCCCTTTGAGACCACATAAATGCAAGCTCCGTACGCAGTAATGCTGGCGTCACAGAAACCGCGGAAAGGTGGATAATTGAACATTGCTGAAAGTTTGGCAAAGTTCCTGCCAGGCAGTATTTAGAGAAGTTAGAAGACTCTCATCCCATTCCAAGTTTTCCTTCCAAAGAAGCTGCATAAAGATCTTGGCCCTAACGATGACCGGTCCAATTAATTCTAGTTGAACGTAAAAACGAGCTAAAGTGGATAGAACAGATCTCTTGCAAGGTTTAATAATTTATAAGTTGAAGGATCCCACGCAAGGCCCAACGTTTTGGTAATGTCGCTTTCATCACTAAATTTTAAAAATGAGTCCTTATCCTTGTCAGGGACGCCTTTTAGCACTGCAGAGTGACTCGAGCACCATTTTCTGAGCTCAAAGCAACCTTTAGAGAGGATGCCCTTTGTTTGATTTAATACGTCGATCGCCTCTTGGACCGAGGCACCGCCAGATATAAGGTCATCTACATAGAAATCTCGTCAAAGAATTTTGGCACCAATTGGAAATGAATGTTGCTCGTCGACTGTCAATTGCTGCATTGCTCGAATAGCAAGAAAGGAAGCTGGCTTTGTGCCATACAAAACTATGTCCAACTTGAAGACACAGTAGAATTTCGCCACAGGATGCATTGTAGATAGTCGTCTGGGACCATAACTCTGACACAGCGATACATCTTGCCAATGTCTCCAGTAAGGGCAACAGGGAACGTACGAAATCGCATCAAAATGTTAAACAGCTTCGGTTGTATGACGGCCCAGACATCAACACTTCATTTAGCGAACATCCAGTGCTGGTGACAGCTGAACCATCAGACACGAAACGAAGTTTGGTGCTCGTGCTTTGTTCCTTCAGCACGCAATGATGAGGGAGAAAATATTTGCATAAACGTAACGACTTTGGAGGGACAAGAGTCATATGGCCGAGCTGCATTTATTCTTGAATGATCGCGCAATACTGGGATTTAAGGTAGGGATGACGATGCAACTTTCTCTCAAGCGATATAAATCTGCGAAATGCCTGTTGATAAGATTCACCTAATTGATCCAGACTGAGTTTGACAGGGAGTCGCCCGGAATATGCTCCTATTGGCAACCTTTGGAAATTCTCAACAAAATGCTCCTCGCAGCCAAGCTCTTCCTTTGTTGCCTTAGCAACAGGCTCTGGAAAACTTTCGACTTCCCAAAATCGTTGAATTACTTCATCTGTTCGGCCATCGGACTCAGTTCGGGCATCAGACGATACACGATTGGCCAAAAGAGAGGTACCGCCTTGCTGGGAACCGCCACCTGCAACTATCTATCCAACGCGTGTCTTCTGCAGAAGAGGCAATCCCGGCGGCAGTTTTATTTGCCCGACACATTAGCTCGTAGAAAAGGCCGATAAATAAGTCAACTCGCTGCGGCTTGTAAAAGCAAGGATCAGCGAGGCGAATAATTTCAGGCACATTCCAATTAGTTGCGATACTTGGCTGGCGATCTGCTATACTGGAAGCTACGAAGGCTGTGATGATTGCAGAGTAATCTGGCGTTTGAGATTGCAGATTGACGGTCACAGTGCATCCGTCAGTAGCGAAAGGAGCTTTTCCCAGGCCAGCAACTGCCACTGAAGATGGACTTTTCTTCAACTGAGGCTGTTGAGCGAATCGTGATGTAATTTAATGCAGCTGTGACCCACCATCCAATACAGCACGACACGGAACTAGAGTCCCAGACCGATTTTTAACTAGTACAATAGCAATGGCCGGGAACCCAACATCGCTGCTGAGGTTGTGGGCAACAAGAGAGGTAGAGTCGGGGACTGAAGAAGCTGCAGTAGGAATGACAGACTGAGGAATCGAAGGCAAAACCTCTTAATACAGCAGTGTATGGTGCTTGGAGCCACATGTGCGACAAGTTCCGGAATTGCATGTTCGTAAAAGATGTCCCCTTTTAAGGCAGTTGAGGCATAAAGATAACCGTTTTGCTTCCTTGAGACGCATCTCTAAAGACAAATTGCCAAATCTTGCGCATTGCAATATATTATGCTCTTCACCATTACAAAATACGCAAACAGCAGCCATTGAGCTAGTAACAACGAGTGATGTCGTACTGGGGCTAGTCTTTATGTTCTTGCCCACCTGAGAGCTCGGCGTATAGGTTGCCATAGCATAATCCACACTCTCTAGGGCTCTGCAGCATTGCTCAAAAAATGTGGCAATTTGTGCCCATGACGGAATTTAATTTGCAAAAGCGGGATCCTCCAGCTTCTCTTCCCACTTCGCCTGCGTAACAGGATCCAGTTTTTGCAGTTGCACCTGAACAAGGATGCAACCAGCAATTTGCTCCTTGCTACCCAAACTGGTAGGAGCACGAATATGGGCATTAAACTTATCCGACAATTCACGCAGCATCCCAACGGAGCCATTCTCTACCTTCTTGAGCTCCAGCAGTTCAACGATATGTGCTTGAAATACTAATCGACGGTTATCAAATCGTTTTTGTAATAAATTTAATGCTATGGAATAATTAGCCTCTGATATTTCCAATGATCGAATGGTATCCAGCGCAGAGTAATTCAAGCAGAGCCGCAAATGCTGCATTTTTTCAACGTTTGTGAGCTCGGTATGATTTACGATTAAAGTTGTGAACATTGAAAAAAAATCGGACCACTCCGTATAACCTCCAGAAAACGTTGGCAATTTGATTGGCGGTAAGGTCGGCAGCGCTCTGGATCTAGTCATTGACGATTTCGTCAAAGTCTAGTTATTCCAATTTGTTTTGAGCGTCTTCGAATGCAGATTCCATTATTTCAATCCGCTTGAGCAGCACCGACAATGCTATTTCATCATTATTGACAACAGGCGTTCAACCGAAGACTAGATTGTACCGCCTGCAACCGCTTATGCGAGGACGCCTCCTTCCCACTTCGCCTGCGTAACAGAATCCAGTTTTTGCAGTTGCACCTGAACAAGGATGCAACCAGCAATTTGCTCCTTGCTACCCAAATTGGTAAGAGCACGAATATGGGCATTAAACTTATCCGACAATTCACGCAGCATCCCAACGGAGCCATTCTCTACCTTCTTGAGCTCCAGCAGTTCAACGATATGTGCTTGAAATACTAATCGACGGTTATCAAATCGTTTTTGTAATAAATTTAATGCTATGGAATAATTAGCCTCTGGTATTTCCAATGATCGAATGGTATCCAGCGCAGAGTCCTTCAAGCAGAGCCGCAAATGCTGCATTTTTTCCACGTTTGTGAGCTCGGTATGATTTTCGATTAAAGTTGTGAACATTGAAAAAAAAATCGGACCACTCCGTATAACCTCCAGAAAACGTTGGCAATTTGATTGGCGGTAAGGTCGGCAGCGCTCTGGATCTAGTCATTGACGATTTCGTCAAAGTCTAGTTATTCCAATTTGTTTTGAGCGTCTTCGAATGCAGATTCCATTTTTTCAATCCGCTTGAGCAGCACCGACAATGCTATTTCATCATTATTGACAACAGGCGTTCGGTTGACGTTAGATTGTACCGCCTGCAACCGCTTATGCGAGGACGCCACCTTGCGCTTTAAATTTGACACCCTGTTTGTAGGCTGAGCCAGCGATTCAGCAGTAGAACTTTCCATGGAAACCGAAGAAACGAAATGTGGTAAAAAAAACCGAATATAAACTGCACACGAGAGTTCGTTGACCGTTCACTTATTGTCAGCACTGTAATCTCTTAATCGCGCGCAAAATGCAACGCGTCTGTATGTATGTGTATATATGCTTATGTACACAGACTCCGCTTTACTGCAATTTACCGCACGACACTTGCTTGTACATATGCATGTATGTATATAAGAGCGGTTTTTAATTGCTGCCGAACTAGTAAAATCAGCTTAATTTTAATTTAAATAATTTTATGCGACAATACAATGTTAAATAATAAAAGAAATCACGTCGGGGTCACCAAAATGTTGGGTTAAGAAGCTTTTTTATTAGCACTTAATAGTGAAAAGTTTAGACTGTTATGAAAATGCTGCTTTTTCTTATAACTTCACGCAACAGTTAATTTATTTATATTCTTATATCGAGCGTATTGATTTACGATTGATTTTTAACGAAGCGATATATAAGAAATCCGATACAGCGAAAGTACGAGACAAGAGTTAGTTGCGGCGTCGCTAGCATTGATGCGCTAGCCGCTTAAGACAAAGTGCAAAAGGTAAAAGAGCGAGATAACAGAAACTGCGATGAGAGCAAAGCGAAAGGCGCTAGATAGTTAACAGCAAAAATTATTGAGCTATTTTATGATACGCGAGAAGAGCCAAACAAACAAAATAATGACATTCCTTGCCTCGCAGGGCAAAATGTAACTGAAATGTTATGCCAATATAATGATAATTTAATTTTTAGCTGCTGAACCGAACATACTCCCCCCGTTGAACGATTGAGCTTCAACAGGAACTGCAACTGCAACGCGCGCGATGTCATCAGTTCCTTTGATCAATTTCATTTCAAAGGAGGTAAGTTTTCGTCTTTGATAAGAACTATGTCGTTGAGAACCACACCAGGCTTGGGGGTCCGCCATTTGGAACGATGTTGAAGAAGATTTAAATATTCTTCTCGACAGCGAGACCCAAAGACTTGGTGCATGTAGGACACTCGCTGCCAGCTATCCAGACGATTAAAATTGAGCCGTGTCACATCTGGGTCTGTGAACATGGATTGTGGGACACCAAAATAATAAGCAGACGTGAGAACATCAAGGTCTTCTGGATCTTCTAAAATAGGAAGCAGTGGTCTAGAATTAATGACTGCCGTTATGTGGCACACAAGGGTACGAAGCTCTTCGAATCCCAGAACAGTTGACCCCACAACCCGATAGAAGTGATGTTTTGCAGTTTTTACCTCCGCCTCCCAAAGGCCACCCAAGTGAGGGGAGCGCGGTGAAATGAAGCGCGAGTCAATTGTGTCCGACAAAGTTGGTGGCATTGTCAGACCAAATCTGACGTGGCTTGCCACGAGTGCATATAAAGCGCTTTAGAGCATTGAGAAATGCACACGTAGATAGATCCTTGACCAACTCAAAATAAATGACTTTCGTGGCGAAGCAAAGGGAAAGGGCAATAATGATGAAAGTATACTGGAACGAGCGACCACGTCCTTTGATTGCACGTTCTTCATATCATTCCATAGAGAACCCTTTGAACGTTTCGTAAAAGTATAAGCGATCCAAAACATATGTCGGAGATCAAAAGTCCGGGGCGCCGAATACGATGGATAAACTTGTACACATAGGCAAATACTCGTTGAAATGCAGGAAAAGAGTTCACATATTTGCACCTTAATATGGCATCATCTGCAGGATCTGTGATGAGCAGCACTCTTTTGCGTAACTCCAGTATTCGTTTTTTCAAAAAGAAACGACGCAGGCCAGCACTCTTGTGTACCAGTCAAAAATTCAGGACCACATGACCAAAGTTTTGATTCTATAAGCTCGTCGGGAGTGGCCCCTTTGGAGACAATGTCAGCTGGATAATGCCACTGGAAGCCCTGCTGTGAATTCCTGGATGGTGGCTATACGATTTGCAACGGATACGTCGAGCTTCGACGATTCATCTCGTATCCATGATAGACAAATTGATTAATCTGACCAACAATGGAATGTACCGGTAAATAGTTTCATTTCAGCTACTTCCTGCATCAATTGGGCTAACAAAAGTGCGCCACAAAGCTCGAGTTTTGGTACCGTAAGAGTTTTAAGTGGAGCCACTCGTGATTTAGAACAAAATAGACCCGAACTCGAATGATGTCCCTTTCAGACCACATAAATGCAAGCTCCGTACGCAGTAATGCTGGCGTCACAGAAACCGCGGGAAGGTGGATAATTGAACATTGCTGAAAGTTTGGCAAAGTTCCTGCCAGGCAGTATTTAGAGAAGTTAGAAGACTCTCATCCCATTCCAAGTTTTCCTTCCAAAGAAGCTGCATAAAGATCTTGGCCCTAACGATGATCGGTCCAATTAATTCTAGTTGAACGTAAAAACGAGCTAAAGTGGATAGAACAGATCTCTTGCAAGGTTTAATAATTTATCAGTTGAAGGATCCCACGCAAGGCCCAAAGTTTTGGTAATGTCGCTTTCATCACTAAATTTTAAAAATGAGTCCTTATCCTTGTCAGGGATGCCTTTTAGCACTGCAGAGTGACTCGAGCACCATTTTCTGAGCTCAAAGCAACCTTTAGAGAGGATGCCCTTTGTTTGATTTAATACGTCGATCGCCTCTTGGACCGAGGCACCGCCAGATATAAGGTCATCTACATAGAAATCTCGTCAAAGAATTTTGGCACCAATTGGAAATGAATGTTGCTCGTCGACTGTCAATTGCTGCATTGCTCGAATAGCAAGAAAGGAAGCTGGCTTTGTGCCATACAAAACTATGTCCAACTTGAAGACACAGTAGAATTTCGCCACAGGATGCATTGTAGATAGTCGTCTGGGACCATAACTCTGACACAGCGATACATCTTGCCAATGTCTCCAGTAAGGGCAACAGGGAACGTACGAAATCGCATCAAAATGTTAAACAGCTTCGGTTGTATGACGGCCCAGACATCAACACTTCATTTAGCGAACATCCAGTGCTGGTGACAGCTGAACCATCAGACACGAAACGAAGTTTGGTGCTCGTGCTTTGTTCCTTCAGCACGCAATGATGAGGGAGAAAATATTTGCATAAACGTAACGACTTTGGAGGGACAAGAGTCATATGGCCGAGCTGCATTTATTCTTGAATGAACGCGCAATACTGGGATTTAAGGTTGGGATGACGATGCAACTTTCTCTCAAGCGATATAAATCTGCGAAATGCCTGTTGATAAGATTCACCTAATTGATCCAGACTGAGTTTGACAGGGAGTCGCCCGGAATATGCTCCTATTGGCAACCTTTGGAAATTCTCAACAAAATGCTCCTCGCAGCCAAGCTCTTCCTTTGTTGCCTTAGCAACAGGCTCTGGAAAACTTTCGACTTCCCAAAATCGTTGAATTAACTCATCTGTTCGGCCATCGGACTCAGTTCGGGCATCAGACGATACACGATTGGCCAAAAGAGAGGTACCGCCTTGCTGGGAACCGCCACCTGCAACTATCTATCCAACGCGTGTCTTCTGCAGAAGAGGCAATCCCGGCGGCAGTTTTATTTGCCCGACACACATTAGCTCGTAGAAAAGGCCGATAAATAAGTCAACTCGCTGCGGCTTGTAAAAGCAAGGATCAGCGAGGCGAATAATTTCAGGCACATTCCAATTAGTTGCGATACTTGGCTGGCGATCTGCTATACTGGAAGCTACGAAGGCTGTGATGATTGCGGAGTAATCTGGCGTTTGAGATTGCAGATTGACGGTCACAGTGCATCCGTCAGTAGCGAAAGGAGCTTTTCCCAGGCCAGCAACTGCCACTGAAGATAGACCTTTCTTCAACTGAGGCTGTTGAGCGAATCGGGATGTAATTTAATGCAGCTGTGACCCACCATCCAATACAGCACGACACGGAACTAGAGTCCCAGACCGATTTTTAACTAGTACAATAGCAATGGCCGGGAACCCAACATCGCTGCTGAGGTTGTGGGCAACAAGAGAGGTAGAGTCGGGGACTGAAGAAGCTGCAGTAGGAATGACAGACTGAGGAATCAAAGGCAAAACGTCTAAATACAGCAGTGTATGGTGCTTGGAGCCACATGTGCGACAAGTTCCGGAATTGCATGTTCGTAAAAGATGTCCCCTTTTAAGGCAGTTGAGGCATAAAGATAACCGTTTTGCTTCCTTGAGACGCATCTCTAAAGACAAATTGCCAAATCTTGCGCATTGCAATATATTATGCTCTTCACCATTACAAAATACGCAAACAGCAGCCATTGAGCTAGTAACAACGAGTGATGTCGTACTGGGGCTAGTCTTTATGTTCTTGCCCACCTGAGAGCTCGGCGTATAGGTTGCCATAGCATAATCCACACTCTCTAGGGCTCTGCAGCATTGCTCAAAAAATGTGGCAATTTGTGCCCATGACGGAATTTAATTTGCAAAAGCGGGATCCTCCAGCTTCTCTTCCCACTTCGCCTGCGTAACAGGATCCAGTTTTTGCAGTTGCACCTGAACAAGGATGCAACCAGCAATTTGCTCCTTGCTACCCAAACTGGTAGGAGCACGAATATGGGCATTAAACTTATCCGACAATTCACGCAGCATCCCAACGGAGCCATTCTCTACCTTCTTGAGCTCCAGCAGTTCAACGATATGTGCTTGAAATACTAATCGACGGTTATCAAATCGTTTTTGTTATAAATTTAATGCTATGGAATAATTAGCCTCTGATATTTCCAATGATCGAATGGTATCCAGCGCAGAGTCCTTCAAGCAGAGCCGCAAATGCTGCATTTTTTCAACGTTTGTGAGCTCGGTATGATTTTCGATTAATGTTGTGAATATTGAAACAAAATCGGACCACTCCGTATAACCTACAGAAAACGTTGGCAATTTGATTGGCGGTAAGGTCGGCAGCGCTCTGGATCTAGTCATTGACGATTTCGTCAAAGTCTAGATATTCCAATTTGTTTTGAGCGTCTTCGAATGCAGATTCCATTTTTTCAATCCGCTTGAGCAGCACCGACAATGCTATTTCATCATTATTGACAACAGGCGTTCGGTTGACGCTAGATTGTACCGCCTGCAACCGCTTATGCGAGGACGCCACCTTGCGCTTTAAATTTGACACCCTGTTTGTAGGCTGAGCCAGCGATTCAGCAGAAGAACTTTCCATGGAAACCGAAGAAACGAAATGTGGTAAAAAAAACCGAATATAAACTGCACACGAGAGTTCGTTGACCGTTCACTTATTGTCAGCACTGTAATCTCTTAATCGCGCGCAAAATGCAACGCGTCTGTATGTATGTGTATATATGCTTATGTACACAGACTCCGCTTTACTGCAATTTACCGCACGACACTTGCTTGTACATATGTATGTATGTATATAAGAGCGGTTTTTAATTGCTGCCGAACTAGTCAAATCAGCTTAATTTTAATTTAAATAATTTTATGCGACAATACAATGTTAAATAATAAAAGAAATCACGTCGGGGTCACCACAATATTGGGTTAAGAACCTTTTTTATTAGCACTTAATAGTGAAAAGTTTAGACTGTTATGAAAATGCTGCTTTTTCTTATAACTTCACGCAACAGTTAATTTATTTATATTCTTATATCGAGCGTATTGATTTACGATTGATTTTTAACGAAGCGATAGATAAAAAATCCGATATAGCGAACGTACGAGACAGGAGTGAGTTGCGGCGTCGCTAGCATTGATGCGCTAGCCGCTTAAGACAAAGTGCAAAAGGTAAAAGAAACTGAGATGAGAGCAAAGCGATAAGCGCTAGATAGTTAACAGCAAATAATATTGAGCTATTTTATGATACGCGAGAAGAGCCAAACAAACAAAATAATGACATTCCTTGCCTCGCAGGGCAAAATGTAACTGAAATGTTATGCCAACATAATGATAATTTAATTTTTAGCTGCTGAACCGAACATCTATGTTTATGAAATTTGGTTTAGCAATGCTTTGGGCAAACCCAAAGTTAGTATAATGTTTTGTTCCACAAAGTGTATTTCAAAATTCTTTTGGGTTTTGATATATTTATATTCCGTTGTTATTTTCTTCAACATTCCCATAATGCATTTGTTAACAATTTATTCTTTGGAATATGCTGTATAAGATTATTGTTTTGAAGGAAATAATTATCGTGTATTACTTGGGGCTTTAACGATTTCCCTCGGAATATGGGAAATGATTAGTATATCATTATACCCTGAACCCATTAAAAATGGGTAAAAAGGGTATAATGTATTTTTGCAAATACATGTAACAGGCAGAAGGAAACATCTCCGATCACATAAAGTGTATATATTCTTGATCAGCATCAATAGCCGAGTCGATCTAGCCTTGTCCGTCTGTCTCTCCGTCCGTCCGTATGTATGCACGCAAGGATATCAGAACCTATAGGAGCTGGAGACTTGAAATTTTAGCTGCAGGTCCTCCTAGTCCATGCGCAGATCGAGTTTGTTTCCGATAATTGATAACTTACTCCGTTTCCAATTAATCGATAAAATCCGATACCAAATCCTGCGAAATAAGAGCTAGAGTCTCCAAAAGTGAGTAGGGTTAGTTCAAATTGTGATTTGGTATTTCTATGCTCAGTTTTTGCAATATTACATACTTCGCATTCATTGATTATGGTTTAAATAATCTAAAAAATAATATGCTTCGTTGAAAATTTTAGCTAGTTTCTCTATGCCCGGGTGTAACAGTTTCCTGTGAGTTTTGATAGTAATTTCCATGAATTCCGCATATGTTTGTATGTGTTTTAGTTTATTGGTGGATCTCATAACTTTAGTAGTGTAATATAGACTGACAATTTCTATAAAAGTAGACTAGCGGGTATAGCCCGGCCTTGTCCATGGCACGTATGTTATAAAATCAATGTTCTCAAAAAGCTTTGAAAATGATTTTGAAACTAAGCGGACGGTAAACAAACTACTTTCAAATAAAAGTTAACCGCCCTTTCACCACTGTTGCAAGTGGATTTTAGATTTTACGAAATATGTGAAACACATCTCAAATGATTTATTGTGTAGATCCTTGAAAATGAATTTGAGAGCGAAACGTCATCCACCAAATCTTTGAACCCTATTTCCACCAAGGAGGAATACATTTTCAAAAAAGTGTGAAACACCCCTCAAATTAATTTGAGCAAAGATCTTTGAAATTGAGATTGAGGCCGATCGGATGGTGGACAAAAAAGTTTGATACAAACGTTTTTCACGATTTTTCCATACTTGCGGGTGGAATTTCTCAAATCGCTGAAACATGTATTTATTACGTTCATATGTAGCGCTCTGAAAATAATAATTTGAAGCAAATCGGATAACACTTAAAACTTCACCAAAATAGTCTTAGATTCTGCAAAAAATGTCAAACACGTCTCAAATAATTTTTCATATAGATCCTTGAAAATGAATTGGAAAAAAATCTTAGAATCGCACATTTCCCCGAGGATGCTTTGACTCTGCGAAAAATGTGAAACACGTCTCAAATAATTTTTATATAGATCCTTGAAATTGAATTTGAGCGCGAAACGTCATCTACCAAATCTTTGACCCCCATTTCCACCAAGAAGGAATACATTTTTGGAAAACTGAGAAACACACCTCAAATTAATTTGAGCAAAGATCTTTGGAATTGAGTTTGAGGCCGATTATTCGCTAATTTCCCACTGTTGCGGGTAGAATTTCCAAAATCGCTGAAACACGTATTTTTTAAGTTCTTATGTAGAACCCTGAAAAAATGTTTGAAGCAAATCGGATTAAAGTTAAAACTTCATTAAAATAGTCCTAAAATCGCATATTTCCCCGAGGACGCTTTGATTCTGCGAAAAATGTGAAACACGTTTCAAATGATTTTTCATATAGATCTTTGGAAATTAATTTGAACGCGAAACGTCATTCACCAAATCTTTGACCGCCATTTACACCAAGGAGGAATAAATTTTCAAAAAAGTGTGAAACACTCCTCAAATGAATTTGTACAAAGATTGTTGAAATTGAGTTTGAAGCCGATCGGATGGTAAACAAGAAAGTTTCATACAAACGTTTTTCGCGATTTTTCCATACTTGCGGGTGGAATTTCCCGTAACCCCGTCTTAACGTGCACCTTCATCACATAAAGTAACTACAGTGAAAATGTCAGCTTCCTAGCTCTTACGGTTTGGGCTTTGCGTTGATTACCAATCAGTCAGGTCAGTCAGTCAGGTCAGTCAGTCAGTTAGGTCTGTCAGTCAGGTCAGTCAGTCAGTTAGGTCTGTCAGTCAGGTCAGTCAGTCAGGTCAGTCAGTCAGGTCAGTCTGTTAGTCTGTCAGTCAGGTCAGGTCAGTCAGTTAGTTCAGTCAGCCGGGTCAGTCAGTCAGGTCAGTCAGGCCAGTCAGGTCAGACAGGTCAGTCAGGTCAGTCAAGTCAGTCAGTCAGGTCAGTCAGTCAGGTCAGTCAGTCAGGTCAGTCAGTCAGTCAGGTCAGACTGTCAGTCAGGTCAGGTCAGTCAGTCAGGTCAGTCAGTCAGGTCAGTCAGTCAGTCAGGTCAGACTGTCAGTCAGGTCAGGTCAGTCAGTTAATTCAGTCAGTCGGGTCAGTCAGTCAGGTCAGTCAGGTCAGACAGGTCAGTCAAGTCAGTCAGTCAGGTCAGTCAGGTCAGGCAGTCAGGTCAGTCAGTCAGTGAGGTCAGTCAGTCAGTCATTTAGTCAGTCAGTCAGTCAGGTCAGTCAGTCAGTCATTTAGTCAGTCAGTCAGCCAGGTCAGTCAGTCAGGTCAGTCAGGTCAGTCAGTCAGTCAGTCAGTCAGGTCATTCAGTCAGTCAGGTCAGTCAGGTCATTCAGTCAGTCAGGTCAGTCAGTCAGTTAGTCCTGTAATTTGGCTCCAGGCTTGCTTTTATTCTATTGCGCATTACTCCCGAATTGTTTTTCATATTATGCACAATATTCACAAGCGTTTTTCTGTGGATTTCCTTATTAAAGTTGGGCACCAGTTACCACCATACTTCTTGGCGAGTATTTGGTTGGTTTATAAATGAAAATAATTGATTCAGCCGGCTTGGCTCGCAATATAATAGCTGGCTATTTTATAGAGTTAACTTTATTTATAACTAGCGGGTATAGCTCGGTCTTGCCCGTGGCACGTATGTTATAAAATCAATGTTCTCAAAAAGTTTTGAAAATGATTTTGAAACTGAGTGGACGGTAAACAAACTACTTTCATATAAAAGTTGTCCGCCCTTTTACCACTGTTGCAAGTGGAATTTCTCAAGTCGCTGAAACACGTATTCATTGTATTATTATGTAGAGCTTTGAAAATAAGTTTGATGCAAATCGGACAAAACTTAAAATTCACCAAAATAGTCTTTGAAATGAACTTTCCACCGAAGGAGTTTAGATTTTACGAAATATGTGAAACTCATCTCAAAAGATTTATTATGTAGATCCTTGAAAATGAATTTGAGAGCGAAACGTCATCCACCCAATCTTTGAACCCTATTTCCACCAAGGAGGAATACATTTTCAAAAAAGTGTGAAACACCCCTCAAATTAATTTGAGCAAAGATCTTTGAAATTGAGATTGAGGCCGATCGGATGGTGGACAAAAAAGTTTGATACAAACGTTTTTCACGATTTTTCCATACTTGCGGGTGGAATTTCCCAAATCGCTGAAACATGTATTTATTACGTTCATATGTAGCGCTCTGAAAAAATTAATTTGAAGCAAATCGGATAACACTTAAAACTTCACCAAAATAGTCTTAGATTCTGCAAAAAATGTCAAACACGTCTCAAATAATTTTTCAAATAAATCCTGGAAAATGAATTGGAAAAAAATCTTAGAATCGCACATTTCCCCGAGGATGCTTTGACTCTGCGAAAAATGTGAAACACGTTTCAAATGATTTTTCATATAGATCCTTGGAAATTAATTTGAACGCGAAACGTCATTCACCCAATCGAATCGTCATCCACCAAATCTTTGACCCCCATATCCACCAAGGAGGAATACATTTTCAAAAAAGTGTGAAACACCCCTTAAATGAATTTGTACAAAGATTGATGAAATTGAGTTTGAAGCCGACCGGATGGTAAACAAGAAAGTTTCATACAAACGTTTTTCGCGATTTTTCCATACTTGCAGGTGGAATTTCCCGTAACCCCGTCTTAACGTGCACCTTCATCACATAAGGTAACTACAGTGAAAATGTCAGCTTCCTAGCTCTTACGGTTTGGGCTTTGCGTTGATTACCAATCAGTCAGGTCAGTCAGTCAGGTCAGTCTGTTAGTCTGTCAGTCAGGTCAGGTCAGTCAGTTAATTCAGTCAGTCGGGTCAGTCAGTCAGGTCAGTCAGTCAGGTCAGTCAGGTCAGACAGGTCAGTCAAGTCAGTCAGTCAGGCCAGTCAGTCAGTCAGGTCAGTCAGTCAGTTAGTCCTGTATTTTGGCTCCAGGCTTGCTTTTATTCTATTGCGGTCAGGTCAGGTCAGTAAGTCGGGTCAGTCAGTCAGGTAAGTCAGTCAGGTCAGTCAAGTCAGTCAGTCAGGCCAGTCAGTCAGTCAGGTCAGTCAGTCAGTCAGGCCAGTCAGTCGAGTCAGTCAGTTAGTCAGTCATTTAGTCAGTCAGTCAGTCAGGTCAGTCAGTTAGTCAGTCAGTCAGTCAGGTCATTCAGTCAGTCAGGTCAGTCAGGTCATTCAGTCAGTCAGGTCAGTCAGTCAGTTAGTCCTGTATTTTGGCTCCAGGCTTGCTTTTATTCTATTGCGCAACATTACTCCCGAATTGTTTTTCATATTATGCACAATATTCACAAGCGCTTTTCTGTGGATTTCCTTATTAAAGTTGGGCACCAGTTACCACCATACTTCTTGGCGCGTATTTGGTTGGTTGATTAATGAAAATAATTGATTTAGCCGGCTTGGCTTTCAGTTAACTTTATTTATTATTGGCGGCTGAACCGACTTTGTCAGATCGAGATATGTTAACAATTTATATGACAAATATATGAATATTACTAACTAGCCCAACTCTATGTCGCAACGCCGGATGCCGGCCAGTATAATTCTGAGCTTGCGCCTGCAAATTTCATATAAGGCCTCCGCGGCGATCGCTGCCACGGAGTCGGTGGCCGAAAGTAGTCTGGTCAGCACTATTACATTGCATTATAGTGACTAGTGCCCAGGTGCTTATTGTATACATATGTGAACTTATATATAAGTATGTATAGTGACATATGCACTACGCCTTATATACCACTTACGACTTTGCATACATATATCCACTTACATTATGTACCACTTAGGAATGCATAAGCATATTGAACTTCCATTTAACGATTATGGCAATCCAAACATAAACACCCGCCAGACATTTATTCACAGTTAGAAAATCAGCTTCCGCAGCTCAAATCAAATCGAAGTGCAAAAGTTTTGACAAAAAAAACACAACAATAACAAGAAACCAAGCCATTAAAAATCATGGCGCAAGGGCAAGAACCGCCATTGTGCATATCGGAGACCCACCTCACCCATACCCTTGGACAAATCAGGCAGGTGCCTGTATACAAAGGAACCACCCAGGGACTTATCACGTTCACATGGCGCATATATTATATAATGCAGCTATATCCAACTAACGAGCCCCGTCAGTAACTTGTTTACATCAGCGCTATTGAAATACAGATCCCAGGAGATGCTCAAAGGAAGTCACAAATGAGAGCCGTTAACAATTGCCTGGAACTAAGAGAGGAGTTGATCGACGAATTAAAAATACAAACCCCATTCGAAGGATTAATAAGAAGATTGTACGACTACCTTTTTAACGGAAGCATCTTAGAAGAATTACAGTTTAGATCCTATAAAATTGCAAATAAGTTAATGTTAGAAAACATACACTAATGTAATGAAATCAAGTAAGAGGTTCTAGTCGGGAGCTCCCGACTAGGGAATACCCTGAACCCTGAGTTAATAAAGATAAATTAAAAAAAAAAAAGTTCTATTGGCATGGTTTGAGCTCGCAACTGACCGCATATTTACTTTCCCTTGTAGGGCTCGAATTCGCGACAGACCGCACCACTTGCCACTGTCTCTACTCAACAGCCACAATAATAATTGAGTCTCAATAAAAAAAAACAATTAAAATAGCAACACATAAAACAATCGCAGTGAAGACAGAATTCGAAGCAGACGCGCATAAATGTGTGTGTGTACAATGTACACTGTACATTCTTGAAAATTGCGTCGCAAACACGTGCGCTGTAGTGCACAAAATACCGAAAAAAAAGCAAAAACCGATCTTAATGAAATTTTCTACAGTATATCTTATTGTACCATAGAATATTTGTGTATTCTCAAAAAGTCAATTGCATTTAAATTGTGGCTTAAATTGGTTGGCAATACATGCTGGGTTATTAACTTGATTTATAGCTCTGCGGTGGTAGCGGGGAGGTGGCAATAGGGATGAAATGAAAGTTACTTGCTGTTTATATATATTATTCTAGAACCAAAATATCATGTTTGGTGACTCTAGCTCTCCTTATTTACCCAATTTGCTCAAAAAACAGGATGTCGATATCGATTTGTATCGATTGCTTGAAAACTGAGTATGTTATCGATTATTGGAAACAAACTCGATCTGCAAAGGCACTAGGAGGACCTACAGCTAAAATGTCAAGTCCCTAGGTCTTATAGGTTCTGATATCCTTGCGTTAATACATACGGACAGACGGACGGACGGACAGACAGACAGACATGGCTAGATCGACTCGGCTATTAATGCTGATCAAGAATATATATACTTTCTGTAGTCGGAGATGCTTCCTTCTGACTGTTACATAAGTTTATAACAGTTATTACAAATACTAAGAGGAAGTACTCATGCACCCAGCCCAACGATCACGGCTAAGGTGCATGACCAATAATCGACACGTGCGCCAAGTCAGCGCATTCCTAAGAGCCACCGTGGGACAGCTCCATCGTGGGATTCGACTTGGACACCCGACATCAACCAATTGAGCGGGAGCGTCAAAGCGGCAACGGCGACAAAGCGGCAACGGCGACAGCAGTAGCAGCGGCGACAAACCAACTGCGAATAAGGGAATTCTCAGGAGATAAAACCGCATTCGGGTCATGGAAGAAAAACGTCGAAAGAATAATGGCCATTTATAAGCGCCAAGAGCATACTTATAAATATTATTTAATTACTCTAGCCATCCACAATAAGGTAATAGGAGAAGCGGATACTGTGCTTGAGTCGTACAATACCCCAATGAATTGGAAAGACATTTCCAAGTGTCTTACAGAACATTACGCCGATAAGCGAGATTTGAAAACTCTCGAGTATCAGATATTCTCATTGACACAGGGTCGTCTGTCCGTTACTGAATTTTATCAAATGGTATACCACCAGTTGTCTTTGATTCTTAATCAGATAAGTGTTCAAGAAGACACACCATCAATAGAATAGTTACCGAGGCAAAGGTCTAAATGGCGATTTACCTCGACTCCTGGCTATCAAGGAGCCAAGAGATTTGAGCCCTGCATCTGTGCAGCTTAGTAGAGAAATACCCAAAATTAGACAACAACCGCCACCTCTACCAACTAGACATTTTTCAGCTCACCCTAATCCTAAATACCAACCACCAAAAATTATACAAAATAATAGCTCCGGACAGTGGGGAAGATTTAATCCGACACTGTATTTCATCCCAAGACCAATCGCGAACTACCAGACTACACAACCAACAATAACCCAACAAGCCAAACAATTCCCTCAGCCGACATATGCACAATACGCTACACCCAAAACAGTTCTACCCAGCGCCTCCGCGTCCAATGGCTCCCAAACCGGAGGCCAAGCCCGTACCGATGGAATTAGATGGTTCCATGCGGACTGCAAATATTAACTGTATGAACAGGCCCCAGGCACACGATTTCGTGGGTAAACGCCCCCCAAACGCAACCATCGGACCTCCTCCGAAATTCCCACGACAGTTCCATATAGCTACTGAAGCTTTGAAGCCAGCGGTAGAAGAGACCGTACCGTGTGCTTTATTTTACACAGACGTTGATGAACAAGCCTATTTCGAAAGCGCAGAGTTAGAAGGAGCTACCGATTTATCTGATCAGACTGCATGCGAAGGCGCAATCGAATATACGGTTGAGACCTCAGATGTCAATTTTGTAGACTAAATTGTTCTTTGCTGCCTTATTTCAATTGCGTATCGGGGAACGGAACGACACTCAATTTCCTCATCGACACCGGTTCAAACCAAAATTAAATCCAAGGATATATGAACCTATAGGAGCTGGAGACTTGAAATTTTAGCTGCAGGTCCTCCTAGTCCATGCGCAGATCGAGTTTGTTTCCGATAATTGATAACTTACTCCGTGTCCAATTAATCGATAAAAATCTATACCGAAATAGTGCGAAATAAGAGCTAGAGTCTCCAAAAGTGAGTAGGGTTAGTTCAAATTGTGATTTGGTATTTCCAAGCTCAGTTTTTGCAATATTACATACTTCGCATTCATTGATTATGTTTTAAATGAGATTTGGATAATCTAGAAAATAATATGCTTCGTTGAAAATTTTAGCTAGTTTCTCTATGCCCGGGTGTAACAGTTTCCTGTGAGTTTTGATAGTAATTTCCATGAATTCCGCATATGTTTGTATGTGTTTTAGTTTATTGGTGGATCTCATAACTTTAGTAGTGTAATATAGACTGACAATTTCTATAAAAGTAGACTAGCGGGTATAGCCCGGCCTTGCCCGTGGCACTTATGTTATAAAATCAATGTTCTCAAAAAGCTTTGAAAATGATTTTGAAACTAAGCGGACGGTAAACAAACTACTTTCATATAAAAGTTAACCGCCCTTTCACCACTGTTGCAAGTGGATTTTAGATTTTACGAAATATGTGAAACACATCTCAAATGATTTATTGTGTAGATCCTTGAAAATGAATTTGAGAGCGAAATGTCATCCACCAAATCTTTGAACCCTATTTCCACCAAGGGGGAATACATTTTCAGAAAAGTGTGAAACACCCCTCAAATTAATTTGAGCAAAGATCTTTGAAATTGAGATTGAGGCCGATCGGATGGTGGACAAAAAGTTTGATACAAACGTTTTTCACGATTTTTCCATACTTGCGGGTGGAATTTCTCAAATCGCTGAAACATGTATTTATTACGTTCATATGTAGCGCTCTGAAAATAATAATTTGAAGCAAATCGGATAAAACTTAAAACTTCACCAAAATAGTCTTAGATTCTGCAAAAAATGTCAAACACGTCTCAAATAATTTTTCAAATAAATCCTTGAAAATGAATTGGAAAAAAATCTTAGAATCGCACATTTCCCCGAGGATTTTTCATATAGATCCTTGAAACTGAATTTGAGCACGAAACGTCATCTACCAAATCTTTGACCCCCATTTCCACCAAGAAGGAATACATTTTTGGAAAACTGAGAAACGCCCCTCAAATTAATTTGAGCAAAGATCTTTGGAATTGAGTTTGAGGCCGATTATTCGCTAATTTCCCACTGTTGCGGGTAGAATTTCCAAAATCGCTGAAACACGTATTTATTAAGTTCTTATGTAGAACCCTGAAAAAAGTTTGAAGCAAATCGGATTAAAGTTAAAATTTCATTAAAATAGTCCTAAAATCGCACATTTCCCCGAGGACGCTTTGATTCTGCGAAAAATGTGAAACACGTTTCAAATGATTTTTCATATAGATCCTTGGAAATTAATTTGAACGCGAAACGTCATTCACCAAATCTTTGACCGCCATTTACACCAAGGAGGAATACATTTTCAAAAAAGTGTGAAACACCCCTTAAATGAATTTGTACAAAGATTGATGAAATTGAGTTTGAAGCCGACCGGATGGTAAACAAGAAAGTTTCATACAAACGTTTTTCGCGATTTTTCCAAACTTGCGGGTGGAATTTCCCGTAACCCCGTCTTAACGTGCACCTTCATCACATAAGGTAACTACAGTGAAAATGTCAGCTTCCTAGCTCTTACGGTTTGGGCTTTGCGTTGATTACCAATCAGTCAGTCAGTCAGGTCAGTCAGTCAGTTAGGTCTGTCAGTCAGGTCAGTCAGTCAGTTAGGTCTGTCAGTCAGGTCAGTCAGTCAGGTCAGTCTGTTAGTCTGTCAGTCAGGTCAGGTCAGTCAGTTAGTTCAGTCAGCCGGGTCAGTCAGTCAGGCCAGTCAGGTCAGACAGGTCAGTCAAGTCAGTCAGTCAGGTCAGTCAGTCAGGTCAGTCAGTCAGGTCAGTCAGTCAGGTCAGTCAGTCAGGTCAGTCAGTCAGGTCAGTCAGTCAGGTCAGTCAGTCAGGTCAGTCAGGTCAGTCAGTCAGTCAGTCAGGTCAGTCTGTTAGTCTGTCAGTCAGGTCAGGTCAGTCAGGCCAGTCAGTCAGTCGGGTCAATCAGTCAGGTCAGACAGGTCAGTCAAGTCAGTCAGTCAGGTCAGTCAGTCAGGTCAGTCAGTCAGTCAGCCAGTCAGTCAGGTCAGTCAGGTCAGTCAGGTCAGGCAGTCAGGTCAGTCAGTCAGTGAGGTCAGTCAGTCAGTCATTTAGTCAGTCAGTCAGTCAGGTCAGTCAGTTAGTCAGTTAGTCAGGTCATTCAGTCAGTCAGGTCAGTCAGGTCATTCAGACAGTCAGGTCAGTCAGTCAGTTAGTCCTGTATTTTGGCTCCAGGCTTGCTTTTATTCTATTGCGCAACATTACTCCCGAATTGTTTTTCATATTATGCACAATATTCACAAGCGCTTTTCTGTGGATTTCCTTATTAAAGTTGGGCACCAGTTACCACCATACTTCTTGGCGAGTATTTGGTTGGTTGATTAATGAAAACAATTGATTGAGCCGGGTTGGCTTTCAGTTAACTTTTATTATTGTCGGCTGAACCGACTTTGTCAGATCGAGATATGTTAACAATTTATATGACAAATATATGAATATTACTAACTAGCCCTACTCTATGTCGCAACGCCGGATGCCGGCCAGTATAATTCTGAGCTTGCGCCTGCAAATTTCATATAAGGCATCCGCGGCTATCGCTCCCACGGAGTCGGTGGCCGAAAGTAGTCTGGTCAGCACTATTACATTGCATTATAGTGACTAGTGCCCAGGTGCTTATTGTATACATATGTGAACTTATATATAAGTATGTATAGTGACATATGCACTACGCCTTATATACCACTTACGACTTTGCACATATATCCACTTACATTATGTACCACTTAGGAATGCCACCAAAATATAAGAGTACATCAAAAAGAAGCATAAGCATATCGAACTTCCATTTAACGATTATGGCAATCCAAACATAAACACCCGCCAGACATTTATTCACAGTTAAAAAATCAGCTTCCGCAGCTCAAATCAAATCGAAGTGCAAAAGTTTTGACAAAAAAAACACAACAATAACAAGAAACCAAGCCATTAAAAATCATGGCGCAAGGGCAAGAACCGCCATTGTGCATATCGGAGACCCACCTCACCCATACCCTTGGACAAATCAGGCAGGTGCCTGTATATAAAGGAACCACCCAGGGACTTATCACGTTCATATGGCGCATATATTACATAATGCAGCTATATCCAACTGACGAGCCCCGTCAGTAACTTGTTTTCATCAGCGCTATTGAAATACAGATCCCAGCAGATGCTCAAAGGAAGTCACAAATGAGAGCCGTTAACAATTGCCTGGAACTAAGAGAGGAGTTGATCGACGAATTAAAAATACAAGCCCCATTCGAAGGATTAATAAGAAGATTGTACGACTACCTTTTTAACGGAAGCATCTTAGAAGAATTACAGTTTAGATCCTATAAAATTGCAAATAAGTTAATGTTAGAAAACATACACTAATGTAATGAAATCAAGTAAGAGGTTCTAGTCGGGAGCTCCCGACTAGGGAATACCCTGAACCCTGAGTTAATAAAGATAAATTAAAAAAAAAAAAGTTCTATTGGCATGGTTTGAGCTCGCAACTGACCGCATATTTACTTTCCCTTGTAGGGCTCGAATTCGCGACAGACCGCACCACTTGCCACTGTCTCTACTCAACAGCCACAATAATAATTGAGTCTCAATAAAAAAAAAAAACAATTAAAATAGCAACACATAAAACAATCGCAGTGAAGACAGAATTCGAAGCAGACGCGCATAAATGTGTGTGTGTACAATGTACACTGTACATTCTTGAAAATTGCGTCGCAAACACGTGCGCTGTAGTGCACAAAATACCGAAAAAAAAGCAAAAACCGATCTTAATGAAATTTTCTACAGTATATCTTATTGTACCATAGAATATTTGTGTATTCTCAAAAAGTCAATTGCATTTAAATTGTGGCTTAAATTGGTTGGCAATACATGCTGGGTTATTAACTTGATTTATAGCTCTGCGGTGGTAGCGGGGAGGTGGCAATAGGGATGAAATGAAAGTTACTTGCTGTTTATATATATTATTCTAGAACCAAAATATCATGTTTGGTGACTCTAGCTCTCCTTATTTACCCAATTTGCTCAAAAAACAGGATGTCGATATCGATTTGTATCGATTGCTTGGAAACGGGGCAAGGCTTCGATTATCGGAAACAAACTCGATCTGCGCATGGACTAGGAGGACCTACAGCTAAAATGTCAAGTCCCTAGGTCTTATAGGTTCTGATATCCTTGCGTTAATACATACGGACAGACGGACGGACGGACAGACAGACAGACATGGCTAGATCGACTCGGCTATTAATGCTGATCAAGAATATATATACTTTCTGTAGTCGGAGATGCTTCCTTCTGACTGTTACATAAGTTTATAACAGTTATTACAAATACTAAGAGGAAGTACTCATGCACCCAGCCCAACGATCACGGCTAAGGTGCATGACCAATAATCGACACGTGCGCCAAGTCAGCGCATTCCTAAGAGCCACCGTGGGACAGCTCCATCGTGGGATTCGACTTGGACACCCGACATCAACCAATTGAGCGGGAGCGTCAAAGCGGCAACGGCGACAAAGCGGCAACGGCGACAGCAGTAGCAGCGGCGACAAACCAACTGCGAATAAGGGAATTCTCAGGAGATAAAACCGCATTCGGGTCATGGAAGAAAAACGTCGAAAGAATAATGGCCATTTATAAGCGCCAAGAGCATACTTATAAATATTATTTAATTACTCTAGCCATCCACAATAAGGTAATAGGAGAAGCGGATACTGTGCTTGAGTCGTACAATACCCCAATGAATTGGAAAGACATTTCCAAGTGTCTTACAGAACATTACGCCGATAAGCGAGATTTGAAAACTCTCGAGTATCAGATATTCTCATTGACACAGGGTCGTCTGTCCGTTACTGAATTTTATCAAATGGTATACCACCAGTTGTCTTTGATTCTTAATCAGATAAGTGTTCAAGAAGACACACCATCAATAGAATAGTTACCGAGGCAAAGGTCTAAATGGCGATTTACCTCGACTCCTGGCTATCAAGGAGCCAAGAGATTTGAGCCACGCCCTGCATCTGTGCAGCTTAGTAGAGAAATACCCAAAATTAGACAACAACCGCCACCTCTACCAACTAGACATTTTTCAGCTCACCCTAATCCTAAATACCAACCACCAAAAATTATACAAAATAATAGCTCCGGACAATGGGGAAGATTTAATCCGACACTGTATTTCATCCCAAGACCAATCGCGAACTACCAGACTACACAACCAACAATAACCCAACAAGCCAAACGATTCCCTCAGCCGACATATGCACAATACGCTACACCCAAAACAGTTCTACTCAGCGCCTCCGCGTCCAATGGCTCCCAAACCGGAGGCCAAGCCCGTACCGATGGAATTAGATGGTTCCATGCGGACTGCAAATGTTAACTATATGAACAGGCCCCAGGCAAACGATTTCGTGGGTAAACGCCCCCTAACGCAACCATCGGACCTCCTCCTCGAAATTCCCACGACAGTTCCATATAGCTACTGAAGCTTTGAAGCCAACGGTAGAAGAGACCGTACCGTGTGCTTTATTTTACACAGACGTTGATGAACAAGCCTTTTTCGAAAGCGCAGAGTTAGAAGGAGCTACCGATTTATCTGATCAGACTGCATGCGAAGGCGCAATCGAATATACGGTTGATGCCTCAGATGTCAATTTTGTAGACTAAATTGTTCTTTGCTGCCTTATTTCAATTGTGTAACGGGGAACGGAACAACACTCAATTTCCTCATCGACACCGGTTCAAAACAAAATTATATCCAACCCAACTTAATTCAGAATCCTAAACAGAAAGAAAAGACATTTTTCGCAAACTCAGTTGGTGGACAAACAAAAATAACACAGCATAGCTACATAAGTTTGTTCTCACAAAAAGAAAATCCAATCAAATTTTTCTTGTTACCCACACTTAAAACTTTCCATGAGCTATTAGGTAAAGAAACCCTTAAACAGCTAAACGGTGTTATTGACGTTAAAAACGATATATTAAAAAAATATGGGAACTACAGAATTAAAATAAAACAACTACCAACTCAAGCGGTCAATAATATTAAAGTGAGAACTGAACACATGTCAAACACACAGGAAAATCTCATAGCTCGTATTACTCAAACACACTCAGACTTGTTCGCAGACCCAGACGAAAAACTGATCTACACCACGAAAGTGTTAGGCGAGATAAGATCGACAACGGACTCTCTAAGAGGAAAAGTAGAAAAACA
This sequence comes from Drosophila littoralis, assembly GCA_018903485.1. NCBI lineage: Eukaryota > Metazoa > Arthropoda > Insecta > Diptera > Drosophilidae > Drosophila > Drosophila littoralis. Next base: position 5,478 of record JAEIGF010000579.1, on the reverse strand, counting down.
ATTAGTTCAGTTGTTGCGCGACGGCATTATAAGACCATCACGGTCGCCGTACAATGCGTATGGGTGGTCCCTAAAAAGAGCGATGCGTCAGGAGAAAAGAAGTATCGTACAGCCATCGACTATAGGAAACTTGACGCGGTAACAATTTCGGATCGGTATCCGATCATTGAAATCGGAGAAATAATCGCACAATTGGGCGAGAACAAATATTTCTCTGTGCTCGATCTGAAATGCGATTTTCATCAAATTCCACTCAAGGAGAGAGATATAGAAAAAACAGCATTTGCAGTAAACGGAGGTAAATATGAGTTTACCAGACTTTCATTTGGGCTGAAAAACTCCCCATCAATATTCCAGAGGGCCTTGGATGATATTCTAAGGGAACACGTTGGAAAAATATGCTACGTTTACATCGACGATATTATCGTCCTTAGTCAGTCCGAGAACGATCACGCCAAACACCTAGAAATTATCTTCACGACCCTAGGCAAAATACAAAATACAAATCGCCAAATGTGAGTTTTTCAAAACCGAAGTCGATTTCTAGGTTTTACCATGTCGGCAAACGGCGTAAAATCCAATTCCGAAAAAGTTATGGGCAATAGAAAAGTTCCCCATGCCCACCAACCCCAAGGACTTACGTTCTTTTCTTAATTAAAGGGTACTAAAGACAAGGCTTAACCCCAAAATTTTAAGTGGACTATTCAGAAAACATTATGGGAAAAAGCCAGAATAAAAAAAAAAAGCTATCCCTTACACTTCGGCACCTACAAAGTACGATACACGCAAAAACAAGTAAAAGACGTCACCTCTGAGGACGAACAAACAGAAATAATAATAAAAAAACACACCAGGGCTCACAGGAATGCAATAGAAAATAAAATTCAAATCTTGAGCAAATTATTTTTCCCAACATGAAACGTAAGATAGAAACGAAGGCAAAAAGCTTCGAAACTTGTTAGGGAAGCAAGTACGATAGGCACCCGCCAAAAGGCGAGCTGCAACCGACATCCATTCCCTCTTACCCCGGTCAAATTATTCATGTAGATTTGTACACTACCGAAAGAAACATTGTCCTAACCGCCATAGATAAATACGCTCAAATAAAAATTTTGAAATCAAAAGCAGCTGAAGACATCAAGCACCCACTTCGTGAGGTCATAATCGCCTTTGGCATGCCGAAATAAGTTAATATGGACAACGAGAAATCATTAAATTCCGCATCCATCAAATTCCTATTGGAGAACCAATTGAAAGCAACTGTCTACACGACACCGCCATACAACTCAGTAAGCAATGGTCAAGTTGAAAGATTGCATTCAACTCTGACCGAAATAATGAGATGTGTAAAGAAGGATGACGGATGTGTACATTTCGAAGATCTAATATTCAAAGCCGTTGAATTATACAACCAATCCGTACACTCCACAGTAAACGAAAAACCCATAGATATTTTTTTCGGAACTCAGCATACTAGTGACCCTCAGGAATTAGAAGATACAAGAACTAATATCAGAAAAAAAATTTTAAAAAAGCAGGATGAAGATTTGCAATATCATAACAGCAAGAACAAAATAATAAAACCCATTGAAAATGGGCAAAAAGGGTATAATGTACTTGTGGAAATGCATGTAACAGTCAGAAGGAAGCATCTCCGACCCCATTAAGTGTATATATTCTTGATCAGCATTACAAGCCGAGTCGATAAAGCCATGTCCGTCTGTCTGTCCGTATGTATGAACGCAAGGACCTCAGAGCCTATTATAGCTAGAGACTTGAAATTTTATATGTAGGTTATTCTAGTGCCCGCGCAGAGCGAGCTTTTTCGATAACTCCGATATTCGATAAATTACGCCGTTTTTCAAGTAATCGATAAAAATCGATATCGAAATCCTGTATTTTGAGCAATTTTTGTAAATAATTGAAGCTAAATTCACCAAACTTGACATGTAGCTTCTAGAATAGTATATATATTCGGTTCCTTTCATTTTATAGCAATCGCCACCTCCCCGCTACCACCTCATATATAGCCACAATTTTAATTCAATTGGCTTTTTAAGAGTATATAAATATTCTATTGCCAAACAAGATATACTGTAAAGAATTTTATTAAGATCGGTTAAGAAACACAAGAGCTTGCGGCAGATAGCGCAAATTGCAAGAATTGGTGTATAAATTAGTGTATTTACAAATGCAGTTTTATATGTTTTGATTATTTGCATTAATAAATGCAGTTAAGTTAACTAATAACAGTGATTTCAGGAGCGGCACGCTTCGCTTTATTAATCTCCAAACTAAGACTAATCAAATACCATTTTGGTTATAATAAGCAAAGCTAACCTACGTCGCCGTCGCTGCCACGGAGCCGCCGTCGCTGTCGCAGAGTCGCCGTCGCTGCCCCCAAAAGTGCAGCGTTAGCGCCTCGTGTGTGGTGTCGGATGACCGTCGCGGCCGGCAACATAGTTGCGACATATCCGCCGCGATCATGACTCTGGTCATTGGCTTCCCCAAAACGCTGGGTCAGCAAATACCAATAGTCAGTGGTTAACTACTCCCCCTCTCGACCGACCGTCCTCGGTCGCGTTTAAGTTTTCCAGTATCTGCGAGATTTTTCGGGAGTTTCGGCGTTGGATCACCAGCTGATGAAGCCAGTAGACCCCAGCTCCCACAGCACAAACTAACAACATTATGCTGAGGAATATTGCCGATATGTTTACGACTGCGACACTGCCCCTAACCTCCTTGATGTAGTTAAGGTTGTCCTCACTCAGACGATGAATGTAGGGAAGGCTGAGCACCGTGTCGTGACCACTGATGTTTAGTAGCGGGGATGCTGCTACTTCCGGGAACCGATTTTTCACACTCATGCGATTAAAGTATCGTGTGCCATTTACCATGGCATGGGACGGGAAAGTGACAAGGCTTGTCTCATCTACTTTCATTGCGGCGCAGTCATCATAGCTAGTATTGCGCTGCGATCGTTTATGATGATAATGCCGTCGTCCACTATGGTGACAGGGTCGAGGTGACTCGGCTGCGTTTGGCAATGAGCCGTACCTCCTTCATGGAGGCCTTGCGCGCAGCTGCTTCTCTCGGACCGCTTGCAGAATGTGGCAGTTGCTGCTTGTGAACAATTTGCTACCGGTAAAATCTGGCCATCGCAATCAGCCACCAAATTGTCGTGAAGTTGAAGTACGGAGCCATTGTGGGCGATTGGAAATATAGTTATCTTCCTGCATTGCTTGCTTATTATAGGGAACTGAATTATGAAAGTTATTACATTGTTCTTATGCTCTACTTTAATATTAGATATGTTACGGGGCGAAGTGAAAATGTCTATTGTCACTAAGTCCTACTGGGCATCGCATTTTTCTGTAAGCGGCGCTCACTTCTTACGCTGGAAGTGCACCGTTAGAATTAGTTTGTACATACAGAAGTCGATATCACGCAGCTGCACAATTTGCCTTTTCGTCGAGGCTCACTTTCGTTTTGTGCTTGCAGCTGAGCAGAAGTGTAAGAGAAGATAAGCGCGTGCGGAACACGAATGTAAGTCTCATAAACTTGTTAAATATATGTAGATCATTAAATAATGAAAGATAATAAAGATTTCAGCCAATCGTACGTAGCGAATTGAATCGTGTCGTATCGTACATCGAATCGAATGTTGTTTCTTTTCGACGCTAGAAATCCCTGCCAAATACGCGCCCGGCGCGACTCTCGGCGCCAACATTCTGAAATATTCTCTGCTGCAGAGAGTGTCTGAGGTATTCTCTGCTACGGAGGAGATTTCTGCGAAGCAAGCGACTTGCAAAGTCACAACCTGAGCTGCCTATAGAGACACGTGTTGCCATAACCTCAAAGCGGACTTCACTGCATTGGTGTGTCGAGCAACTGCCACTGCTGCTTGTGAACAATTTGCTACCGGTAAAATCTGGCCATCGCAATCAGCCACCAAATTGTCGTGAAGTTGAAGTACGGAGCCATTGTGGGCGATTGGAAATATAGTTATCTTCCTGCATTGCTTGCTTATTATAGGGAACTGAATTATGAAAGTTATTACATTGTTCTTATGCTCTACTTTAATATTAGATACTTTCAAAATGTCTGTTATGGGGGTCCCTGCGACTTGGTCAGTGAGAATATTCTGTAAATCAGAGTGATCAATTATTGTTGGATTTATTACATTTATTTTTTCTGAGGTTAGGTTAAGCATAAGGTTCCCTATTTCTGTTATAATTCTGTTGCGTGTGCTAAGGGTTTCAAAAAGGTGACCTGTGTCGGCCTGCTTATCTTTTGAGGAATGTAGAATTTTGATTACAGTGTCGGTCAGTTGGTTGATCTTTTCCTGTACTTTGGAATTTATTGAAATCTGCCTATTGCTTGCAGTGACCAGCTGCGTCTGCGTTAGTTCTACTTTCTTAAAGTCGTTTGCGTCCGGAGTGCCAGCTACAACCTTAAGGGCTGTTCCCAAGAAGTCGAGGCTTCTTACCTTACGATGGTGCACATCGAGGGCGGACAACATGTCCAGTACGCGTCCAGTGTCAACTTCCAGCAATTTCCTCATATGGGAATGCGGAAATAGTCCCGTTAGTTTCATAGTTTCTTCAGTCATTGTCACGTAGTCCGTGAGGTTGGTAGTGTGACGTAAGTATCCGTAGCTGTCCCATAGTAAGATGTCCCCGTCCATAATTGGATGTAATCCGCGTGCGAGTAGTCCGTCACTCGTGGCGTTGTCATTGACATGATTGAAAGTATGGTAAACGTAATCCTAAAATGTTAAAACTACTGTTATGAAAACGGTAATGAAAGAATTAAGCTTTAAATTCAACGGAGGTTGTCCTTGTGGACCACCCTCCCCTCAATGAGGACCGTTGTCCCCAAGTCCGCTTCAACCTTTTTTTCAATGCACGAGGGCAAGAACTTGTCTGCGGTTCGTTTTAACCAGGACCTTTTCACCTACTTCAAAGACTCTGTTCTGACGCCTTTGGTAAACCCTGACGTTCTGCTGAATTTGAGCCCTTTCTATCTTGCCTCTAACCTCGTGGGTAGATTCCGGCAGACCGTTACGCAATATGTCCTTAGTCTTTTTCTCAACCACTGAGTGAATGGAATTGTTATATTCGATAGTGGCCTACAGGATGAGGTCGACCGTGTCAACTATATCCCTTTGTTGCTTTAAGCACCTAGCTATTTCCAGAAGAGTGCTGTGAAATCGTTCTACCTGCCCATTAGACGTGCTATGAAGGGGAGGCGCGTTTACCAGCTGACTCCGTAATTATTCAATAGCAGAGACCTCATAGTCTCTGACTTGAATGCCTGCTTAGCCGAAAGGAAAATATTCATTAAAATTAGCAGGGGCGGTCTCGTGTCTTCTATCGTTCAAGATGCTATAGGGTGGACCACCGCAAACTTTGAGAATTTGTCTACGCAAGTCAAAAAGAATTTTTTGTCTGTGGAGAAAATGTCGATATGTAACAT